>VDFB02047230.1:310082409-310328756 GCA_007258455.2 Sequoia sempervirens
TTGGAACGTCATGCCTTTTGGTTTGAAGAATGTTGGGGCTACTTATCAAAGAGCCATGACTACAATCTTTCATGACATGATGCACACATTCATGGAAGATTATGTTGATGAAATTTTGGAAAAATCATACACCAGAGAAGGACATCTTGAAATATTGTCCAAAATATTTATAAGATTAGAGAAATTCAAAGTTTGCCTCAACCCCAAGAAATGTGTCTTTGGGGTCAAATCCGGAAAACTCTTGGGGTACATTTTTTTAGAAAAAGGAATTGAAGTGGATCCGGCTAAAGTATAGGAAATTATGGAAATTCCTCCACCAAGGAACATCAGTCAGTTGAGATCACTACAGGGATGACTGTAGTCTATATGAAGGTTCATCGCACAATTGGTCGACAAAAGTTTACCTTTCACACATTTACTGCATAAGAATGTTCCTTTCAAGTGGGATGAAAAATGTGAATTGGCTTTTCAACAAATAAAATAGTATTTAATGACTCCACCAATGCTCGTACCACCAAATCCAGAAAAACCACTAATCTTATACATTGCCGCTACAGAGACATCTCTGGGGGCATTGCTAGCGCAAGAAGACTCTACAGGAAAAGAACGTGCAATATACTACATCAACAAAACACTAACAAGTCATGAGCTCAACTACACTTCTATCGAGAAGGTTTGTCTGGCAGTAGTCTTTGCTTCATAGAAATTTTGGCATTACATGTTAACTCATACAATCAATCTGGTTTCAAAGATTGATCCACTCAAATATTTGTTAAGCAAAGCATCATTGACAAAAAGGTTAGCAAAGTGGGTAATGATTCTGAGTGAGTTTGACATACATTATGTTGATCGCAAGGAAATCAAAGGATAGGTTATTGTTGATCAACTAGCTGAAGCATCATTGAAAGTAGACCATCCCCTGCACATTGAATTTCCAGATGCTGATGTCTTTACTGTGGAATATAAACAACCATGGTCTTTATATTTTGATGGTTCTTTCACTCAACATGGATCAGGGGTAGGCATACTTTTCATCACTCCTCAAGGACACACCATTCCTTGATCCTATAGGTTGATGTTTCCATGCACCAACAACATAGCCGAATATGAAGCATTGATCACTAGTCTTAAAATAGCACTGAAATGGAGGATTATAGAATTACAAGTATATGGCGACTCATAGCTAGTCATTAATCAGATCAATAATGACTATCAGAACAAAGATGACAAATTTCTACCATATAAAAAGATGGTGGATGACCTCAAGAAATATTTTGTGAACATTCAATTCACACAAATTCCAAGACTCGACAACAAAATAGTTGATGCTATGGCTATGATCACGTCATTAATACAACTCCTAGAAAATTAGACTTGCTATGAATTTCTAGTCAAACAATCATTTACACCTATCTATGACACACCCGAAAGCCAAATTATTTGCCACTTTGTAGGATCTGATTCACTTTGGTATGGAAAAATTTATGCCTACCTCAAAGATGATATCCTACCACCCGATTTATCCCATAACCAAAAATGCAATTTTTTCTGCCAATCCACTTGCTACACTCTTATCGCTGACACCCTTTATCGCCATGGTCTTGATGATACTCTACTTCGATGTCTTGAATGTGATGAATCTGACAAAGGTTTACAAGAAGTTCATGGTGGCATCTGTGGTACTCATTCGAGTGGGCTGACCTTATCCAAGAAATTGATCAGAATGGGTTACTACTAGCCTACAATGGAGAGGGAATCATTCACTTTTGTGAAAACATGCTCAAAATGTCGATTCATGGAATATTCATGCTCCTGCACAGGAACTTCAACCATTCACACCAGCCTGGCCATTTTATCAATGGGGGCTAGATCTAGTGGGCAAGATTCATCCTTCTTCATCGAACGGACATAAATTCATCAACACAGCTACAGAGTATTTTACCAAATGGATTGAGGTAGTACCTCTTACTAAATTTATCGACAAAAAAATATCATCATTCATACTCAACTATATTATTTTTCGGTATGGCATTCCCAACTCCATTATTACAGATAATGGACGTCCTTTCAAAAATCAGGATGTTGATGAACTTTGTGAAAGATTTCACATTCAGCATAGATATTCAACACCTTACTATCCACAAGGGAATGGCCAAGCCAAGGCCTCAAATAAAACAATATTAAAAATCTTGAAAAAGACTGTGAATGATTTAGGGAAGGATTGACACGTTCAACTCAATCTCGCCTTGTAGGCCTACAGAACCAGTATCTGCACGCTAACAAGAGTAACGCCATTTGCTCTTGTCTATGGAGCAGAAGCCATACTACCCTTAGAAGTTGAAATTCCCTCACAGTATCATTGAAAGGTCTCACAACGGATGATGAATACAGAGTTTCCCGACTCCAAGAGCTTGAACTCCTAGATGAGAAGAGACAAAGAGTAGCTGATCATTTAAAAGCATATCAACAGATGATGTCTCACAGTTATAATCACAAAGTAAAGCCATGTACCTTTCAAGTGGGTGATCTTGTTCTGAAAGAGAACCCATGCAATCAGCAAGACAGAGAGAAGAAAGGAAAGTTTGAACCAAATTGTCTAGGTCCTTATGTGGTTATTGTAGTCTACGGTTCAGGAGCCTACAAGTTATCGACGCTAGAAGGGGACCTGTTTGACGAACCTATCAACACCATGCACCTGAAAAAGTATTATGTCTAAAGCGGTTATCATCATCGAAAAAGTCTTGAAGAAATACAAAAAATTAGAAAAAGTCCCTAAGACATACAAAAAATCGTGAAAAAGTCCTCAAGAAATACAAAAAAATAGAAAAAGTCCTGAAAAAAAAAAAGAAAAAGAAAAAAAAAAGAGAGAAAAAGTCATCATAGGGTGAAAACTCCGCAACAAATTTCATTGACAAGAAAAATGCAATAAAAATAAATAGTGAAAATCCGCAAACAGACGCTATTTGTAGCTCTCCATCTATTAATTCATGTTCTGCACTTAACTTTTTGGCATTCCTTTCATACATCTTTCCCATCATCTTAGGGCCATACCAACATCATGTTATCATCATTTGCCTCAAGCGATAATGTCTTATCATGGCTTGATTTATTGTACATATTCATTTCAACAAATACCGAGGGCAAAAGATACTGGGGGCAACCAACTTTCAGGTTTTACCGAAACAGCTAGACAATGACATCAAAACCAATCACACGAACAAAAAAATAAAATCATATACCTATCCAATCATTAATACATCTCATAACAATTTTTCAATTGTGCACCTTTTTATCATGACTCATATCTAGATGATCTATAATTTGAATAATGTTTGGAATCACAGTGTTTCATTTTTGAACAATGGTTGTTTAATTTTTGATAACATCTCTCTAGAGCACACTCAATGATGTCTTTAACTAGAGTGGCAAGGAAAGAGAATGATTTTTCTTTGTCTGCTTTCTGGAGGTTAATCATTTATCTGTTGCAAATATGTCATGAGATGTGATGATTGAAAGTTTATCATTGATGATAGTCCCAAATTTGCATCAGAAGGTGGTTAGGCTTTGTCTGTTTATGCAAGAAATGCTCAGGTAATCTTGGTTTAATTATATCTCAATGCTTGTATTTACTTGCTATATCAAAAATCATGAAAGTTGTACTCAGGTCATCATTGGTGCTAATTTACCCTCTGATGCTTGTACATACTTCCAACAATTTAAAGGCACTCTATGATGATTCCAGAAAATATACCAACAATCTAAACAAAAGGTTCGCTTCATTAAGCTGCATTTCATACTAGATCATTGTACATATTTGCATAGTGGATTTGCATCAGAGTTTTGAAAGGATAATAATCAAATCAAACAACGACCATGTCTCTTTGGACTATTTGTGGAGGATATTCAAACATTTGTTTCATCATTCCATCATCATTCCATTTGCATTTCATTTTCATTTCATTATCATTTCATTATCATTCCATTTGCATTTTATTTTCATTTATCATTTTCATTCCATATCATTTCATTATCATTCCATATCATTTATCATTTTCATTTCATATCATTATCCATTCCTTATTATTCCATTTCATATCATTTAACATTTCATTATCATTATCATTTATCATTTTCATTTCATATCATTATCCATTCCTTATTATTCCATTCCATATCATTTAACATTTCATTATCATTATCATTTAACATTCCATTTCATATCATTTAACATTTCATTATCATTATCATTTAACATTCCATTCCATATCATTATCCATTCCTTATTATTCCATTTCATATCATTTAACATTTCATTATCATTATCATTTAATATTTCATTATCATTATCATTTCATCATTTCATCATTTCATTACCATTATCATTTCATCATTGCATTTTCATTTCATTTTTATTATCATTCATTGCATCATCATTCATTTCATTCCTTTCATATATTATCATTCTCATTACTTTCATTCACATCTCATATCATCCCATTTCATCTCTTATCATTATCATCATCATTTCATTCTCTTATCATTAATTGTCATTTCATGTCATTAACTATCATTTCATTTCTTTATCATTCCATTATCATTATAATCCCATTTATCATTTCATTTATACAAATCATTATATTTCATCACATATCATACATCTCATCACTATTTACTCATCTCAATTTCATATTAGTATTCATATCATTTTACATCATGTAATACCATTTTATCATACAAATTCATAATGCATATCATGAACACAACATTCATTTTTTCATCATATTATCATCATTTACTTTGAAAAAATCCAAAAATAAACATTCCATATATACATTTTCATAATCACATCATAAGTCATCCCCCTGCATAGCATCATCAGTATGCATCATCAATCATCATCATCATAATAAAAACATCATATCAAATCATCCTACATACCATGATAATCATTAACTCATTCAAATGCATACCAAAATCCATAACACATAGAAATAAATGCATATCACATCATCATATCATAAATGCACAAAACATCATCCAAAATCATCATCGCTGCATATCATCACTCATAAAAAATGATATAAATGTCTAATGAAACTGAAATGTCCAAAGAGAAATACATGAGATATGATAAAAAATCAATGTACATGATCCAAAAATGATACACATGTGTGACCTATATCTGCTAACTGGTCGATGCCCCTAATGGAGCTAGTCCGGAAGGAGGTGGCCTGCCACTAGTGCCTACATCTGGATCCCGCCAAGGCCCGGTAACCCCTAGGCTCTATGTGCGTGTCCGTGACTTGCTCCTGGTCCTGGTGTGGGACCACAAGAATGGCTCTCTGTGATGAAAAGGACATAACTCCTCATACTTTACACAATAAGACTCAGCCTCTCTTGCCATCTCCATGCCCTCTGCAATGGCATCCCCCAGTGAGGCATTCTCCACAGTACCCATCAATCTCTGAGCCACTCCCTTGGCCTCCATCGCCCTCCATCTAAACACATCTCTCTCTATGATCACCTGCGCTAACTATGGGTCTGGGGTAGGTGTCTATACCTGTACCTATGCTTGTGCATGTACTTGTGCCTGAGCCTATGCTAGTTGTGCCTGTAGCTGTACAATCAATCCCCAGGCCTACGTCAGCTGACCCTGTAGCTGCCCCTGCTGACCCTGCAGTGTCTATACCTGGGCCTGAAGGGTAGCTATCTTCCCTTGCTGTGATGAGGATCCCATCTAGATCACTTTCCGTTGTCCAATCCCTATCCTCAGCCATTGCATGATCTGGACACCCCTCAGGATATCTAGCCTCGACCGCCTCAACACCTACCCCCATCCCTGCTATCATCTCCATCATCCCCATCAGAATTCTCCTACTATCTGCTCTCCTCCTCTCCTCCAACTGCTCCCTGCTTGCCACCGACCACATCCTCCTATCTCACTTCCCCTGGCTGTGGTACTACCAGAATGGGTGCTGGCTCATCAGGACTGGTAAACCATGGAAAGGGATGCGTGTGGAAATATAGAGAATACTCATTAGACATATCGACATCCACAATGTCTCGCTTGTCAGCCCATGCCTCAGGCGCTAATGACATGAACTCTGTATATGCTATATGATAGGAAGTACATGGCCCCCATCCAGCCTCATCTCTGCTCCGGGCATAGTGTGCGACCCCCTGTGGCAGCCCTTGGGTAAATCCATACTGTCTCTGCACCCGTAACGCTAGAAACCTCTCAAAGATAAAAGGAGTCCTCCCTATCAGGAACCGAGGAATGCATACAAACAACATCTCTAGATCATCTATAGCCCATGGCTCACAATCAAGATATGGTCACCATACCACTGTATCCATATCATCTAAAAGTCATCTCCAGTAATCCACCTTGCCTAGCTTGGGCTAGGTAAGGAACATAGCATACGTATATACACAGGGCCTACCTAGAGGCCTAACTCTAGGGCATGCCGGTCTCATCACAGCAAGATGCTCCCATGCCCAAATCTGCAGCAATGTCACACCACATGACAAACTAGAAGTACCCCTGTACACCACCTAATGCAAATCATGATATAGATGTGCTAACATGCAACTCCCCCATGCATATTTCCGTGGCTGTAACAACATTTGCTCTAAAATTCTGCCCCATCCCACTGATAATCCCTTTTCCTGGCAGTCCGAACAAATGAGACCTCAATTGAATGCACCCAAAACTGTAGGCAAAGCTGGATATCCTCAAAATTCAGCCCATGGTACCCAGTACCCAACTATCTATCCATCACCATACACCCTCCTCAAAGAATCTATACCCCCAAGCTCCTTGTGATCATAGTACACAAGGGCACCAACCACTGGGATACCTAATATCCTGTATACATCCTCTGGAGTCACCATCACCTCACCAGTTAGCATATGAAAGGTGTTGTGCTCCGAATGCCATCGCTCTGCCAGTGCTGTCAACAATCCTTTGTTGACCCGAATTGGTAGCATAGCCAACAAAGATCTCAAACCACATGTATCTATCAAAGCTATATCAATAGGTGTCAACTCGGGTATCCTATCCCACCCTGCCGAGTGCCGCTCTCTAATCTGGAGGTTTTTGAAAACCTCCTATTTTCATCACAAGGATAAGTAATTAGAATCATACCAATCATTCAATCTCAATCAATCAAAATCAATTAGACTCATATCTATCAGTGACCTATATCAGTGAACTATATCAGACCCATATCAATGACTCGTATCAATGTATCATATCAACGACCCATGTCACACAATCAATCCTATCAGGCAAACCAATACACAATCTATCTAACTGGATATCATATCAATCTATTCTAGCATCAATTACTATTTATTTTCTATCACAGAAAGCAAATTTATCAGAAGTCATATCAATCATTTATCCGACATTTACTCTTTGTTTTCTACTCTGGGAAGCAAAGTTATCGCTCAATCTACTCTTTTGTTTTTGAAACAAAGCATAGACAATTACCTTTTGTTTTCTACTCTTAGAAAGCAGTTATCAATCAATCATCAAATTATTCTATCATTTCTATCTATATTAGCATGATGACATGACAATTTTACTATTTGTTAACTAAGGAAGCAATATTCATCATCATTTTCGCATTACTATCATCAAATCATACATTCGGCCTATTTTCACTATATGCGCTACTCTGTGGCCTCTATGTGCTATAACCCATATGTGTCATTCTTTTTGCTAGATGCGCTCAAATAGATCCCCTATGCGTGATTTCCCTATATGCGCTACTTTAATCAACCTAAGCGCTACTTTAATCACTAGATGCGCGATTTCTCTATATGCGCCATTGTTTTTGTTCGAAGCACTTAAACTTACCATTCTGCATCTTTCCTATATGAGCCACTATTTTTGCTTGATGCGCTATTTCTTATATGCGCTACTATTTTTCCTATATGCACCATACTCCTAAATTTCTGAATGACACCCTATATGCGCTACTGTTTTTACCCTAAGCGCCAGAAAAAAAATTGAAAGCGCTAAAACATCATTTTATAACCTAAAATCTGTGGAAAAACAAAAAAAATCGATTCAAAAATGTAAAAATTCAAAAGCACAAGTGGTTAGATCGACTCACCGGTGGTCCATATGCAGTTGGCCTCTGGTATTGGTGAGATCTCTCGAATCGGTGGTGATGATAAGGAATCTCCATGTCGCAAGGTCACTCTCAGAGCTACAGTATTCACAAAGTCAAAAGTACAAATGTCTTGTCTTTTTCAACTTTTTTTACCTTTTAAAAGGTCAAACAAAGGTAAGTTTGCTGCCTTTTGAATTTATTTTTATAATGGGACATTCTTTCCATCATTTTTCGGGAGCTAAATCACTCTCACCTCCGCAGAATATCATTATTTAATCTCGATTGTTTAGCAAAATTTTCGCAATCCATATCCTCATTTGTGATTTGCCTCCCGAGGGGGCATCATCAACATCAACATCAAAAGCATATCAGGGGAAAAATCCTATTTTTCTTTGAAGCAATGCATTTCACACATCACTTCAAAGAGCGGCAAAATGTATACGTCTAAAAAAGGTCATGATTAAGCTTGTTAATTAATTCTCCTAAGGTCATCTACATATAAATAAATTTAATTATTTATTTATATTGTTCATTTTCTAATTCTTCTACATTAATTAAATATGAATTATTTAATTAATTCTCCTCAAGTCATCTACATATAAATAAATTTAATTATTTATTTATATTGTCTATTTTCTACTTTCACACACTAAATATAAATGTATTTAATTAATTCTCCTATAATATCTTAAGCATATAAATAAATTTAATTGTTTATTTATATTGTTCATTTTCTAATTCTTCTACCTTAATTAAATAAATAATTTTATTTAATTATTGACATTTCCCACATTCCTCTTAATTAAATTAAATAAATACGATTATTTATTTTAATTAACATATCATTCTAAAGTTTGAATATTTGAATATTCAAATAATGGAATATTCTCTTCATCCCATAATCAAATTAAATATTAAATATTTAATTTAATATTTTCCTCTCACTCTAAATTCATTTTTAAAACATAATTAAATATAATTTATTTAATTATGCGAGTTTCTATATCCATCTTCACTTACAAATTAAATAAATTTATTTTATTTAATTCTAACTCATTCTAAACTCATTCTTTGAAATGGCAATTTCCCTTCGGATCTCAATAACGAAAATTGAAGGAAAAGGGAAACCTTCTATCTCCCTCTCCACTTACGAAAATCTTCCACCATCCATTCAAACAAGCTTAATCTGGGCCATTGAAACATGTTAGCCAATCGAATCCTTTCAAAGACTATAAATACTAGTACAAATCCATGCATTCGTTACACCTGAATACACGCATTTACATGACGAACATATACGCTTATGCATTCACATCATCTTCAGCATCACAGTGATATTATCATCCTTAGCATAGTCTTGCATTTGGCATAATATGCAATTTCAAATCTCATTCTTCATGATGTTCATTTTGTTGAGCTTGATCTACTGATCTGAGAGCCATTGGAAACAAGAAAACGCTAGAGTTAGAGAGAGATAAGACGATTTCGGGGAAGCTGCAGTAACAATTTGCTTATTCTGTTTTCTTTTTCAGTTTTTTTGATTTAATGTCTTATTGATATGTGTTTGAATTTCATTTAGATTGATCACATTTTCACACACACAACAACTTGTCTAACCAACAATTCCTTCTCATATATCTGTGCTTCCAACTCTTTTCGATGAATGTGAGCTTGAAAGGCAAGCTCCTCTTGCTGCATATTATACTCATTTTCCCTTTGTATGTCTAACATCCACCTTTGAAACTATAGCAACATCTCCTTGACACTACCCAACTCAATATCCACATTGTTAGAATTTTGGGATTGATTCGGGAGGCTACAAGGCTGGCTCAAAGTGGAATTAATATGTTGCGAGGGGAATTGAGCAGGGGTGGGAGGGTGGAAAGCATGATAGGATAGCTAATAATGCTGGTTGCAATGAGGAGAAAGGCTGTTTGGAGACCCATAACTTAAATTTTCATGAAATGGAGGAGAATAACCACTATATTGCTAATAACTAGACATTGCAAGGTAAAATATGAAGCATAAGCAAGTCTAGATAGCAAACCTCCTTAACTATAGGTACCTGGGCTGCTGGAATCAGCTGATATTAAATTAGAGTCGCCATGGTGCTATTTGCGTTGCCTCCAAAGGTTGATATTGTTGAGAAAACACTAGATTTCTCAATATTTTTGAATTTGTCAATGATGCACTGGTACACGGAGTTGCCATGATATGCTAATGTTAACCTTTGAAACGCCTAAATCTTACTAGTTGAATATCAAAAACCAATAATAGACATGTAATTTTCAAACTTTCTGTTCAACGGTCCCACCAAGTGTGCCAAAAACTGTTATCACCTTAAATTGCACCCTATTGAACTTGATGTTCAACACCTCAATGTGACATGGGAAGACCTCTAAAGCTGTGGGTTACTTGTAGATAGAGGTCAACCTCTGGAGAAGGCCGACTTCCTTTGGTATCACCACTTAACTACTAAACCTTTTAAGGAAAAGGGAGAAGGAGTGCATAACAATAAAAATTAAATCCTATGATGATGCACCAAATTTGTTCAAACATGTACAACTGCTTAACACATAATTTTCAATCAACTAATAAAAGTCGATATGCACAACTCAATACTCATATGATACTGCATAAACATTTCATAAGAAAGCTATGATACATACAGTTCTAGAAGGATGATAAGTTCTCCTCACAACTAAACTATTTGCATCATTAGCATAACATATAACCTAATATAGATGATATCTCCTCTTCGAAAGCAAACAAAATTAATTTACACGCTGAATGTGAAAACCGCATAAATTATTCAACTAACCAACAATCAAATGTTCAGATAATTTATATAGTGCAAAATTGGTTTTTCTTTTTTATTTGACCTGTAAAGGGTAGCCCCATCAGCATTAATATTTGTAATGGAGTCGTAGTCCTTCATGACTCACAGTGTCAATAAAGCAGGAAAATACATGGCAGAAACCGGTTGTAAGTACAGTAATGTTGGTGATGAAAACCTAAAAGTGTTTCTGTTTTGAGAGTCACAAATGATCGTTTTGCATGGCGACCTCTACCACTTAGGCGCGGTGCATTTGAATGCATCCCCTGTCCACGTTATAGTGCAAAATTCTAGATGTCCTTCATTTTGCATCACGTGATTAATGGCATGTCCTCAAATCGTCTAAATCTTTGAAGAGCTTTCTCTCTTTGAATGCCTTTGTGATGCATGGAGCATTACTCTCAGAAAGTGATTCTGTTCCCACCCAAGAACCCACCCACCCCACGATCTTTTGTAGGGTTGACTTCCTCTCGCAAAAGCTTCAAACTTTCCCATTAGATCTCCACACCATTGCTCTCTCTCGAAGCTACTCCTACTTCTTTTGATCTCTAGAAAAATCAGGTCATTTATGCTCGCTGGATCTAGTTCATAGTAGCAAAATACCAAATGAATTATGGTTCAATCTTATTTCTTGATGGGTTGGCCATATGCCACACAAGGTCATGTGTAAATAAAGGTCATTCAACCGTGAATTACATGTTGGTGACACTGGGCTGGTCTCCCCAAATGCACTATTCTCTATAGCAGCATCGTATGGTTTCCACCACCGCCGGACAAGACTTCATAGCGAGTTCCCATTGGTTATAACGGAGCCCTCTTATTGGAAAAAAAATCCATTCGCACAAAAAAGACTTCTCTCAGTCAGTGAGAGGTTATACCGAAGGCAAACTCTCTTGGCGAGACCACCTGCTTTCGGCGAGACCAAAACATTACGCTGAGGGTTCTATTTATCGGCCAGACACCATCGGCTTGGCAAGACCTTTCACTGAGCTCAAACATTATACCGAAGGCATCCCTCTGTCGGCAGGACCCAATCCTATTCGGCCAGACTTTATGTTGAAGGCAAACTCTCTCGGCAAGACCAACTTCGTTCACCGAGACATTACGATGAACTCCTTTCTTTCACCGAAGCTCACTTCACGCAAGACCCTACATGGGTCAGCAAGACCTTATGCCAACCCTTTATCTTCTTCAACAGCTTGAAACATTTCTGGGAGACCACTTATCGCCGAGACGCTACACCGAGAAATTCGCTGACAAGACCCGCCTCGGGTTTGCGAGACCTTACGCCAAGGCACTTCCTTATTTGAGACCTCCTTTGCCATCAAGAGACCTTTCTGGTCAGCCGACATTGGCAACTAACTCAAACCTTTTCACCAAACTCACCACTCCATGTCGGCAAGACTTCTCATCGAGGCTCCTTGTTTCAAGGCGAGCCTATTTCAATTTCTCGGGGATACTTTTCTTTGCTGCTAAGACATTACAACAAACTCCAAAACCTTTGTGAGACTTTATTTATCGGGCCAGATTCTCCTGGCTTAGATGCTAAATATACCTAATCAGAACTCCATTCTATCAGGACTGCTGACTGCTGAAGAGCTCACTTAACACGATGTTCGGCAACTCCGAGGAAAAAGTAACCATTTGGCCCTCAATACTTGGAAAATTAGACCTCACCGATTGAGCCCCTAGGTAAAAATCGAAAGCAACAGTTACAAATCTAAATTTTTAAAAATTAGAATTTTATCCTTCATAGAAAAAAGTTGTGTTAGCAGTACACGCCTTACCTTTTAAAAATGGTGCTTGAAAAGTTAAAAAATAGTTTTCAAAGGAGATGGAAAAAGAAGTACAATTTGATTCCAAAATTGAAAAAAATATATTTAGAACGGCATGTCGTCACAAATCACTAGTTTGCATCATCTCTAAATTCCTCATACTCTGGGCTTAGCCGCCTATAGTGCCCGGAAAGTGAAGATTTAGTTAAAAATTCAATTCATCCCGCTTTGGCCAAAAATTGCAAACCAAGACATTGTGGGATCAAAGTGTTCATGTTTTTTCAGCAAAACATAACATAATTTTTGGCATGTGCCCCTCAATTTCTCTAGTTGTATTTAGTATAACTTTCAAAAATCCATTGATAGAAATATAGTTAAGAGTGAGTACTAGGAGTTGTGTATTTTTTTGTAATTTTTTGTTTATTTTTTTATGAAAAGTGTACCAAGCGTCCACATCACATAACTTGCACCAAAATAATAAAAAATGCAAAAAAAAAAATCCAATGTCTAAAGAATGATGTGTGGGTCAAAATTTATTAAAAAAATTCAATACATATGTATTTGATAACTATGGAAATATTAGTGAAGGAAATTAAAAATAAATGTATTAATGTAGTTCAAATCTAAAAAAAATTATGGTTATAAAGCTTAGAAGATGTGTGAAATTATGGTGGTAATTTTACTAAGATTTGGTTTATAATGTGTAAACCTGATGACAAGCACATTGAAAAATGAGAATGGAGGAGAAAATCACATGAAATTGAGGGAAATGAACCATCTAAGCCTAAGTACAAGCCAAAACGTGCATGTATTTTGTGTAAGAAAAAATGCATGTGTTTTGTGCAAACCAGAATGTGTACGTGTTTTGTAAAAGATAAAATGTGTACATGTTTTGTGCCAACCAAAATGTGTACGTGTTTTGTAAAAGATAAAATACGTATGTGTTTTTCACAAGCCAAAACACATCCATATTTTTTGCATGCCAAAACACGTACATATTTTTTGCAATCCAAAACACATGTGTTTTTCGCAAGCCAAAACACGTATGTGTTTTTCGCAAGCCAAAACACGTATGTGTTTTTCGCAAGCCAAAACACGTATGTGTTTTTCGCAAGCCAAAACACGTATGTGTTTTTCGCAAGCCAAAATACGTACATATATTTCGCAATCCAAAACACGTACGCATTTTTTGCAAGCCAAAACACATATGTATTTTTTCGCAATCCAAAATAGGTACGTATTTTTCGCAAGCCAAAACACCTATGTATTTTGTAAAATTATAGGTTAAAAAATAAAGAAAATAAATAAACTGTTGGCTCATGAATCATGCAAAGAAAATGAAATTATTAAAGAGGGGATAAAACTAAAATCATCGAGTATCTTATTTTAGTGGAAATTAGTATGAACTTCAATTCTTAATGTAGCTTCAATAAAAAATCTATTTACTTAGTTATCCTTTCTATTTAAGGAATATTTCCATTAATCAAGTATAGTGGAAATTACTATATATATGTATATATATAGTTTAAATTTAAAATTGGGAAACTATGTATTTATGTATGAAAATGCAAATCAACACAATCTCAATTTCACATTTAAGTACCACCATTGCTATCTAAAATTTATTGTTACTTTTTGAAACAAAGAAAAAGAGGAACCCTAGATTTAATGTATAAAACATAGGATTAATTTGAGCGTATGTGGCCTTTTTTTAGTGTTTCATTAAGATGGAGATCAACAAGGTGATTAGATTTACTTTCAACCATGAAGGTGAGTCAATCAGACCTAGATCTACATATTTTTGAGTCTTAGAATGGATGGGAATTGATTTTCCTTGATTAACCTAATTAGACTATATGCCCTAATATGAAAATTGCAAGATCTTGACAATTGACAAATTGTAATAGAGATTTGTAGGTAGATCTGAGAAGAGTAGAGTGTTGTGTACTTGTGCTAAAAGTTTGGTGTCAATATGAATATGAGGACATAGGCTCCCAAGGGTGTCTCGATTCTCTATCCTTGTAGGGGTGTTTTGGATCTGTTTTCACAATCCTCTGATGCTAGATTTGAGGCTCTTGTTTTCACTAAAAAACTTGTCAAATCACTGTTAGATAGCTTTGTAGGTGAGTTTTTGTGGGT
Source organism: Sequoia sempervirens (assembly GCA_007258455.2). Lineage (NCBI taxonomy): Eukaryota > Viridiplantae > Streptophyta > Pinopsida > Cupressales > Cupressaceae > Sequoia > Sequoia sempervirens. The sequence goes on from VDFB02047230.1 coordinate 310,097,283, forward strand.
TGACAAGGTGTAGGGATTTGAATTCAATAATGGATAAATGATCTTCAAGCTTCCTTTAACCCTCTCCAAACCTAAAATATACACATGCAAAGAGAGAATAAGTGTTGTGCCATTTAAGGGCTTTCCTTAGTCAAACCTCATGTTAGTGTTTCCACTTCTATAATGGAAATTTCAATGATAGAAATGATAAATGATAGGAAGGAATGATGAACCAACAAAGGGATGCAAGTCACCACCCTTAAATAGCTTCCTTGAAGGACTAAATTCATGCACATCATCCCAAGGTCTTGGATCTTGCTTGCTTTAATTTTTTGGATTGCTTGAATTGATTAGAGACCTACCAAATGGGTTAGCCTTTGCAAACAATGATAAAATGAACATGCATAAATTCACATAGGATTTGACATGATGCTTGGATCTTGAATTGCTACAATAAATCATTGAAATGTTTCTCTTGAATTGTTTGATAATGCTCTTTATAATTATTGATCATAATTTTTCCAATGGTCGTTAGATAGATTTCAAATGATGCAATAACTAGGTATTTATATTCAATTGTGGTAATTTCCTAAAAAATAGATCCTAATGGTTGACATTGGAAACTTGAATTTAAAATATTAAAATGTTGGCACTGACATGTTCAAATTTTGATCCTTGCAAAATAGGGGGACAGAGCTAGCTGAAGGTTTCCCAGTCTAGGCCCCATTTTCTAGGGATTTAGGTTTCGGGGGAAAAACATTAAATAAATGCATTTATTCTATGCTTGAAATTTGTTAGAAATGGTAAAAATAAGACTCAAAATGCATAATTTAAGAAATTAGGGGGTCAATTAGGCTAAATAATTCACGGAGAGAAAAACATAGTGTGAAATTGTCAAGGGTGACAATTTACGATGCTACATTTAGCCCCCACTTTAGTGAGAGTATGAATTTACACTCAAACTCACACTAAAGTAGAAAATATATGTCAAGAGTGGTTTGATTAACCAAATTTCAAAGAGATAAGATGATAAAGGATTAAGGGGGAGTGCACAAGCCCCCAGAATCCAAGATCCCATGGCAAGAAACCATAAGCATAAGGGAACACAAACATGTATGAAATGCAACAAGACAACATACACAAACATACATGATGTAAAATAGAATGTAGAGGAGGGTATGGATAATCACAAGCTAGAAAGCTGTGTTATGCTAGGATCCACACCAAAGGCGTTCATTACTCACACAATAGAAAAGTCCAATATTTTCTAGGTGAATCACAAACCAAAGGAAACATGGTGTCCGATATTCACTAGGTCATCCCCCAAGAAAAATGAGAAACACACAAGGTCTAGTGAAGTCCAATATTCACTAGGGGTGTAACCATTGACAACCATACCAAGATTTATACTCTCGGGTAACCCTGATAAGGTGCCATAAAAATGCTCAAAATGTTATGCCAATGCAACACTAAGTTCAACACACATGAATAAAGTGAAGCACAAATGCCAATGTCAACACACCACTAATTTCAATGCGTGTGAACAAAGTGAAGCACATAATGTAATATATGCTCCCACCTTAAAGAAATTGCTAAACACCATGCTCTGAGAAATTACTTTAAGGTAGAAAATGATAGTTTTTTAAGGGCATGAGAGCTTATTTACAAATCCCTATGCCAACGATATGTTTCCAAATAAAGTTGCTTCATGATAAGGATTTTCCTCCAATGCAATACCATAAAAAAGATAAAAGATGAACTTGGAAGGGATCCATGGATCTAGGGTCAGTATATGTCTTTGATACAATGATATAATAGAGCTTGAAACTGACATCATTCATCAAATACTTGTGGAACAACAAACACAATGGAGGAATGCCACATAGAGAGAAAAAAATCAAAATTTTGGGTCAACATGGAAGAGAGATAAATATCTCAATGCCTTGAATCATCCCAAAAAGTAAAATACAAGACAAAAAAGAACAATGTTGATGACATATAGTAGAATAGACGTACAAATAGAATAATTTCATGATAGATTTGTTTCCTTTGTATCGTTGCGCCAATAGATAAACAAGGGTCATCCAAAGAAAACTCACAAACACAAAGGCACACCAAGCAACACAACCTAGGATATCACATCACATGCAAGTAAACACAAAGAAAACAAACAAACACAAAGGAGTACCACACATATGAGCCAATCTAAAGAAAATTGTTTACATCCCAATATTTCTCATCATATAGGGAAGGTGGACAACTAGCCAAAGGGACTACAAAAAGTGTCATACTAGGAGCATATTTAGGTTCAACATGTGGCACATCACTCTCATAAGTAGGATCATCACAGTTGTCCCCATCTAAATTCATACACTTTGAAAACATAACATTAAGCTCATTATGCACTTGTTCATGAATTTTAGCAATTTTGTCTTCATCATCCAAATTTATCACCACGAGAGGTTTAATGATAATGTCATTTGTATTTTCTTGTTTTACTTCTTGCTTTGGTTCCATGTCTTTTTTTTGGTGAAATTTTAATTTCTTCTTGATTTGCTTGCATAGGTGTTTTATTGTTAGGTATTGTTTTATTCTTTTCTTCCTATTGATGAGAAATAACATGACATCTATTCCTACACTCTTTAGAATTTTGGTTTCTTCTTGCACAATTTTCAATTTGTGACAATGTAGGAGTGAGTTTCTCAACCATTGGTCTCTTTTCTTCCCTTAAGGGAGGAACTGAAGGAACCACCAAGGGTTGGGAAACCATTGTCTCTTTAGGTCTATACACTTACTATACCTTTGGAGGGACAAAAAAAATTATGTGATTGTCTCTTGGTATTTTATATGATATGGGTGGAGGAACTACAACATATTTACCTTGGTTACTTGGAAGGGTCTTTTCTTGAGGAATAATTTCATCCATAACTGGTGGAGGGGGAGGAACAACCATAGTCTTATCATTCTCAGGAATATTGGTAACATATAACTTTGTTATGCACTTTTCCTTAAAAAATTTATATGACCTGAAAAATAAATCCTCACAAGGCTTAATAGGTTCCATAATTTGAGGCCAAAATAAATCTAATGAAAATTTTCCATGGGAGGACAAAGGATTATACCCACTATAATGCACTATAAAAATTTGGTTTTCAAATGGGAACTTTATGCACTTGTGAATAAATGACGGGATGAAATTCATGGAGCATAGCCATGGGTAGCCTAGCCTCACATAGAATTGGTTTGATGCCGAGATGATGGAGAATGATACATCTAATTGTTTTGGTCCAACTTTAATAGGAAGAGTGATCAAACCTATCATAGGGAAAGAAAAACCATCATGAGTTCTCAACCATGCTTTTAGTTGTTCATAAGAATATTAATAAAGTTCACACACAAACAAGAATTCCTTAGTGATCAAATTCTCTACACACACATGTTCAATGAGTATCTCAACTATAGTCTTGTCATTAATATATTTTATAATATAAAGAGGACCATTAGGTGCATGTATGGATGTGTCAATATGGGTAAAAACAATGTCAGGTAAAAAACTGGTTGGGCCCTTATGAGGTTGAACATCTATGCAAGTGACCTTATCTTGTAAACCATCTTCCTCATCACTCTTGTCATCAAAATTTTTATCAACATTCATCTCATCATTCTTAACATCACAGTCTTGCACAAATTTGGATAAATGGTTTGGAATTGGATTGGTAAAAATGAAATAAATAAAAAGAGGAACAATAGATTTAATGTATAAAATCTAGGATTAATTGGAGTGTGTGGGTGGAATTTTTATAGTTCTTCATTAAGATGGAAAACAAGGTGATTATATTGAATTTCAACCATGAAGGTGAGCCAATTAGACCTGGATTTGCATCTTTTTCAGTCTTGAAATGGATGGGAATTGATTTTCCTTGATTAACCTAATTAGACTATATGCCCTAATATAAAAATTGCAAGATCCTGACAATTGACTGACTATAACAAAGATCTACAGGAAGATCCAAGAAGATTAGAGTGTTGTGTACCTATGTTAAAAGTTTGGTGTCGATCTGAATATGAGGACATAGTTACCCAAGGGAATATTTATCCTTATATGAGTGTCTTAGATCTATTTTTGTAGTTTTTTGATGTCAAATCTGAGAATCTCATTTCCACAAACTTCTCTAATCACTATAAGATAATATTGTTGGTGATTTTTTGTGATTTGAATGCAATAATGGATAAATGATCTTCAAAATTCCTTCAATCCTATCCAAACTTGAAATATTTAGATTGAAAGAGAGAAGAAATGTTGTTCCATTTAGGGGCTTTCCTTAGTAAAACCTCGTGTTAGTGTTTCCACTCCCACAATGGAAATGTCAATGATAGAAATGATAAATGATAGGAAGGAATGACAAACCAACAAAGTATTGCAACTCACCAACCTTCAATGTCTTTCTTAAAGGACTAAAGTCATGCACATCACCCCAAGGCCTTGGATCTTGCTTTCTCATATTGCTTAGATTTCTTGAATTGCATGGAGACCTACAAAATGGGTTAGCCTTCACAAAAAATGATAACATGACCATGCATAAAATCACATGGGATTTGACATGATGTTTGGATCTTGAATTGCTACAATAAATCACTAAAATTTTTCTCTTGAATTGCTTGAAAATGCTCTTGATAATGCTTGATCATAAGTTTTCCAAATTTTTCTAGATATATTTCAAATGATGCAATAACTAGGTATTTATATGATTTGTGTTGATTTCCTTAAAATTAGATCCCAATAGCTGACATTAGAAACATAAATTTGAAATGTTAAAATGCCAACATCGACATATTCAAAATTTGAGCCTAGAAAAATAGGGGGATAGAGCCACCCAAGGGCATCCTAGTCCAGGCCCTATTTTATGAGGATTTAGGTGTTAGGGGAAAAACATTAAATAAATGCATTTGTTCTATGCTTGCAATTTGGAAAAAAGGGTAAAAATAGGCCTCAAAATGCATAATTTAAGAAATTAGAGGGTCAATTAGCCTCAATAATTTAGAGGGAGTGAAACATAGTGTGAAATTGTCAAGGGTGACAATTTACGACACTACACTTTCTCACTTCTATAATATATATGCCAACATTAAATCTTAAATCAAACAAGATAGTAATCAATTAATATAAGTATTATAAGTATGCATTCAATTAACTTTCATTTTTGTAATAGGAGAATTTTAAGACTATTAGTTCTATTATAGAGTTAAGTTGTCCACTTATGTAATAATAATAATAATGCCCCTTTCATAGTAAGATCATTTGGAGTAAATTTGTACTCTTAAGTGGTTTCCCTTTAGTAAACCATAAGGATGACCTTCAATAAGAATCCATAGATAGTTTTTTTTATAATGAATTGATAAACATGATATATATCTAGATCTTGATCTACTCACTATATTTTATAGTTAGCCTTATAGAACTTGTATAATATATTGGCATTATGCCAAAGGCGGGCGTGTTTTGGCTTGCACTAAAAGAATAATGTTCTTGAATCTAACTATCCAATTCTCTCTCCCTACACCTCAGTATCTAACTCTCTCTACAGATCTCTAAGCATCATGTTATTTATGGTTTATGATGGAGAGTTGAGAGTTGGAGTTTAGGGATTAAATTTAATTATGTAGGTTTTAGTGCTAAATTATTAATGTTCAGTTTTAGGGTAACATATAGGGTATAAGGTTTGTGTATTTGGGTTTAGGTCATAGGGTGTAGGGTTTATAGTTGATGATATAGGGTTTAGGGTTTAGGGTTGAGAGTATAATATTGAGTTATAAGGTTTAGGTCTGAGGGAATAGGATCCTTGAGGGTTGAAGGTATGAGGTTTAGGGTAGAGTGTATAGATTTTATGACTTAGGGCTGAGTGTAGGGTTTAAAGTTGAGGGTATATGATGTATAATGTATAGGGTTGAGGGTATATAATTTATGATTAAGTGTATTGGGTTAATGGTTCATCCCCTAGGCTTTAGGGTCTAGGATTGAGGGATATGGTTTAGGGTTGAAGATTTATGGTATATGGTTTAGGTTTGAATGCATATGGTTGAGGGTTTATTATATAGGCCTTAGATTCCAAGGTTGAGGGATATAGTTTAGGGTCAAGAGGGTATATAATATAGGGTTATGAATTGAGGGTTTAGCCTATAGGCTTTAAGGCCTAGGGTTGAGAGATAGGGTTTAGGGTTGAGGGTATATAGTATAGGTTTTAGGGTTGAGTATATGGTTAAGGGTTTAACCTATTGGATTTAGTTCTTAGGGTTGAGAGATAAGGTTTAGGGAACTAACAGTATAGGGTTATAGGTTATGGGTATAGATTTTAGGGTTGAAGGTATAATGTCTAGGGTAGCGTGTATAGGATTTATGGCCTAGGGCTAAGTGTAGGGTTTAGGGTTGAGGGATAGGTTATCTAGGGTTATGGGTATAGATTTTAGGGTTAAGTGTATAGGTGTTAAGGTTGAGTGCATAGGGATTTGGTAAGTTAAATCCATTGTAATCCCAAAACTAAGAAAAACACATACATTTTTTGTTAAGTTAAAAACATGTACATGTTTTGTAAAGCTATATAGATCACCTAAGGGCTGGGACATCTAGATTAGCTAGATCAAGGAGGCTGAGGAGATCAACTATATGATGATTATGATATCAATGTACTAATAATGATGTTTGTTTGTTGTATGTGATTTATGAAAAATGCAAGTGAATGTTAATGTACATATGGATATGGTTTAAAATGAATCTAGAATGTATTTAATGTAGACTGTATACGTATGTTGTGGATATGAAATGTAATAAAAAAGTAAGATTATAAGATTCTTAGAATAAAAAATATAAACACTTACGATGAAAAAGGTAATGATGATAAGATGCTTAAAATAACAAATATAAACACTTAAGATGAAAATGACATGATGATAAGATGCTTAGAATAACAAATCTTAATACTTCAAATAAAAATTCAATGATGATAAGATGCTTTGAATAAAAAACATAAACACTTCAAACAAAAATGCAATGAAGATAAGATGCTTAGAATAAAAAATATAAACACTTAAGATGAAAATACAATGATGAGAAGATGATTAGAATAACAAATCAAGACTCAAGATGAAAATACAATGATGAGATGAGTTGGATGGAGATGAAGACCAAGTGACCATCTTAATACATTGAGTGTAGGGACATATCGAAGAAATAAAGAATGAATGTGCACATACAATCCATGATTAGGAAAGAGAAAAATGATGGTGACGAGAAAGAAGGGATGGTATGGGATTAGGTGTATTTGGAATGCAATAATTGAACTATAATGTAGAGAGAATTTAAATTAATAATGCATGCAATATTATACACTAGGGTATGAGGAACCAAGGTGACTATGTATTGCATGCATAAGATTGACACAAGGGTTTAGGGTTGAGGGTATATGATGTAGGGTTTAGGTTTGAGTGTATATGGTTGAGGATTTATTATATAGGCCTTAGGGCCCGAGTTTGAGGTACATGGTTTAGGTTCAAGAGGGTATATGGTATAGGGTTGAGGGTTAAGGTTTTAGCCTATAAGATTTAGGGCCTAGGGTTAAAGGTATAGGGTATAAGGTTTAGGGTTAAAGGTATAGGGTATAGGATTTAGGGTTGAGGGTATAGGGTATAGGGTTGATTATAAGGGTTTAACCTATTGGATTTAGTTCCTAGGGTTGATGGATAAGGTTTATGGAATTGATAGTATAGGGTAGTGTGTTTCAAGTTATGGGTATAGAGTTTAGGGTTAAGTCTCACATATCCCCCTCACTACTCTTCTCCCTGGTGCAGGAGCACCTAGAAAGCAATATGTAGCACTAGGCAAATTTGGAAGCCTAGGAAGAAATTTTGTGTCTTGATACTTCAAGGTCATGTTGACCATTTAATTTTGAGTTATTAGTGTTAGAATATGTTAGGATGAAGGTTGATCAGTAGCATATGGTAGATGGAATGAGTTTCACAACTTGTTTCCACTAGGATTCACTAGGAGATGGTAATAAAGCCCAAAATGTTACATCTTGCAATTTTGGGCCTAATATGGTGGTTATGTCTAACCCAAGGAATTGGTAACTACCTTAGAGAGTAGTTAAAAGGTGTTGCTTGAGCTGAGAGTAGGGGTTGGAATCATTTTGAGTTGTAATTAGTTTTGAATCAAGAAAACAATGATAGTTGTGTGTGTATCTCCTTTTTTTTTTTAAATTAGTAAGTAAATGGAGTGAACATGGCATCTGATACAGATTAGGAGGTAGTGAAATTTCCAATCTGACATTTCTTAGGTTTAGTAGTTAGCTTATTGTATTGGTTCTAGCATTGTTTTTGTTAGATTAATTCATTTTCTTGAAATTTCTATTTTGACTGTCAAAATGGCAGAGCTAGAGCTCTAGACCGTGTTTCTCCTATACCTAGTGTATGGGTTCTTGGAAATAGAGACTAGGCTCCATTCATGTACATAAGATAGGGGTAAGAGTCCTTAGGAGTCAGATAGCTATGACAAAAGACTATTCCTAGGCGAGCTTGGCAGTGCCCGGTTAGGACAGTCAAAGAGTGCTAAGCAATAAGGTTGCAAGGGTGTCAATTCCTTGGCAAACCCAAGTGTTTGGTGGTTGTAGAAGACCTTACAAAGGCTTGGAAAGAAGGAAGAGGATTCACCAATCCATCTGGTGGTTGAAAGAAGAAGACATACCACTGTGAGGGCAAGAAATGGCCTAAAAATCCCTAATTCTTTCAAAATAAGGGTTACGCTTGTGTACGGACTGTGAGAGCCTAAAACCTCAAAAATATTGGAGAGGTAGGAAAATGAACTAGGGTCTCTTTTGGAAGATTGTGATGTTATTTAGGAAGTTTGGAAGTTTAAGCCTACTTTCTCGGGTTAGGAGGCCTAATTGGGGCTCAAGGGCTACTAGCCCTTTTAAAACCCTAGAATAGGGTTTGGTGAGAGCGATGGAGAAATGAAGTATGGTGGATGATCAGGAACCCTAGGTGGATATTTTTGAAGCTATGGAAGTCAACACACAAGTTAGTAAAGCTTGGAGGTTTAGTGGCCTTTAGGGAAGAGTAAGGGCCAAGGTGAGATAGTGGCAAGGCGCCAAGATTGGCTTGGTGGAATGAAAGAATGATGATAGTGGGGTTGGCCAGAAGAACTAGGGGTTTCTATACCTGAAATATGACCTAAAGGTTAAGGTGGGAGAGTCACCTAAGAGTTCTTGAGAATAAGGACCCAGAGCATGGGACAGTGAGTGTCTCATCCAACCCTACCCTACCAGATTGGTATTAGAGCATAGTAAAAGATTTGGGAAGAATCTTGTATGTCAGACCTTGAATCTAGTGGTTCTACCATCATGGTGACAAATGCAGAATTGGCCAAGATGGTTGAAGAGCAAGAGGAGGACAATAAGTTGCTAAAAGAAAGAATAGAGCAACTTGAGAAAGCATTGAACAATGTGAAGTTGGAAGGAAAAATACCAAAGGAAGAAGAGGTTGTAGAGGAAGACAAGATCCCTGAACCTGACCCTGTTTTGGAGGAAAAGCCTTTCTTGAAAGAATTAAAGGTGTTGAGTGGGAAAGGACTTGAAGGAATACCACTCTTTAGTGGAAAAGAAATGGGCGATTTAGTTGTTGGATGGGGAATGTAAAACCATTTTAAATATGATGGGTCACTGAGGCACAGAAGGTAAAGGTGGCCAAGTCAAGACTAAGAGGTTCTGCCTTGACATGGTGGAAATTCATTCAGACAGAGAGGGAAAAAGAAGGTAAGTAGCCTATCTCTACTTGGAAGGGAATGGTTGCCAAGATAAGAGAAGCATACATGCTAGATGACTATGAGATTCGGTTACACAAGAAAAGATAGAGCTTGAGGAAAAGAGACCAAGATGTAAACACTTACACTGAGGAGTTTCAAAAACTTTGTATATGAGGTCTAATGTAATAGAGGGCGAGAGTCCCAAGGTGGCTAGATATCTTAATGGCTTGAAATGGAACATACAAGAGGAGATGGCTCTACTAAGTCCTAAGACAGTACATCAATGTTACCAATTGGCTGTCAAGATTGAGGAAAGGAACAAGAGGAAGCAAGACCAAGCTTCTAAGGGCAGAGGTAAAGGCAGAGATCAAAGAGATCAAAGAGAATGTGAGGTGGCTGCAAGGTGAAAGGCCAATAAAGAAATCAAGGAGAGTCTAAATTAAGGAGCATGGAGGTGAAACATCTTCTAGAGGAGGATAGCAGGGGTAGAGGACCTCAGGAGGTTAAAATAGAGGAAGGCCCGGTGAGGCAATTCGAAAAAAGCACTTTGTAAACATGAAATGCTACCATTGTACTCAAGTAGGTCATCCTGCTTATAGGTGCCTGGAGAAAGCATCTTCATCAAGCAATGAGAAGAGAGTGGCTTATGCACAAGAGGACACCATGAGTCCTAAATCATCTGAGATTAGTCATATTGAATCTGAGGTAGGAGAGAATCTGATGTTCAATAGAGTTTTGATCAGACAACCGGTCAAGGAAGAACCAAAACAAAGGAGAGCTCTATTTAGAGTAAGATGCAAGATACTTGGAAAAGTGTGCAAGGTCATAGTAGATTCAGGTTCAATAGACAATATCATCTCAGAGGAGGCAGTAATGAAACTGAAATTGGAGAAGGTACCCCATACTAACCCCTACAAGGTCACATGGCTAAACAAAGGGCAGAGTGTTTTAGTGAATGAGCAAGTAACGGTGGAGTTTTCCATTGGAGGGTACAAGGAAAAGTTAGTTTGTGATGTGTTACCCATGGATGCATGCCATCTACTATTGGGAAGACCATGGAAATATGACAGAGGTGCCATATATGATGGGAAAGAGAACACCATCTCATTCAAGAAGGATGGAAAGACTTTCAAGTTGCAGTCACTGTCAGAAGAAGAAGAGGGATAGTCAAAGACACCAAACATCATGTTGAGTAGTGGGAAGGAGTTCCTTAACAACCTACATCAAGGGAGTGAAGGATATGTGGTTGTGTTACAACCTAAAGAAGAAGACAAGGCTGACAAGACAGTCATACCCGGAGCAGTCCTAAAGTTGTTGGATCAGTTCAAGGACATTGTCAGTGATGGTACACCTGCAACTTTACCTCCAAAGAGAGCCATTAGTCATCAAATTGACTTCATACCTAGAGCTTCATTACCAAACAAAGCAAGCATACAAGCTTACACCAGATCAGAACCTAGAAGTAGCTAGGCAAGTGCAGGAGTTGTTGGATCAAGGATTGATTCAAAAGAGCATCAGCCCATGTGCAGTACCAGTGGTTTTAGCAACAAAGAAAGGAGGTAAGTGGAGATTATGCACTAATTCTAGAGCAATAAATAGAATCACAATCAGATATAGATTCCCTATCCCTAGGATTGAAGACTTGATGGATTGTCTTGGAGGAGCTCAGTACTTCACCAAGTTGGATCTCAAGAGTGGATACCATAGATCAGAATCAAGGATGGAGATGAGTGGAAGACAACTTTTAAGACAAATGATGGGTTGTATGAGTGGAGAGTGATGCCATTTGGCCTCTCTAATTCCCCTAGCACATTCATGAGGCTCATGAATGAAGTGCTTAGAGACTTTACATGGATATTTGTGGTGGTATACCTTGATGACATCCTCATATTCAGCAAGACAGTAGAAGAGCATTTAAAACATGTGGAGATGGTTCTTAGAAGGTTGCAAGAGGAGAAGTTGGCAATCAATCTAGAGAAGTGTGAGTTCTTTAAGCAAGAGCTTGTCTATTTGGGTTTTGTAGTGTCCAAAGGATCATTGAAGATGGATCCAAGCAAGGTGGAAGCCATCCTAAACTGGCCTACACCAACCACAGGGATAGAGGTAAGAAGTTTTCATGGATTGGCTCAATTTTATAGGAAATTCATAAGGAACTTTAGTGGTATTTACCAGTTCTAGAGACAATCAAGGGTGGTTTAAAAGCTAAGTTTGTGTGGACTCAAGAAGCTAGGGTTTGAGAAACTGAAACAAGAGGTGGCAACTCAACCTATTCTCTTATTACCTAGTTTTGACAAATTTGTTCACTGTTGAATGTGATGCAAGTGGAGAGGTAGTAGGAGGAGTGCTAAGTCAAGAGGGCAGGCCTATAGCCTTCTTTGGTGAGAAGCTCAAAGAAGCAAAGAAGAATTATTCAACCTATGACTTAGAACTTTATGCTTTGGTTCAGTCCTTAGGAAATGGAGGCATTACCTTCTACCCAAGGAGTTTGTAGTTTTTACTGACAATCAGGCACTTAGTTTTATCAACACTCAAGAGAAGTTGAGTAATAGGCATTTGAAATGGATGGAATACATCCAAGATTTTACCTTCACCATCAAGCACAAGAAGGGACAGCTAAACAAAGTAGCAGATGCATTAAGCAGGAGATTGTTGACAGTGCAAGAGATACAGATCAAGAGCATTGGCATAGAGAGTTTCAAGGATCTCTATGGGGAAGATGAAGACTTTTCAGAGGTCTACAAGGTATGTTCTAACTTTGAGAATCATTTCCATAGCCAATACTCAGAGTATACATTGCAAAGTGGGTTATTGTTTAAGGGAAATCAGTTATGTGTTCCAAGAGGGTCAATGAGGGAAAATCTAATTAGGAAAAGCATAATGGTAGTCTTAGTGGACATTTTGGCATCAATAAGACTTTAGAACTAGTGCAAAGATTCTATTACTGGCCTAAGTTGGCAAGAGATGTTAGAAAGTATGTGGAACAATGTGTTGTGTGTATGAAAGCTAAGGGAGGAGCTAGCAATGCTGGTCTATATCAACCCCTACCCATTCCTAACAGACCATGGGAGTGTGTGAGCATGGATTTTGTGGTAGGCCTTCCTAAGACCAAGACTAGTTTTGACAGTGTCTATGTAGTGGTAGACAGATTTAGTAAGATGAGTCATTTTATTCCCTGCAAAACTACTCATGATGCAAGTTACATAGCTCATCTCTTTTTCAAGGAAGTTGTAAGGATCCATGGATTTCCTTTGAGCATTGTTTCAGATAGGGATGTGAAGTTCATGAGTCACTTTTGGAAGACTCTATGGAGAAGATTAGGTACCAACCTGTCTTTTGGATCAGCTTACCATCCTCAGACCGATGGTCAAATAGAGGTGGTTAACAGGGTGCTAGGTAATCTTCTAAGGTGCCTAACTAAAGAATATGGACAAACATGGGATATGGTTATCTCACAAGCTGAGTATGCATACAATGATAGTGTGAACCGGACCACAGGGAAGAGTCCTTTTGAAGTTGTGTATGGGATGCACCCAAGAGGCATATGTGAGCTTAGAGATCTTGGAGCTATGGAACAAAGAAGTGGACATGCAGAAGACTTCAGTCAGACCATGAAGGAGATTCAGGAGCATGTAAAGACAAGTCACGAGGCTACACAAAAATTGAGAGAAAGATTTGTCAAGGAAAGATGTGCAATTTGCAGTAGGGGACTATGTCATGGTCCACCTTAACAAGTCAAGGTTGTAGAAGGAATGTCAACCAAGTTGCAGATGAAGAGAGTAGGACCCTGTAAGATATTGGCCAAGTATGGCAAGAATGCATACAAGGTGGAGTTACCTACCGATCTAGGAATCTCACTAGTTTTCAATATAGCTGACTTGATCAAGTGCAAGGGATCAGTCACTGATGTGGATTAGAATAGTTAGGAGATCTTCAAGGACATCAGCAATATATCCCTACCAAATCAAGACAAGCCTCAGGCAGAGAAGATCTTGGAGTCAAGAGTGAAGAAGGCTACAAGAAACAAGGTGTACATGGAGAACCTTATCAAGTGGAAGAACAAGCATGAATCAAAAGCCACATGGGTACAAGAAGACCAGTTCAAGAATTTTGGTATTGACCTATCATTGGTTTCTCCTTCCATTCCTCAGTGTTTGGGCTGAGAGGGGGAGAATGGTGTAGGAGCACCTAGAAAGCAATATGTAGCACTAGGCAAGTTTGGAAGCCTAGGAAGAAATTTTGTGTCTTGATACTTCAAGGTCATGTTGACCATTTAATTTTGAGTTATTAGTGTTAGAAGATGTTAGGATGAAGGTTGATTAGTAGCATATGGTAGATGGAATGAGTTTCACAACTTGTTTCCACTAGGATTCACTAGGAGATGGTAATAAAGCCCAAAATGTTGCATCTTGCAATTTGGGCCTAATATGGTGGTTATGTCCAACCTAAGGGATTGGTAACTACCTTAGAGAGTAGTTAAAAGGTATTTCTCAAGCTGAGAGCAGGGGTTGGAATCATTTTGAGTTGTAATTAGTTTTTAATAAAGAAAATAGTGATAGTTGTGTGTGTATCTCCTATTTTTGTTTTTGTTTTGAATTAGTAAGTAAATGGAGTGAACATGGCATCTGATATAGATTAGGAGGTAGTGAAATTTATTTTCTGACATTGCTTAATTTTAGTAGGTAGCTTATTGTATCTCTAGCATTGTTTTTGTTAGATTAATTCATTTTCTTGAAATTTCTATTCTGACTGTCAAACCGGCAGAGATGGAGCTCTAGACCCTGTTTCTCCTATACATGGTGTATGGGTTCTTGGAAATAGAGGCTAGGCTCCATGCTTGTACATAAGATAGGGGTAGGAGTCCTTAGGAGTCAGATAGCTATGACAAAAGACTGTTCCTAGGTGAGCTTGGCAGTGCCCGGTTAGGACAGTCAAAGAGTGCTAAGCAATAAGGTTGCAGGGGTGTCAATTCCTTGGTAAAACCAAGTGTGTGGTGGTTGTAGAAGGCCTTACAAAGGCTTGGAAAGAAGGAAGAGGATTCACCAATCCATCTGGTGGTTGAAAGAAGCAGACAGGCCACTGTGAGGGCAAGAAATGGCCTAAAAAGCCCTAATTCTTACAAAATAAGGGTTACGCCTGTGTACGGACTATGAGAGCCTAAAACCTCAAAAATCTTGGAGAGGTAGGAAAATGAACTAGGGTCTCTTTTGGAAGATTGTGATGTTCTTTAGGAAGTTTGGAAGTTTAAGCCTACTTTCTCATGTTAGGAGGCCTAATTGGGGCTCAAGGGCTACTAGCCCTTTTAAAACCCTAGAATAGGGTTTGGTGAGAGCGATAGAGAAATGAAGTATGGTGGATGATCAGGAACCCTAGGTGGATATTTTTGAAGCTATGAAAGTCAACACACAACCCTACAACAAGTTAGTAAAGCTTGGAGGTTTAGTGGCCTTTAGGGAAGAGTAAGGGCCAAGGTGAGATAGTGGCAAGGCACCAAGATTGGCTTGGTGGAATGAAAGAATGATGATAGTGGGGTTGGCCAGAAGAACTAGGGGTTTCTATACCTGAAATAGGACCTAAAGGTTAAGGTGGGAGAGTCACCTAATAGTTCTTGAGAATAAGGACCTAGAGCATGGGACAGTGAGTGTCTCATCCAACCCTACCCTATCACTCCCAATCTCTATTATTCTCTATCTCACTTCTTTCTCTCCTCTAGATCTACCTCTCTCTATCTAACCTCTCTCTCTCCACTATCTACCTAGATTTCTCTATCTCATATTTCTATCTATCTCCCCTTCCTACCTCTCCCCTCATCCCTCCTAATCTACCTCTCCCTCCATCCCTTTGTATATTTCTCTTCTCTCTATCTCACATATCTCTTTCTTTGCCTCTCTTTTTTATATCTCACCTCTCTCCATCTCTCTTTCATGTCTCTCTCTCCTCTCTCCATTTAATATATCTAAATTCATTATTTAAGGTGTAGGGCCTATGGTTTATGGGTTTATGGTTGATGGTTTAGGGTATAGGGTTGACTATATGGTTAAGATTTTAACCTAATATCTTTAGTTCCTAAGGTTGATGGATAAGGTTTATGGTTGATGCTATAAGGTATATAATTTAGTTCCCTAGAACTACCTCTCTCTATCGAACCTCTCTCTCTTTATGGTTTAGGGTTGAGGGATGAGGGATAGGGTTTAGGGTTGATTGTATAGGGTATCTATGGTTTAGGGTTATGGGTATAGAGTTTAGGGTTAAGTGTATAGGTGTTAGGGTTAAGTGCATAGGGCTTTGGTAAGTTAAATAAATGATAAGCCCAAAATTAAGAAAAACACATAAGGTTTTTGTAAAGTTAAAAGCATGTACATGTTTTGAAAAGGTAAATCCATCGCTCAAACCTAAAACTAAGCAAAAAATGCACACATTTTGTTAATTTAAAAGTGTGTATGTGTTTTGTAAAGGTAAATCCATCCTCCAAACTTGGAACTAAGAAAATCACATATGTGTTTTGTAAAGTTAAAAGAATGTATGCATTTTGTTAAGTTAAATGTAGGTACATGTTTTGTTAATTTAAAATCACGTACATGTTTTTGAAACTATAGGTGTTACTAAATGGAGGTCAAAGTGCAAACACTTAAGTTTTGGGACCAATAACATGTACATGTTATGGAGACATAACACATACGTTTTATATAAACATAATGCATACACATTTTGTTTAGTTTAAATAGATTCGTAACATCCAAAAATTCACATGATAGTTGTGTTGAAGGTCCCACTATAATAGGCCCCGCTTTCTATGCATGTTTGTTTGACTATGTAAGTGACCTATTTGTTTTATTTGACTTCATGTGATTAATTGCATTGGAATGTGAAAATTAACTAATTGTTCAATGTTTTTTTGTTTGTATAAAAAATTTTATTGTCAATTTTGATGAATATTTCATATTTTATTGATAATTTGTTAACTTGATTAAGTAATTTATCATTTAGATGTCAAATAAGAGTAAATTTTTAAATGATTTCATATATGTTTAAGTAATTTCATATGTGTTTAAGTAATTTCATATTTTCTTTTAATTTCATATATGTTTAAGTAATTTTATTAAGTAAATGTTTTTTGTTCAAATTACAGTATTTATTAACATATATTCAATTTTTTTGAATTTAGGAACAATTGATATTAACCATGGGAAGGAATAAGCGAGGACCACCCGAACAACTTGATGCAAAAAAAGAAAAAAACAAAGGGAGTGCATGTAAAGACTACATGAAATGAGAAAAGTTGGAGAAGGTACTTGGGTAAAAGCAGAAATCGGTGTCACACTTTATAAAGGAATCAACCAACAAAAAAAAAAAATCTGAAATTTGACCACATAAAAGGGGTCTTTATGTTTTGAATTTCAAAATGTAAACTAATGAAATGTAGAACTCTTGATGAAGTTTATTCTTGTAATTTTTCTGATTTTTTAAAAATTGTTTTCATTATTTTTTATCAATTTAAGAATAGATTTTGGAATGCTGAAAATTTTAGGAAAACGTGATGTTTAGTTGATGTCAAGAAACAAATTGAAAAAACCTACATTTTCCCCTAATTATTTTTCTCCAAATAGGTAATTCAATATCTAGTGCATGGAAAAAAATCAAATTTTGATGTATATTTTTCTTGTAATAGAATTTTAAGGTCAAACTTGTTAGAATTTGATAGTTTTCATTTGACGTCAATTATTGTCTATTTTTTTAATCATTTTCAAAAAAAAATTATACCCTTTTGAAGAGGAATCTCTCCTCTAGTGCACCATATATTTTTCAAAAAAAAAAATATGTTTTACTATTTTTTTAATTTCTAATCAACCTCTTTTTTAACTTTAACAACCTAGCATTATTTTAAAAATAAAATATATTAAAACTAATCAAAATATAAAAAAAATTCATATTTGGATTTATCACTCCGAGATCTACAAAAGAGTATTTAAAAAAAAAAATCATTTTGATTGAAGAAATACTGTATTGAAGTTCAAAGTTTCAAAAAGCTTTGAAAAAAGTTGAGTTGGTTGCCAAGTAGGATGCCAACTAGATATTTTCAGTCGAGCAAGTTTTGGTTGAAAACCTCTCGACCAAAACATGATCATCTGATAGGTGGTCGACCAAAATATGTTAGGCTGAAAGCCATCCATATATATATATATAAATGTCAATTCAAGGAAATTCAGGAAAATACAAAGGAATACTTATTTTGACAAAGGAAGACTTATTTCGACAAAAGAAGACTTATTTTGAAAAAAAAAAGAGGACGTATTTCGACAAAAGAAGATATATTTCGACAAAAGAAGACATATTTTGACAAAAGAAGAGCTATTTTTGAAGGTACATTGATCTTCAACTTATAATTGATTATTTCAATCTTTTCATGGGTGCATTTAAAGTTATTTTTCACTATTTTTCAGTTGAATACGATTGAGAACTAGGGTTATTAGGCTATGGTGTTTTATCCCCTTTGACCTTCTTCTCCATCTTTAATCCTTCCTTTGTCCAACATCCTTTACTAGGGTTTGGACACTTCACTTATATATACCTTTTTTTTTTTAATTTGATGTATTTTGTGGACACCTTTGTACCTTCTTTAGGTATAACTTCCTCTATGTTAGTGAAATTTCTTAGGTTCCAATAGTTCTTGTAGCACTTATGTGTCCCATTCTTCTTCCTCATTTCTCTTTGTTGAGGATATTCTTGCATTCTCTTTTATTCCCATGCCCAGTCACTCAACTGGATTTGATTGAAAATATTGTTGATTCCTTTCTATGGATCCTCTCCTTCACATGTGACTACCTTGTCCATCTATATTTTATCATAAAAAATTGACTAGATCTTTCCAAACCTTATGTGTGTCCAAGTTTTCCCATGCTCTTGCATTAGGTTGGCACATCTTAGGTTCACTTGAATTTTTTATGTGAATTATACTTGGAGATCAAGTCCACTTCTTGAAAATCCATACTTGCATGCTTTTCTAACTTCTTCATGCCCTATAACCAATAAAAATCTTCTACTCGCTATCCTTTTATTGTGTGTGTACTATCTTCCTCCAAAATTAAGGTTTAACCCAAATTTCCTTTATTAGCGAAGTTTTATTCATAAACAATTTCACATACCCTACATTATACATTCTTGAACTACTTGTGCAAGTTTAGATTCCCCTTTTCTTGTATCCTCTAGATTTCCTTATTGATAGATGCTTCATCATGTGATTTTCAAGATATTAGATCTAGTTTATATTTCTTCTCAACACATTTTTTCTGATCTAATATGCTATCTAAATCTAATGCTAAATAATGGGCTATCTTCTTTGAATTCATTTTAAGGGTTGATGTACGTGATACATGTAAAATACCCCTTCTTTGAATACATAAAGGGTTGTGATACATGTGTCATTTAATTTACCCCTTCTTTATCTCTAAACTATTTTTGTAGTTCTAGGATCTTTTTGACACGTCTTTTTAATGATGATCTAATTGGATTTCCTTATCACATGTGGTATTGAAAATAATGAGATTGAATGTCTTGTCAAATTTATAATATGATATACTGATCTACAAATTTAGGTATATTGAGTATGATGCTTCTCTTTCTATGTTTTATACTAAGTTCATTTTATTAAAAAGATCCACATATTGATGCATTTAGTGGTGATAGTGATATCATGATCTAGTGTACATCCAGTTACATGCTAAATATTTTGAAGTGATATATACCAAATATGATCATGATATATTTGTAATTTATGTATTTAAAGAGATTTTAATTGATGAAACTTATCATCCTATATATCACTAGAGAAATGTAACATAAGTAATCTAGGACCCTAATATTCAAGTTCAAACAAATTCAAAATTTTAGTATGATAATAATATGGTTGTAATCTTCTTGGGGACTTAAATTCTTTCAATATCATTAGTTAAGATCCATTTTTTTTATCTTTTATTTATTTTTATTTAAATGTTTGTATTTTTTTTTTTATGTCAAAACAAACATACTAGACAATAATCTAGTGTGTGGCTCATGTTAATTATTTCTTACATGTTTTGTACACATGAATTTTCCCTATATATGAATTTTAGATGATGCTTGAGGCTATAGAGTTCTTATAGTATTTATACAAGCTCATTATGTTTTTGAAAACAAATGTTATAATTTCCTTTGTTTTCTTTAACTTTGGCCTTAACAAATGAATAATAATTAGTGTTCTATTTATGCAATATTAACTACATTCATTGAAAGCATGTGTGTACATTTGTATGCAGGTGAATTCAAATTTGATTGCAATTTGTGATGGGGAATAAAAGGACTAAGAAGATGAATTATGATAAAAAAAGAGAGAAGAAAATAAAAGTGAATGAAGGAACATCTAGTCAAGAACAACCCATGGAAATTATTGATGACCAAGGTGACATACAGGTATAAGAACAAATTGAACCTAGTGTTGATGTGGATGTTTTTGATAAGATAAGTAGAATTTATAGGGTGTTGTACCCTTTACACGATGAGCCTCAAGGGCCAAAAAAGATCAAGTTAAAAAAATAGAAACCACTAACCAAAAAAAAATGTAGAAATAATAGACTAACAGCCGACAAGAACACCTTGTAGACAAAGTAGCAGCAAACTAATTGGCATTCTCCCAATTCTGAGAGAGGAGGTTAACAATGTCCTCCCCAACCCATTCAGGGCCTTCTTCCATAGCCTTCTTATCCATATTGTCCTTAAGCACAATAAAGAAGGTGCTAGTCACATAGTGGACCAACTTGATAGTGAACTGGGTCAAGGCACTAAACTTCTTCTCTAGCTTCTCCATCCGCTCCAACAACATATGATGATCCTCCCCTTTATCCACATTCTTTGCAATGTCTACACGCTCCACATCCTAAGGGTTAGAGGACTGGGAAGCCAAGTTCTCCTTAAGCATTTTTTTGAAATAAAAAAAGTGGCTAGGCCCTTCAACAAACTCTACCTCCTCTTCCCCAAACTCTTCCTCATTCCTATTACCTTTGTTGTTAGACCACTCATCAGTAGAAATTTCATTAATTTTCACTTTCTTGTTATTTTTCACCAACCTACCAGATCTCCTAATGTTGATAATTTCAACCCTAGTCTCCACCGTACCAACCACCATAGTATCCCCCTTGGAATCTCTTCCCACCACATTCTTCCCTATTATGTCAATGTTTGGCAGCTCCACCAAACCCTTCCCCTCATCTTTCACTTTCCTCTTAGTAGTAGGTTTTTTGTTAGTCTTGGCAGGGCTAGACTTAAGCTTGCAAAGCCCAGCCACAACATTAGATTGGGAAATTCCCACACTCCCCTTTTACTTTTTGGCAGCTGATTTAGGCTTAGGGGTTTTGAAATTCACCAAAGGGATTTTTATTTTGGGACCCTTAGACTCAGTCGGGGAGATATTGGTTTGAATAGGGGGTTCAATTTCCTTAACGTGGACAATGGAAATGGGTTTGGGTGGGTAGATCACGAGATGAAAATGATAAAGCCTTAAGATGAGGCCTTGGTTGAGTGGTAGGGGAGAAGAATCCTCATGGTTTTGGATAGAAAATTCAACTCACTTCTCAACAGAGCTTTCCAAGTTAGTGTGTAAGAAAAAAAAGGAAGCTCAACAATATTTTATGGAAAAGGTGGTTCAAAAGAGGCATATGATAGAAATAGTAAGTTTTATATCTACCCTCTAAGGTGACATACTTCATAAGAGTGAGATAGACCTGGTCCCATGGCCAGGGGAGAGCTTCTCTTTCAAAGCTAGACTGAGAGAAAATATGTTTTTCATTACCCACAAAGAAGGCATTAAGGCTTTCATTGTCCTAAGCCTTGGTGTGCTTAGGGTACTTCTTCCTGGTACATGATAGCCCCTTCACTTGAGCAATCACCTCCTTGTTCACCTCGAAGGAGATACCACACATGGTAACCCTTCTTTCTTTTTAGGAACTCACAAATTGCGCATAAAACTTTGGATCATGACCCACCAAGTTTTCCATTAAAGGCGCCAACCCACCTTCAACACAAATGTGCCAAACCAGAGGGTCCTTGCAAAATTTCCCACAATTTTCTGGCTCCATCCTCACCCTATCACCATCCATATCACCACTTTGCACATTGAAAAACCAAGAAACCTGTGAGAGAAAAAGGTTAGAATTTTTGACAAAGTGAGAGGTCTCCCAAACATTATAATTATTAAACCAAACAAGAATGCCTTGGGCAATCAAGATCGTGTATAGGACACAAGCTTGAAGAGTTAAATCCTAAAAGGAAATATCCACTATCTCATTTATAAAGGTTGGCTATGGTGCCAAATTTAGATTTGTCTAAAGTCTTTCCTTTTATCAATAGAAGCTTTTTAGCTAAGTTGATAGGAAAAATCAAAAGCTTCACATCATAATTATTTGTCACATAAAATTTAAATTTAAAAATTTGCAAGGATATGTGAATGCTGAGACAAGACCCCAAAAAAAGATTGTGTAAGGCCTGACCCAACTTGGATATTACCCCAATGTACTCCCCATTACTCCTCATAATTAGCTCTTTAATTTTGATCTCCACCCCTTTATTCAAAATTTTCCGCATGTTTGAAACCTCAGTAATCAACTCCATCCACATCACCCAATAGAGAAGGATGTGGACCCCTAGAAGGCTATAGCAATCGCATAATTAGGTATCATCATGAAAAATAAATGTGCCCTGCTCCTTAAGGATTAAACCTTGTATACCCGGTGGTAGGTTCCCCATATTTCTCCAACACTTAGAATCTCTCCAATGGGAGTCAAGATTAGCTAAAGCATCAACAAATTGATTACCCTCCCAATAAATGTGGGTATCAATCTTCAATTTCAGCTTAGACACCAAATGATTTATATCTAACAATATGTCCCTAGTATTCCATCCTAGTAATCTACCTATTAACAACATCAATCATAGACTTAGAATCCCCTTCAGTATGTAGATTCTTTATCCCCATAGTGATATCTAATTGGATTCCCTTTAGCAACGCCCTTTCTTTTGCAATCATGGAGGACTAAATCCCTATTCCTCCCAAGTAACCAGCAATGAATTTACCCCTGCAGCTATGCTTGCCTTGCCTAGGTTGCCTTTGGTAGCACCATCAAAATTGAGTTTATGCTAGCGACGGTCTAGGGGTTTCCAAACTGTGTCCCATCTAGGCTGGGCCCTAGAGTTGTCATAGGAATTAGCCTCTAGATTCTGATGCCAAGCTTTAGCCATTTTAATTTCCCACTCAGCAGGAGCTTTGTCCGAGATTTTCCCCTTTAAAATAAAAATGTTTTTAGAAATTAGCCTTAACCCTATACCAAAAACCTCCTTAGGGATCATCTCAATATTCCCAAATATCTTGTTGTTCCTCTCTTTCCATAAGCACCAATAGATAATGGGGGGAACCTAGTTCCAGATACCATGAGGTAAGGGGTGAAGGAAGGGCCCATACCAACCCAAAAAAAATGATTTAATGTCCTTTCTCATAGTCTAATGAGTTCCCAACCATTCCAAAGACAATTCCCACACACAAGCATCAAAAGGGCAATGCAGAAGTAAGTTATCCAAATATTCTTCATTGAATTTGCATAACAAACACCTGTTAGGGATCTGGAATACCCTTTTCCTCAGATTATCCTAAGGATCCTGTTGTGGTAGGCTATCCACCAAAAAAAGTTTATTTTTAGAATCACGTGTCTATTCCAAACCTATTTCCAAGGTTTTTGTTCAACATCCTGTTTTGACAGTAGATTCTAAGTCAATTTAATAGAAATATTACCCTATTGATCGTTAGTCCAGTAGAAATCATCCTCCATGTTGGTTAACAATAATCTGGTTAGGGAGAGCAAGTCTTGTAGAGACTTAGCCAAAGTTAACAACTTAGGAGACAAAGGGTAGAAAAGGACTAGATATTTCTACCTCCTAGACCCAAGTTGGCCGAGAAGGTAATCTCTAATGTATAAGTTGAAGAAGAGTTGTGCCGACCTCATAAGTTTCCTAAAATTAGAGTGTGCCATGGGGTGTCTAACAACCAAGGGTCTTCCTAGAATTTGATACTGTTACCATTCCCAACCTTCCATTTCATCCCAAACATGAGCAACCCTTGCAATCTACAAATTTTCTTCCAAGCCAAAGAACCTGAGGGATGATCATTAGAGAGGCAATTAATCAAAGGTCTATTATCAAGATACATAGCATTCATAATCTTGCACCAATCCTTTTTATTCCTCAATTGGTCACAACCTACCTTATCAATCAAAGCCTTATTAGTGCTAAAGATATTCCTGATCCCAAGCCCACCACAAGGTTTAGGCTTACATACTTTGTCCCAACTAACCAGATTTTTTTTTTCTTTTCCTCAGTCCCTGACCATAGGAAATTCCTTTGAATTTTTTCTAACTTCTCAGTGATATATCTAGGGATCTTGAAGATGGAGAGGAAGTAAACAGGGATCCCTTGGAGGGTAGTAGATAGAAGCTGCAGTTATCCAGCATGGTTGAGAATGTAGCCTTTCCATCCCACCAACTTCCTTTGGATCCTTTCAAGAATCGAGTTCGAGAAGGAAGGAATGGCTTCCTTGTTGATGTGGATGTTAGTCACACATAACACAAAAAAAATTCATAAAGAACTTTACCTTTCTTGAAATAAAATCAAATTCTAATATAGAATTTAATAATCCCAAGGCTCTGTTAGTCAAATCTTGACTATGCAAGTTTTACTCAGTGTTCGTTGTGAAGCTATTTTTATAAAGGGACTTATGCAATGGATATGAAAAAAAATGGTTAGATTCTGAAGATAATTTTTAATTTCAAAAAATCAACCTTTAATTTGTGTTAAGAGATCTTTAATCCGAATATATTTGTTTATTTCAAAACACTTTAATCACTAGATTTATAACTTCATGAAATCAAAAGATTTGCAACAATATTTTAGGAATTTCAAATAACTTTGTTGTCACTTAAGTAGATTTGGCATTAAGATTTCAACAATTTCATAGAAAATAAAATATTTTTAATAAATTTCCATTCATTCATCTATTTTTTTGGAACATTTTCAGAAATTTAAACATCTAATCTAAAATAAAGCATAAAAAAAATGCTAAAAAATAAAATTTCTCCCAATTATTCTCCATGCATTCCCCAAGAGTTAATCAAATCAAAGCAAACCACTTTATACTTCACTAGATTGCTTCATAGCTAGGTATAAAATGATGCGAGGTTTTAAAGAAGCAAGTTTTAGTTTGGACACCAAGTAGGTTCTGTATGCACCCTTAAACGACACAACATACAGCCTTGTTCGGCTGAACTAACAAAACCAATTAAAAAAGATACATGAGATAGGTAGCTATCAAATTGGCTTTGATATTGATTAAATTCTATTTGCATAGAATTTTTTAGTCTGGAATGATTCAGAAAATAGGAAAAAAGAACAAAACTTAGAGAATTTTTTGCTCTTCCAACATCCACAAATTTTGAACTTAATGAAAATAAGACAACATTCTGCCTTTTATAGAACATAAGGCCTCATAAAATCAATTACAAATGATGAATGGTCAAGATTCATCCTCCAAAATCAATGGTAGTAGATTAATCTCCTCACATGGGTGATGTCAAAAAATAGTCTTGTTAACAGTCACTTGAGTTCCTTGCAAAATGAATAATTGAACTTTAACAAATATCAAATCATTTATAAAATTAATTGACATACATTTAATTCATGACTTTAGAATTAAGTTTAAAATGCATTAATGTTTCCCAAACATCAAATAAGTTCAATTTTAAGTTGTATTCCTGTGAAAATGTAATTTATTCCCATTTTAAACATTCATTTCTAGATTTATAAATTTAAAAAATTACCTCAAATGATTATCTAGGTTTTGTTCCTCATCCTCTCAGCTTTCTAGATCATTTAGAAATTTTAAATTTTGTTAAGAAACGAGGGAGATATGGCCATTTTTCGTGAAATTGGTTTTTTAAAATTTTGGATTCTTTTTTTTGAAAAAAAAAATCGAACTCTTAAAAATCGAGAATCCTTAAAAAAGGGTAAAATCAAAAAAACCTTAAAAATCCTTAAAAAATTGGGAATCCTTAAAAACCAAGAATCCTTAAAAAATCAAGAACCGAGAACTTTTGATTTGAGTTTACAAATGCACACTTTTCTTCCAGTAACCCTATTCCCTACAAGCCATAACTTTTTTATTTTGAAGTATTTTCAAAAAATTCAAAAGGAAACCCCGATTATTTTTCTGTGCTCTTTCCATCCACCAGGGATAACTTTAAGAAACCCCCCCTCAGCGAAGGTGTAAAATCTTTGAAAATCTTGTATACTTCCCGATAAAAATATTAATTTTAGTGGCGAGTTTTTTCATTTTTTGGGAAAAAAGTCTCAATTGGCGAATTTTTTCTAATTGCTACAAGTCCATGGAAAATTCTGGTGAATTGCAACATTTTTTAAACCAATAAATTATTTTCAATGGTGACTAAAACCTATTTTTCAAACCAATAAAATATTTTCATTGGTGAATTAAACTTGTTTTCAAAATAGAGAAAAAAAATTGTTGGTGATTAATTATTTTTTTCAAACCAAAAAAATATTTTCATTGGTGAATTAAACCTATTTTCAAATGAATAAGAAAAATAATGGTGAATTGGCATAATGTCAAACTAATTAAAAAAATTCAATGGCGAAATGTCAATGCAAATCAATATAACCATGACCATTCGATGAATTTTCAATGGACGGTTGTAGTTGCATTCCAGGAGTAAATCTTTGAAGCACTAGATTTGCAAATTGAAACCTCTAGAATAACACTAGAACCGTTAGATGCAGACATCTGGCAAGATCAAGGCTCATCACTCATCAGGGTAATGAACCTGATGGGTCGAAGGATTTTGGCGATGAGTGATAGAAGAACTTAAGTGGCAAAAATATGTATGCGCATAAAGTTTGTTTTAAAAGAGGGACCACCTAGGAAGAACATAGGACCAGGGCTTAAAAACTTAAGAAAATTTTACATAAAGGATGTAAAGGCCAAACAAGGTTGAATTATCAACCTTATAAAATAATTGAATCCTCGGACCAAAGTAATGAACGAAATATGTGCGAAGGACATTCCATATTTGTAGCTAGATGTCAGCGCAAATCAATATAACCACAACCGTTCAATGAATTTTCAATGGATGGCTATAGTTGCATTCTGGAAGTAAATCTCTGAAGCACTAGACTTGCAAATTGAAACCTCTAGAATAACACTAGAACCATTAGATTTTCATAAATGAATGGTTGAGATTTTATTACTTATTAAATCACTTAAAGTCATGACAACCAAAATAATATTAAGGAATGATCAGAACCATCAAAGGAACTATAGCAAGGTGCAAAATATTAAATAAATATTAGGGAACTGGTGTTACAGCCTGTGCTACTAAAGGAGCCTTTTAACTTTTAAGCACATGTATTTTTTTTATAGGTAAATAGTTGCTAAATGGGGCAACACCCTGTATTAATCAAAAAGATTTTTTATATTCCTTCATTTCCACAAAACATTAAAGACCCAAGTCTTGAATGGGCTGACACTAGACACTTATATAGACTACAAACCATCAAAAAACAAAATGACCTTCCACAGACATCAACTTATGCATTCTTGTAGCCAGCCTCGTTGGTCTTCTTGGATTTGATTGCATTCAGAATCACTAGAAAATCACCACCGTAGGCACTGTGGGAAGGATGGTTTTCTCATTCCTCCCAACTCCTGGTGTCATTTGCTACCCGTTCTTCACTAGTGCCTACCTCCTAATCCTCCTTTTCTAAAGACCACCTTTCCTCATCGAGAGCTTCCACCACTGCAAACACCTTCACCCAATCCTTTGACTGGTCTTTGAGAATGTTAGCTACATGTAGAAGAAAGTAGATACATTGGTCAATCTCCCCCATCAGTTTTTGAGAGTTGCATAGTTCAGTGAGCACACTAGGGGAAAATTTGGTACTGACCATTCATTCCCATGATGCCTATAGTAGTGCAATGATAGAGGGGTCACTAAATTGTTGTCGATGTTGTCTAGTGCCACATTGATATTTTCCAACAAAGAGTGTGGAAAAATAATTTGACATAGCTTCCTCCCTTAAGCTTTCAAGACACCCATGTACACGAGCATTGCCAAAAACATGGCATGTATTTTTGAATTCCCTCTGAGCTTGTGGGTATCCAGAAGAAATTCTGGGCCCAAAACACCCTTCACCACCTGGAGCACCAGTGGGTGCTTGGACACAATTATCCCTTTCAGTTGTTTCTCAATGATTTCACCATTGAAAGCGTTTTGCTGCTTCATGGAATTCAGAAACAGAGGAGTCTCCATTGCCCCTTAGTATTTGTCAAGAGGGCTAAGCCAATTTGAGAAAAATCAGCACAATAACCCCTATTTGTAGCAAAACCTCACACAACCTTATGGAGAGTTGAGACCGTACCAAGAAATGAAAACCAATGTCAAACTTGTCATGCATTCTTTATGTACAAATCTATTTGCAATCTTATTGGTTGCTAGTTGCCATGCATTCACCCAAATTCCCAATCAAATTAACTTTGAAATTAATGTTGATTGATGCAACCATCTTGTCATTTGTAGGGAAATACCTTTAAGTAGTTGTTTTAAAGGTAAGCAAGGCATCTTAATTTGGGTCATCCATCTAGTCCAAGGGTTATGTGTTGCAAGATGGTGTGTCCCTTGGTCTTCCTTCTCTAGCATGACGCTTGGGTTTGTGGCATGGTTTAGCTGCCTCCTATGGATCTTATCTAAAGCTTGTATCGGGCATTGATAGGTCAAACTTTTGGTGCAATAGCAAGGCCAAAATTATGCACATGCAAATGGTCTTAAGGAAAAAAGAACATAGATTTGAAATGTCAGATTTAATTTGGGCCGCTCCCCGCATCCCCATTGCTGAAAGTTGCACACAGGTTAAATCCAATGGGGAAGCGGGGATGCCGAAACATGGATTTTCTCATGCGTAACTTGGAATAATATTGTCACAATTTTTTCAAAATAATATTGTCACATCAATGATTAAGGATTCAAGTGTTGAAATAAATGTTAATTGTCACATCAATGATAGTGGTACTAGTGAATTTAAAAATGTTAAGTGTGAGTATTTGATGTCATACTCATTGTCTTCATTCTAACTTCTATATATACTTCACCAACTTGATGCTCTTCATATCATTTATAATATATTTGGCTTTGATTTATTTCTTCTCTATTCTTAATTTAACTATGATATTATGGAGTCTTCATGGTGTTTCATGCTACCCAAATGTCTTTGGGAGAAAAAAGGGACAATGCATACACCAAAAAAAAATTGAGTATGGTTTTTACAATTCCTTGTATGCAAGTTGAGGATGATATAAGAATAATTGTGGGTAGGGAATGGCTTTAGAACAACCTTTATGATCTATATTATGAGGTAGCTTCAACTTTCTTATCCAATTGCATGAAAATTTTGCTCAATAAAGATTTGGTGAAGACGTTGATAATATGTTATTTGTAGCCTTTCATTTACTCTATTTCTTCATTGGAGTTGGTGTTGGAGCATTACAATTTTGAAAGTGGGTTAGTGCCTATTGGTCAAATCTTCAGGAAAGCATGCTTCTATAGTGCAGGCTCTTGCCTTGGTTAATATGAGATAGGGTTTGCTATGTGATATGAAAACTAAATCATTAAAGAGTTTGGAGTTTTGGAGGAAGGTTTTGGGTGATTCACTTTTCTTCTTTACTGTTAGTTTGTTAAATTTGATTCACGTTCTACTCAAACACCCGGTTGATGACCTCAGCTAGTGTTACAAAAAAATTTAGTAATGAATTGTGTGACATGTCACATGTCTATATTTTATTGTACAGTGTAACATATCTTGTAATGTACTTTGTGATTGGTTTTTTGTCACGGTTAGTGGATTTTTGGCCATGCTGGTTATGTACTATGTACTTCACTCTTTAGCAATAGCTACTTAAATTAAAATACTTTTTGTGGCTACATTCTTGTAAATCCTTTTTGCTTTGATCAATATAAAAAATATGGCTTTTAAAACTAATAGTAATTATCAACATATAGTTCTGATCATAAGTGAGTGAAATTTATTGTGACTTATTAGTGGACATTGATAATGATTAAGGTAAAACAAGACATTTAATTCTTTGTTTTCAATGCATCGAATTACTCTACCTTTCATTTATTCTATTAAAATTCTCAATCTTCGTTTTTGAAGAAAGTGTGGTTGCGGTACTATGGGCGACAACATGGATTAATTCCATATGAACATCCAGAGTGATTGATTGGATAGATTTATATTGAAAAATGCATGATGTATTGTAGAATTATAGATGATGATATCAATAATCGAGTGATCTAGTGAAACACTATTTGTAATGATTTTGTATCATTTGAGTGGCACTGGAGATTTTGACAATTGACAACTTGTCAACTTGAGGTATAGTTTGCATGTAGCCAGGCTATCAAAGTCCAAACGTCAATCAAATTAAAAATTTAAATTGTAAATGTAAGGCTTAAGTTACACAAATCAATTTTTTGGTTTTTGTGAATCATGATTATGATTATACCCAACCTCACACATGACATGTGTGACGTGTACACATGGATTAGGCTGGTAGTAGCACTATTAGCCCATAAATAAGGATAGTGAGCAAAACTAAAATCATTCGTTGAAGGCTAAAGGATTTACTATTGAGTGGAATGTTTAAATTTTCATAAGGGTTTTCATTTTGTAGGGTTAATAAGGATTTAGGAAGAAGATGATGTGGTATTATTATGGATACTCTATTTTCTCCTACCCTCCAGTTATGTAGTTACAGATTAAAATACCAATTTCCTTCAAGTTCAAAATGGGTGGAATTGGAAAGAAGTGAATTTGGTTCACCTAACTTCTAAGGAAAATTTTAAACTAGGATGAGTAGCTCTGATGGAGATAAGTGCTATTCCAATGCATGGAGGCCGCGTGTAAAAGATGGTGGAAATATTACTACCCCTCATCTTCTACATGACTCTGGTTCTCAAAGGGGATAAGTACATTTTGTATCTTCACAGCTCCCCTTTCCCCAACATGGTTGGATAGGAAAGCCCCATGCATTTATTTTCAGTGCCCATGGCCTCCTAGGCAAGTCCCATGCATTTATTTTCAAAGTGCATGGTTGACCCGACAAGTCCCATGCATTTATTTTCAGAGAGACATTTGTATTACATTGTCATCAATGGTCCAGCCGAAGCTTGGTGCTTACATTTGTCTTTGTATGATGTAAAGTAACATATATATTTTTATACCAAATAGGATCTTGGCACTTGCATGCTCCACTCATCTTTAAAAAGATATGTAATAATGTGACATTGTAATTTCGTTGTAATAAAATTAGTGGTTGTGTTATTTTTCATTATTCATTTACATTAAAGAATTATTTTATGAGTTTAGTGTCTATGAATCTATTCAAATCAATTTTTTTTCCTTTAAGAAATTAAGTATTATCTATTTATGAAATAATTGCATGCAGATTTAAAACTATTACCCTATAATTTTGACGAGAAATTGTGATATCTCAAGGTGTCCAATCTATTAGCCAACAAAAACATAAAGCAATACAAATGAAAAAAGAAAGTTGCCATCAAATTGACAAAAAAACATTATACATTGAAAGTTGTCACTCTTGTTAGGGTTTACTAAAATTTTATTGAGTTATAATTTGTCGTTGACCTTCTCCCCTAGCTCTTGGTATCATTATTCATTTTATTAAGTCCTTTGCAACGTTAAGTTACCTGCCCCTTGGAATTGATGTCAATCCTAGCGCATTAAAGTTTAAAACAACTTTAAAACACATATTTATTATTTATATCATAAATTACTCAACTATTTGATGAAAATTTGATGTATGGTTGTAGTTGCATTCCAGAATGAAATGCATAGAGCGGTAGGCTTGCAAACTTAAACCTATAGAATCACCCTATAACCGTTATATTTACAAAGATCAATGACTTAGAATTTGTTGTCAATGCAGGACTGAATGGCTTGTTTTAAATGCAATCAACCATGTACTAATTGTGTAGTTGAAAAGCAACACATAGAAGTTTCATTCACTTTAATGTTTGAGAAAAAATCACTTTCTACTGCTAAGTGATTTTATTTTTAAGTGAGAGGGTCAACACACAAGGAGATTTTAGTCTTCAATTTTCTCATTGTAGTGCACAACCTTGTTTTGGGTTCTACAGTTCCACTTCCAACAAATCCATTCTAGTAACCTAGTTTCCACGATTATCAACATTAATCTTTTCAAGAATCAAAATTCAAGTAAGTGACTGAATTCTTGCAGGTACATTTCATCGTTTGATATTTCTTAAAATCTTATTTTGTCAAACTTTGAAGTTTTGGTTTAGGGTTAAGAGACTTGAGAATTAAGAAAAATTAAGGAGGATTAATAGGGAATTCAAAATTTCACATTGTATAAGCATGTCTACCACCAGTACCACTAGAGCAATGTCAGATAAAAAAAATACATTATGCAAAATTGCTTAAAATCCTAGGTTTCACTGATGAATACCATGATATTTATGATCCTGAAACCTATGGTAGGTGTACCTCAGAACTTAGATTTTCATGTCAGAATAAGGTTGCAAAGAAAATGCAAGTTAATAGTATCAGTGCACCGTGGTTAATTGGATTAGGGTGCATGATGTTACATGAGGTTTTCCCTTGCCCAAAATTTATCATGGTTTGTGCCCAAAATTATGTTGATAACAAAAGAGAAATTTTTAATAAAGATAGCAAAGAAAAATTGTTATCCATTAATGTAGAAGAACTTGGAAAAGTGTTGGGGTTTACAACCAAAGAATTTGGAAATATCCACATTGACCTAGAGCTTGCTAGTGATTATGAAGCAGTGGATGAAATGGAGAAAAAATATTTCTTAAATAAAATAGTTCAGGATAAAAACAAATTGAAAGGTGATCATAAGCCTGCTTATGATTTTGATATTTTTAAACCATGGGTTTAGGATACTATTTCCATGCGATCATTTTGCCTCGAACTGGATAGCAATTTGGAAGTGGGTGCAATCCTCCTTAAAATGGTATATAATATCCATCATGGTGTTCCGCATGTCGAATATAATTTTATTTAGAAGATTGCAGAATCCATGCATAAAAAATTTTTAATGATAAAAGGAGGTTCCACCAAGAAATTTAGGTTCACAACCTACTTGTGCTATTATTTTCTATTCAAATTTAGAGGAATGTTTCAGACCAACAAGCTTCAAATTCAACCCTATAGTAATGTTGAGGAAAATAAAATGGCTCTAGTAAATGATTGGACCACTGAGATAAGGATGCATGATTCTTAAAGGAACTATAGTCATTTTGTAGACTACTTTTTGCCTCCATTGCATCAAGCAATTACAAATACTCCAATTCCTAGATTGCCTATGTCATGTAGAAACTGTATTCAACTAGGAAAAGAAATACAATTGGCTGATTGGTACTTAATGGAAGAATATTATGTGCTAAGATTTTATGGATCAAGAGTACAACCATACAAACTTCCAATACATGTGATAGAAAGGGTTTTTGCATTGGAATATGTAAGGAAGATGTAGAGTACTGATGAACTACACTTTGTTGGTCAGCAAAAGACCTTATTTCCTTCTTTACCTTTTTCATGTGGAGGGTTCACATTCGAGAGAAAAGCATTTAGTGTAGCACATAATCTTTTGAATTTTTTTAATTTTGATCTATCTGTCACTGGTAGTATGATCCATGTGACACCATTAAAGAAATTATTGTGGCCAATAGGAATGTTGCAAGTAGAATTCAACATCAAAGTAAACCCTTGCTTGAAAACTTGAGAAACAAGGATTCTTGGGATGAGGTCAAAATTGGAATGGAGAAAAGTGCTTCTGAGATTGGTATTTCATTTGAATAATTGTTAGCAGAAATTATGGCATTTCATTGAAAAACAATTAGGAGGTACAACAATTTTTATGAAAAAAGTGATAAACCATTGTAGAGTCAAAATGCTAGATTCTCTAGATAAGGAAGTTATAGCTAAAAATTAGTCACGAAAAAAAATTACTGCCTTTTGGTCTATGAGGAAGGAGCTAGGTGATCCAAGAGCTCTTGTAGAGTATGCAGATAATGAAGAAGATAGTGAGTTTAGAAAATTGAGGAATATAGAGCATCCCAATGAATATGAAGATAAAGAAAATGATGATGAATGCGATGATGATAGGGAAGAACAAAGCCATGCCAATTTCAAACTTGGTTTAAGTGAGGCCACAAAAGAAGCATATACTTAAAGAGTAGCTAAAAAATGGGTTATGAAGGTGGTCCTCTAGGGTCCCAAAGACAAGGCCCTTGGGTGGTAACAAATGTAGAGCATAGAAAACCAATTGATAAATCTTGCCTTGGGCTTGGAGGTGAAAAAGTAGACCAAGGGCATACAAGTCAATTTTTTAGAGCTTCAAATCCTCATCCTCATGGTTAGATACAATCACAACTAGGACATGCCCATGGTGGAGAACTTTGTGCAACTAGAATTTCCTTTGGTGGTGATGGTATGGGTAGTAGTACTAGTAGTGGTCAACATGTGCTACAACAACAAATTACACACAAGAGGAAAACAATACAAGATACCACAGAAACACCAGGTGATTAAGGCATACAAAAGAGGCAAAGGACTTTGACAGGTTCAAGTCACACTACTAGTGGATCCACCACAAAGGAGTTATTTCTAGGCACTCCCCCACTGCCAGTTAGTGTGGCTACAACATCATTAGCAACTACAAATACTTCTATTCCTTCACCATTCAAGCATTCCATTGTCCTGCATCCTTAGGTTTTGATTATATTGAAGAGTTTAAAAATAAATTAGACTTGAATAAAAAAGAAAAGAAGCAACTGATGGAGAGTGCATCTATTTTAACTTCAAAGCTTGAAACAACCATGGTATTATCCACATGTGACACAAATAAAGAAATCATGGAGTACACAATTCTTGTTCCCACAGTTCAAAACAAACCAACAAATAAAATGGCTTGATCTGAATTCCAGGTGAAAAATATTCAATTGGATTTTTCTGGACTCAAAAATACTGACAAAATTAATGTATCAAAGAAGAACAATGAATTGGTGTACACATAATTGCTAAAGAAAGATAGAGAAAAAAAAGGTTGCAGACTCAAATAGAAAAGTTACAGGAAGACATGAAAAATGAGAAAGCAAAGAGAAAAGCAACAAATAACAAGAGCAATGAATTAGAAAAAAGAATAAAAAAATCTAACTCTACATCAACAAGCAAAGAGGATAAACAAAATGAGAGATAAGTGAATGAACTGAAGCAAAGGCTAGATGAGAGCAACAAGAAATATGATGAAGAAAAATCCACTTCATAAAAATTAAGACTAAGCATTGCAAATGGAAATGCATAGTGGGAAAAAAAATGGAGAAAGAGAGAAAAAAAATGAAAGATTGGAGTTAGAGTTGATGGAAGAAAAAAATGAAATTAATTCTTGCCAAAATAAGTTATCTGCATTTTGTAGAGAAACAATGAGGCATATGAAACAAAAGATCTAGGATGCAATAATACAGAGGATTGATCATTTGTGTGACATGTTTCAATTGATTGATGCTATCAAACAACATTATAAGAAGCTCAAAAAATATTTAGTGGACAACAAAAATGTGCTGGCATTAGAGAAATCTACAAATTAAGTCCAACAAACAATCTACAAAGCTAGTGACAATGTTTTTAAATGAAAAGGGATTACTAATCGGCTTGCTACATCAATGACGTTATCATCTATCATTGAAAAGTGTTTGAGAATGCATGAAACAAAGGAATATTTTCATTTGGTTGCAGACAAGATGAAGAAGGTGGATGAAAAGGTAAGGAACTTCATAGAGCTTGGTTTTCTAGAGGATTTTGACACAAATGAATGATTCATTGGAAAGAATGATTTTAGAAAAAAGATGGAGGGTGCAAGGAAGATTGATTTGGACTATTTTCCTCAAAATCTAGATGTGGTGAACTATTTGTATTCCATCAAACAATTGCTAATCTTGAATGTAAAATTGACTGAAGATTCCAAGATAGGTTCCAATTTCAATCATGAATTGTTAAAAAATATTCAAGTTAAACAACATTAGTTAGAACAAATGACAATTCCACCACCTGAACAGTGGAAGTTGCTAGAAAAAGGTGATACAATGGTTTGATTTTTGATAATATGAGTTTCCAAGTTCCAAATCAGCTTTGTGCAGAGTTGTCTTTGAGCAAGATTTTGCATTGCCAATGCCTATATATATTCCTTCATGTGAAAATCAATAAAAAATCTCAAATTCAAACTTTAGTAATGTGTTGATGTTCAATTATTTGTATTATTTATTTCACCATTTGAACAAAAACTTTGGTAGTGGTTTCAACTACTAGATACACATTAAACGATTGTTGATGTTCATTGTTGTATATGCTACTAATAATATTGTTAATATGTTATTAAGCATTGAGTTGAGTGATGAATCACTGAGTACATGTTCAAGTTTTACTTTTAACATAATTAAAATATGAACTATAAGGCGATTTTAATTCTAGGAATCCATAATCTTAGTGAAATTGCATTACAATTCACACATCAATACTCAAACTCCATGACTACTTATCAGATCCACTAAACACTTATATGAATTCATGGTTTAATCAAGGTAATTTAACTAGTTCATTAAACCAGAGGTAGAATTAAAACATACATCAATGCATAATGAAAAATAAGATTAATGAAAGATCATTGATCAAATTTCATTAATAATTCATGTAAAATGTTATAGCTAGAGAGATGATAGACTCAAAATAAGGGAGAAAAACAAGATTTAGGATGAGATGTACACGTCATATTTTCATTTGACAAATTATACCCGTCATTTCCTTAAGAAATGGTTACAACAAACCAAAAGATATTCTCATGAGCAATCATCCACTCCCTGGTTACAACATGACTTGAACTAGCTGGTCCTTGAGACCTTCACCTTAATATTTCCACTTGTTGTTTCCATAATGCTAGCTCTCTTTCAAGTTCAACAACCTTTTGCTGATTCTTATTATATTCATCAATAAGCTCATTATACTTACTTCTATGCATGTCTCTATCTTTAGTAAGGCTCTCAACTATTGCTTTTGTGAGATTAGCAATGTTTATGGTCATGTCAATTGCTTCTAATGCTGAGGTATCAAAAACTCTTTTTCTAATCGATTTGGTAGAGCTCTACCTAATTTTTTTTAAAAAAATTAGTTGATTTTGCCTTGTCATGATTCTGAGTTTTTGTGTCCATGGGTAGGGTTTAGGGTTCAGAATGAAAACCCTCTTTTCAAAATCTAGCAGTCATAAACCCCAAAGGTTCTTTTTTGTTTTGACCTACCATACCTGGTTACCGGTCTTTTAAGTTGCAACTTGAGCCATTGAGGTCATTGTATTACCAACCCTTTTATTTAGTTCTTCCAGTCATTGTGCTCTTGTTTACTATTTAATATTGCCTAAGTCAAACCAAAATATTTTATGACAAAAGCCTTAAATCTTAAGTCTTTAATCCTGAGGTTTGAGTCTCATCAACCTAGCGATGTCCCCATTTTAAAAATAACTTTATTTGCATGTGCATAATATACAACCATCTGATTGTAAGATCTAATCCTTGTTGTTCCCTGTAAGCCCCGTGTGACTAGAATAAGGCTCTAATAAAAGCCTCGGGGTCAATGGGCTATTGATGCATGTACCGCCATACATTTGGGTCTCATTCTTCAA
Source organism: Sequoia sempervirens (assembly GCA_007258455.2). NCBI lineage: Eukaryota > Viridiplantae > Streptophyta > Pinopsida > Cupressales > Cupressaceae > Sequoia > Sequoia sempervirens. The sequence continues at coordinate 310,134,917 of VDFB02047230.1, forward strand.
TGTGGAACCCAACATTCTAAAGCTTTTAGATCAACATATGGGATACAATGATGAGCTTAAAATCTTAGTCATTCCTTGCTCACCCTGTGGGATTCAAATAAGGATTTTATAAAAGCCTCGAGGTGAGCGGGTTGTTTCCACATGGATTCCATGATTGTTTGGAATGAGAAAAGGTGTGGCCTAGGGAGTGGATGATTTGGTGTCTGGTTGGTGTGCTCGTGTTGGCTGATGGAATGGTGCACGATGGTGATGTGAATTCAAACTTGGTTAACTTGATTTGAGTCATTTGAAAGGCCATCTCACCTAGAGATCGACGGTGGAGCTGTAAAATTGAAAGTACAACCATGGTAGCCTTTTTTTCTTCATGCAAGTGAGAAATAATGGCATAAATGACCTCCAAAGCTACCAGTACCCAACCTCACTCATGTTGGACATAAATGATTAATTCTTGCATAATTGAGAGTTGCAATTTGCAAATAAATTTGGAGCACACATGAGATTGAAAAGAGTATGTCCAGAGTTCAATGTGCTCAATATTAGGTTTTTCCTATGATTAAAAGTTGTAAGTGAATCAAACACAATTTAATGTGCTTTATTTAGATTACCTGGGATTAGGGTTAAAATTCACTATGCTTTCACTTGAATTGGCTTTGTGCTTTGTGTTAATTGATTTTTTAAGGTTTGAATTTTCTTTAAAAAATCACAATTCTGTCAATCCTTTCAAAATTTTCACCTTCAAGCTAAGCCCTAGGTTTGAATTGAGAAGCTTAGTCTTGAACCCATTTATGTTGAAACCCTAAGATTATCTGAACTAATTTTGTTACCAATGGTGCCCAAAGTACAAACCGCTAGCCCTACAACCTCATCCAGACCACTATCCTAGGATATAGTCAACCAATTAAAACCCTCCACATAAAAAAAGTCTAAAGGAAAAGTTGTATTCTATGGTCATAGAATTACTGATAAGTTGATGGACAAGCAATGCTTCATTAAGGATGCCAAAGTTCAATATATTGGATGGAAATTGTTCCAACATTGGTTTGGGAACATAAATATTGGGGTTCTTGTCTGCAACTCTTAGAGAGTGGACATGGGAAAGCTGGTAGTTCCCAATGTGTACATGGATGTATATTTGTTGAAGGACATTGTTGCAAGATATGACCCAGTTGCCAGGATGGTCAAAACATTTAATGGAAAAGAGGTGTTGAGGATAACAAGAGAAGAGATTGTAGAGATTTTCCAATTGCATGAGTGGAGAAAAAATATGATTTCTCTTGACATGGATATTTTGAGGAAGGAGTATGAGAATACTAGGGTGCTACTCAAAATGTCAATGTTACCTATGCACACTGCTAACACTGAAATAAGGAAGAATAGGAAGCAAATAAATATTGGTAGGGATGAACTTGAAGCCTTCCCCATGAAATATTTTACTAATTACTTCAAGAAGACTGTGTATTCTTTGTCCTAGACCATTGGTTTCACTCCACCTGATACCTTGTCGAGGGAATATAGTTACATGGCATGCCATCTGCAACACCCAGCCTTTAATGTAGTCTATGACTATGCCACAGATTTTTCAGAATGCATTCATAAGGGTTTAGTTGATTTGAAAAGTGGAAAGAATTGGGTACATTTTTGGTGGTATTCTTTGTTGATGCATATGTTCTTACATAAGGGTGAGAATAATTTTGAGGACATGACATTGAAGAAAAGGGAAAATGACATTGATCCACTTGTCTAATGTTGGACCCAAATTTTGGACAAGGATGATCATAAATTTTATTATTTAGTTTTTCATAATATCTTTTCCTCAAAATTGAGAAGGTTCCTAGTGTATGATTGATGTAGAGTGGTAGGGAAGGTAAACTCACAACCACAAATGGCAAAGTCACTCCAACTCAACGCTTCTCTCAAATACTCTTATAAGGAGTCATAAACTCCATTATTGCTTTAAGAGATCAACCCCCACACCTAGGCTTCACCACTTAGACCTCTCACCAAACTTGAAAACACTTGGAACATGCCTAACTAGGCCAATTCAAGGTTCAACAAACTTCTTGTACTTAGGTTTCACCAAACACCCAACATTATGGTGACTTAGATCCCTTTTTCCTTTAAGGCTAGTAGCCCTTGCCTGCTAGGATAGTCAATACAAAATCCACATGGAGGACTGTTAAGATACCAAACCTATAGATTCTTCCACCCAATATGGACCCCTACAAAGTACCAAAACCTTTCCTCTTGACTGTCAAGGTATAATCCACAATAGCCCTTTCTACTGCTGCTCCAAGAGGCCTAATTCACAGACCTACACTTGGGTCTTGACTATCTAGGCTCACCCCTTCACCCCAAATTCAAAAAATAGACTCCTACAGGTTTTCCACACCTATTTCCATCATACCTAAGTTCCCTTCAAACATATTTTTCAAAATCAAGCAAAAAACTCACTTTTTTGCTTGTCAAATAGGCTTGCCACATAGAGATGTCAAGCCAAAAATCTTGCACCACTTTCTCCAATGAGCCTTCCATTCTATAAAAAATTGAGGACATATTATTACAGGCCTAAATATTCCATCCCACCAATAATGAGCCAGTCTACAATGTGAGAATGGAAGAAATCCACATATTTCACCCAAAACCTTGATTTTAAGGGTTTTCATACCACCGAATAGTAAAATTAGGATAACTACTTTATTTCTCAATGAAATATCACCACTCTAGATTAAAAATGAAGCTTATTCAATTCCCTATCCAAAAATTACATGCTTGGAGCATAAAACAAAATATACAGACCGTACCAAGTACGGGATCAACAAATTCTACAAGAAAACACATAAATACACAAACTCTTTATTGAAAACTCCTTCCAAACTTCAACAACCTTGCCTCAACCAAGAGAGGCATATGTAATTCCTTACAACTTCCTCCAACGTACTACAAGTGAAAATTGAATCAGTTGGCCATTGGAAACACAAAGAGACTCTATTTTGTCACTTAAATTCCTAATTAAGGCAATTTAGACAACTTACCTCAATCCACCTACAAAGATGCCTCCCAAAATATGTGAAAGGCATCCAAGCCCACTCAAATGAGCAAGGTGACTCCCCTTGGGTGTCTAGTTACATCAAGGAATTCTTATTTCTTAATTTTCCAAGATGCACTAGACTTACAAAAGGAGGATGGAGACTTTGTTGTACAAAGAAGTTGGTCACCAAGACCAAAATTCAACCAAAAACCTAGAATACCTATTACAAAGCATTTGAAATGGTCCTTATGACCTTATTCCATCAAAAAACCAAGAAAAAAAACACAACAAAATATTTTAGGTCCATTAGACCCATGGGTGCTCCTGTACCATACTCCCAAGCAAGAAAAAGATCTCAAGTCCTCTTTGAGTTTCGGTCTTCTATAGTAGTCCCATGATGTTTAATGTCAGTATCACACATCCAAGTGGTTTCCTCTTTAGGTAGACCTTTCCGCTTAACCAAATATTCCTTGTAGACCTTCCTTCTAGTCCTCTTTATCTCCTTGGTGTCTAGGATGCATTCAAGATTCAAAGGTTGGTTGGAGGTTAGGTCCTTTACCCAATCTTCATCCTCCATTGTTATTGTACCTGCTTCATCACCTGCATTCACAAGAGCTTTGAAAGGATACAAAATAGAAATATTAAAAATAGGAGAGATTGCTACTTCATAGGCATTTTGGACAAACATGTGGACCACCTTGCAAGATCCTATCTTCTTCATCATGAGTTTGGTATACTTTCCTTTTGGAAGTCTCTCCTTCTTCAAGCGAGCCATCACCAAGTCACCAACCTTAAATTGGACATCTCTCTTCTTCAAATCTGCTTTTTCTTTATACTTCTCCACATTCTTTTGAAGGGTTTCCTTCACTTGCTGATGAATGTCCCTAATTGCAATAGCAAAATCCTCTCCTTGAGCACTTCTTCTATCAAATCCTTGTAGATCTCTTAGTTCATAGACCCCTCTAGGATGCATCCCATAGACTAATTCAAAAGGGATTCTCCTAATGCTCCTATTCATGGAGTCATTATATGAAAATTCAGCCTGAGGTAAAATTAGATCCCAAGCTTGTCCATGCTCCTTGGTAAGGCATCTCAAGAGGTTTCCCAATGATATATTCACCACTTCAGTTTGTCCATCCATTTGTGGATGGTATGCTAAACTAAAGGACAAATTTCGGCCAAGTTTCCTCCACAAGGTCCTCCAAAAGTGACCAATGAACTTAGAATCCCTGTCATAAATAATACTTCAAGGAAACCCATGTATCTTAACAACCTCCTTAAAGAAGAGACCTGCTATATGAGATGCATTGTTGGTGCATTTACAAGGAAGAAAATGTGCCATCTTACTAAATCTATCAACTACCACAAAGACACTATCGAAACCTCTTTGGGTTCTAGGCAACCCTAATACAAAGTCCATACTTACACACTCCCAAGGCCTATTGGGAATGGGAAGTGGTTGATAGAGTCCTGAATTTGATGAAGTTCTCTTTGCTCTCTGACATATTGTGCATCCTTCCACATACCTTCTCACATCCACCTACAACTTTGGCCAATAATAAAACATCCTAACTTGTTCTAAGGTCTTATCAAGGCCAAAATGACCTCCAAGGCCCCCACTATGTTTCTCCTTAATGATGTTCTCCCTCATTGAGCATTTAGGAACACACAATTGATTTACTTTGAAGAGAAAACCATTATGCAACAAAAAAGTAAGAGTATTCAACATGAAAAGAATTCAAATGTTTCTCACAAACATTGTATACCTCCTTGAAATATGAATCTTCATGATACATATTCTTTAATGCTTTAATCCCCATGCTTTGGAGTTGGATCTCTTGCACTAGAAGTTCCCTTCTATTGAGAGCATCTGCCACCTTATTTTCTTGGACCTTCTTATGCTTTATTGTGAATGTATATGGTTGCAAAGACTCTACCCACTTCATGTGCATATGGTTGAGTTTGTCCTATGCATTCAAAAAAATCAAGGCATGATTGTCAGTATAAACAAAAAATTCTTTAGGTAACAAGTAGTGCCTTCACTTTTTGAGGGCTTGGACCATAGCATATAGTTCCAAATCATATGAAGAATAATTTCTCTTTGCTTCATTTAGCCTTTCACTAAAAAATGCAATTGACCTGCCTTCTTGGATCAAAACAACCCCTATTTCTTGATTGCTAGCATCACACTCAATGGTAAAAAAATTATCAAAATTAGGGAGAACAAGTATAGGCTGCTATGCTACTCTCATTTTTAGATATTCAAACCCTTTATCAGCCTCATTGGTCTAAGAAAACTTACCTTTATTACCTCCTTTGATGGTGTCCAAGATTGGTGCACAAATTTGACTAAAGTTCTTGATGAAATTTCTATAAAATCTTGCAAGTCCATGGAAGCTTCTCACATCTCCCATGAATTTTTGTGTTGGCCAAGTAATAATAGCATCCACCTTTGAAGGATCCATCTTCAAACTTCCCTTGGAGATGACAAACCCAAGGTATACTAGTTCTCCCTTCATGAATTCACACTTTTCCATGTTGATCAATAGGTTCTCCTCTTGTAACCTCCTTAGTACCATGTCAAGGTGCTTCAAATTTTCTTTAGACCTGATAAACACAAGGATGCCATTTAAATAAACCACAACAAACTTTCCAATGAAAGGTCTCAATACCTCATTCATAAGGTGCATAAAGGTACTAGGGAAATTTGTTAACCCAAAGGGAATCACCAACCACTCATAGAGCCCTTCATTAGTCTTAAAAGATATTTTCCATTCATCCCCTTCTTTGATTCTTATCTAATAGTACTCGCTCTTCAAATCAATCTTGGAAAAGTAAGATGCTCCTGATAGACAATCCATGAGGTCCTCCATTCTTTGAATTGGGAACCTATATCTAATTATGATCCTATTAATGGCTCTTGAATTAGTGCAAAGCCTCTAGTTCCCATCCTTCCTTGGTGCTAGGATAGTAGGAACAACACATGGACTCAAACTCTTCCTCACTAGCCCTTTATCCATCAACTCTTGCACTTGTCTTGCAATCTCCTTGTTTTGAGCAGGTGTCATCTTGTATGCAGCCTTATTGGGAAATGTAGCCCCTGGAATTAGATCAATATGGTGGCTTATATACCTAATGGGAGGTAGGGAACTAGGTAACTCATTCACCATTATGTCATTGTACCTTTCCAACAAATTTTGGAACTCCTTTGGCACATCTTCCTTCTTCTTTGTGGGCAGATCTACTTCACTCTTTGGCTTCATAATCAAGAAGAATCCTCTTCCTCCTCCTTCCTTCAAGGTCTTCATGAACTCCTTCTCACCCACCATCAAAACACTAGGCCCTTCATGCTTTGTCTTTTCTTCTTCTAGGAGAGATGAGAGGTTGTAAGTCACCCCATCCTTCACAATGGAATATGTGTTCTTCTCCCCATCAAAACTGCCAAGGCCTACCAAATAGCAAGTGGTACACATCCATAGGGATGATGTCACATAGGATCTTGTCCATGTATGACCCAATGTTGAATTCTACCCATACTTTCTCATCCACCAGGACCTATTGTCCTTTACTAAGCCATGAAAGTTTGTATGGGTTAGGGTGAGAAATCCTTCTCAAATTCAATTTTTCTACCAATTCAATTGAAGCAAGATTATCAGTTGATCCTGAATCCACTACTATCCTAGACACTTTACCTTGTACCTTGCAATTGATTCTGAAGAGTGCTTTCCTTTGTGGGGGTTCTTTAGGGATTGGTACCTTGAGCAATGTTCTTCTAATCATCAAGTTCTCTCCAAATTCTGATGTGAGGTTTACTACAGGTGAAGTCATACTTTCTTCATCTTCATGCACCAATTGATTCCTCCTCTTTCCACCATGAGAGTTTGAGCCTTGCTTTTTTAGGACATTTGAAGGCTGGATGTCCAAGCTAGTTACAAGTGTAACATTTCCCTGAAAACTGATTAGAACCTCTTCCTCCATTGAATCTACCTCTACCATTGGGTCTCCTACCCTTGAATCCCCCTCTATTTCTTGAGTCTCCACTTGATTCATTGTGGCTAGATTCTTCTTGATGTTTTTGAGACCAATTTTTGCCCCCAAAACTACCTATACCTCTGAAATTCTTGCCTCTTCCTCTACTTTTTTTCTCTTGTTTCCTCCTTATCTTCTCTTCAGCCCTATATGCAACTTGTATGAAATCTTACATGGTCTTGGGAACAACCAAACTAATCTCATCTTGTATATTATGCCTTAGGCCATTGATATACCTGGCCACTTTTTCCTTCTCACTTTCTTTGTGATCACATCACATGCTCAACTTGTAAAATTGCTCAGTGTAGGATGAAACATATATGTCTTTTTGCTTCAGATTGTACCTCTTTCTGTACCCCTGCACCTCATCATCAGTAGGTAGGAATTGTGCCTTCAACCTATGCACCATCCTATCCCATGAGTTGATCATAGATTTACCCATCTTGACCCTTTCTCCTTGGGTGAAGTTCCACCATGTCAAGGTGTATCCCTTCAACTGTGTTTTGGAAAACTTTACTTTCTTATTGTCTGCCATGTCTTTGTATTCAAAATAGTTATTTAGAGCCTCCACCCACTCTAACACTTCATCCACATCCATCTTCCCACTATATACCAGAAAATCAATCTTTAACTTAGAGGAATCTCCTCTCGATGCTCACAAGGCTTTAAGAAGTATTCTCTCATGAGGGGGTATCTCTTCCCCCTGAGGGTTCTCTTCATCTTCCTCACCCTCTAGCTCTTCTTCAGAGGAAATATCTTCCTCAACTTCCACCACTCTTCTTCTATCCCTCACTTTCAAGGCCTCTATCTCTTCTCTCAAGGCCTTCAACTCCCTTGAAACTACCGGTCCAACTTTTAGAGGAATGATGTCTTCCCTTCAACAACTACCTACAATTAGACTCAAGCTCTGATACCACTATTATGTCAAGTGGTAGGAAAGGTAAACTCACAACCACAAATGGCAAAGTCACTCCAACTCAATGCTTCTCTCAAATACTTTTATAAGGAGTCATAAACTCTATTATTCCTTTAAGAGATAAACCCCCACACCTAAGGTTCATGACTCAAACCTCTCACCAAACTTGAAAAAACTTGGAACATGCCTAACTAGGCCAATTCAAGGTTCAACAACCTTCTTGCACTTAGGTTTCACCAAACACTCAACACTATGGTGACTTAGACCCCTTTTTCCTTTAAGGCTATTAGCCCTTGCCTGCTAGGATAACCAATACAAAATCCACATGGAGGACTGTTAAGAAACCAAACCTATGGATTATGAAACCCAAGATGGACCCCTACAAAGTTTTGAAACCTTTCCTCTTGACTGTCAAGGTATAATCCACAACAACCCTTTCTACTGCTGCTCCAAGAGGCCTAATTCACAGACCTACACCTAGGTCTTGACTATCTAGGCTCACCCATTCACCCCAAATCCAAAAATAAAACTCCTATAGGTTTTCCACACCTATTTCCATCATACCTAAGTGCCCTTCAAATAGATTTTTCAAAATCAAGCAAAAACTCACTTTTTTGCTTGTCAACTAGGCTTGCCACATAGAGATGTCAAGCCAAAAATCTTGCACCACTTCCTCCAATGAGTCTACTGTTCTCCAAAAAATTGAGGACATATTAGTACAGGCCTAAATATTCCATCCCACCAAGAATGAGCCATTCTACCACGTGGGAATGGAAGAAATCCATATATTTCTCCCAAAACCCTAATTTTGAGGGTTTTCAGACCACCCGATAGTAAAATTAAGATAACTCCTTTATTTCTCAATGAAATATCACCACTCTAGATTCAAAATTAATATTATTAAATTCCATATCCAAGAATTACATTATTGGAGAATAACACAAAACATATAGACCGTACCAAGTATGGGATCAACAAATTCTACAAGAAAACACAAAAATTAGCAAACTCTTTATTGCAAACTCCTTCAAAACTTCAAAAAAAGCATTTCCTCAACCAAGAGAGGAATATTTAAGGCCTTCCAACTTCCTCCAATCTCCTACAACTGAAATTTGAAATAGTTGGTTGTTGGAAACACAAAGAGACTCTATTTTGTCACTTAAATGCCTAATTAAGGCAATTTAGACAACTTACCTCAATCTGCCTACAAAGATGCCTCCCAAAATATGTGAAAGGAATCAAAGCCCACTAAAATGAACAAGGTGACCCCTCAAGTGTCTAGTTACATCAAGGCATCCTTATTTCTTAATTTTCCAAGATGCACTAGACTTACAGAAGGAGGATGGAGACCTTGTTGTACAAAGAAGTTGGTCACCAAGACCAAAATTAAACCAAAAACCTAGAAGACCTATTACAAAGCATTTGAAATGGTCCTTAGGACCTTATTCCATCAGAAAACCAAGAAAAAAACATAACAAAGAATTCTACGTTCATTAGACCCATGGGTGCTCCTACACGAATGATCCACCCTGGATCCCTAGGGAAATCCATGACATCCTTAGGCCCATGGAAAGGAGAACAGATTTGAATATGAGTCACAATTGGGGATACATAACCCCATATCCCTACATAAAAATATTCAAAGTTTATGGAACAAATTCCATTCCATTTGTATTACTGAGGGATGTGCCATTGAGGATTGGATTCTTGGAAATCATGAGACAATTGGGAGGATCTCAAATGGCACATTTTCCTGAGACATTGAGGAAGGGTTCATTCTTCCCAGAGTACACAATTTTTGTAGATTTTTTGATAATAAAGGGAGGATGGATATATTTTTTGAAACTTCTTGCACCTTATAACTTGAACACCATACACCCAAGGAACCATGATCCTGATGTATTTATTGTAACACTAAAGGAAAAGAATAGGAGTGGCACTTTTGTGCATAATTTTTACTATCCTGAGGATGTAATCAGGAATGTTTTTAATTTCTAGGAATAGGAAAGAAAAGAAAAAATTTTGGATTTCAATAAAATGGTGGATAATGTTAAGAAATATAATCCTAACTCTGACCCTATTTCCAATATAGGGGGTGAGTTGAACAAGATTATGCGTGTTATGAAAATTTTGAGAGCATTGTGTGAGTCTTGAGGGAAGAGCGTGTGGTTACAGATAAAGGGAAATTAGTGGTAGTTGAGGAGGATCCCAATGTAGTGTTGGAGGAGAGACCTACAAACCAACCACCACTACCAAAGAAGATAAGGATTTCCTCCAGGAATACAAAGATATTAAAGAAGCAACAAACTTTGCTAACCCCTACTACATTAGAGGGGTCAAGGGTAAGTTCTCCTGTGAGGTTAGTGCCATAACCCCCAAGAGGTTCCCCTCCTACTATTATTCATATAGAATCACCTCCAAGAGGCCCCCCTCAATCAAACTAGCCACTTATGAAAAAGAAAAAGGTTGAGGTAGAAAAGGTAGTTGACTACCCAAACACAAATGAGGATGATATTCTCATTACTCTTGAAGAAATGCAACAAGGAATTCCTTCTCCCATTAGGGATATTTCCTCAAGTTTAGGAGGAGATGGTATTATACTTTGAAAGGTTGATCTCAAGGGCTTGAATAGTGCATATGATTTGACACAAGAAGCATGTAAAGCATTCATGGAAGATGATTTTTTCATTGAAACAAAGGTATTTAGATATTTTGTGTGGAGGGAAAAGGCCTCTGAATATGTAGAGAATTTTGCTAGAGAGAGGAGATTACATCCATAGCTACCTAAGAATGTTATTCAAGCAGATGTAAGAAAGGCCACGAAGAAATAATTTCAAAATATGATAGCTAATGAGGGTAGAGCCCATGTACAAAAAAGTGGTGTGCTATTGCTGCCCGAATGGGACATTCCCGATGCAGTGGTATTGGATACCATAAGGAGGTCTAAGAGACCCTTATTTAAAACTGAGGAGGAGGAAAAATTGGCTCTTCAAGGATTAGAATTTAGTGAAGAATGGGATGCCCTAGCTAGTTGGTCATTGTCCTTGGGATCCAGGAAGCCAGTGGTTGCAAAACCAAGTGATTTTATGAAGCAACCAGTTATAAAGAGAGTGGAAGACACCCCAACATTGGAGGTAGCTGACATGGAAATAAATGTTGCTAAGTTCACAAAAGCAATAGTGGAGAACCTCACCACTAACAAAGACAAGTATAGAAGCAAATATAATGAACTTGTGGATGAATATAATAAGAGTTAGCAAAGGGTTGTTGAACTAGAAAATGAAGTAGCATTGTGGAAGCAACAAGTGGAAACATTGAGAAATCAAGGTTCAGCTAGTTGAAGCCATACCACACCTACCCCTCCTCCTCCACTAGAGAAATATCTAGTAATAGTACCTTATAATATGGGTTGAGAGCCACTCAGATTTGAAGAGCTAAGCACATCAGGTGTAGTTCCACTAACTGAGCCCATTAAGGAAGAATTATTGCAATGAATTGGAGTATAAAAATATTTTCTTGAATAAGTATAGAACACCATGCATGAGAACAATTCAAATATTGTTCATACTATTTTGAAGCATCTAAATAAAAAGATTCAAGGTAAATTAAATATTGTTCATGCAAATTATTCTTCAATGCTATGAGTGATAAAGTTATCTTAGAGGGATAAGGAATTGGCTACCCCAATCCTGGATAAATGGATTCCTAGAGTTGATAAATTGAGATTCATGGAAATTAGGGCTAAGCAGTAGGGGGATAGATATCCAAGGGTGGTCTCAACTTATAAATTTGTTAGTGAGGTTAAGAAACAAAATTTTCAAGGGTATGCTGCCCCATTAGAATAGAAACTAAGAGAATTGAAGGCCAAGTTTGATGAGGTAGATTTGCAATTGTTGCCTGATGTTCAACATACCTATGATGAGTTGAAACCCTTGCAAATGTGGAAGAACTAGGTGGACACTATAATTGTTTCTCAAGCAGTTCTTATTTGTGAAAAGGTTGGCATTGATATATTAAAAAATGCTTTAGAGAAATTGGATTTCATCATCAACTTTCTAGAAGATTTTGATAAGGAGTCCAATTTAGTAATAACAAAATACTCTCCATATAGAAAGAAGATGGATGAAATCATTGATTTCAATTGGCCATCTGATGTAGAGTATGAGCAGTGGAAGATAATATTTATTGTTGAATTGGATATATGAGTACAGTAATGGAGAACACATATACTTGGTCAAGTATAGTACAGGTCTGGCCTTTTAGATTATAATGTATATAAGATATGTGTCTCCTGACTGAGAATACCACAAGTAAATGGAAAATGCTGATCGTTGATGATGTGGATGCTGAATGGGATGTTTTTTCACCTTTTCCATCTTTGCACATTTTTGTCATTTTTCTCGATGGGATGAATATGCTACAATAGTTATAAGGTTATTCCTTTCCAACAAAGTTCCTTTTGGAAGGTGGTTTTATTTTCTTCAGCGAATGGATAATCTGTCTCAAGTATGTTCCCTCCAATTGAAAAGTGTAAATATAACTATAAAAGGGAATGTGTGTTGTAGCAGTCAAATAAAAAATGTGACATGTGTACTATTTGGAATCAAGCTTGTTTTTATCCCTTGTTCCTATAAAAGGGAATTTTGGGCCATTAGTACAGGTCTCTTGTTGAATTCTAGATCCAAATTATGCAAATTGTGAACATAGAGAGGACACATATGAAGTCTGCATCTTAATTTTTGAGTCTAGAAAGTGAATTTTGTTAATTGTATGGTTTCTAAGCATATCTAAACAATAATGCAGGTCTTTTGAGTCTATTGTCTGTCCAACTTTACTCTGCATCTGAATTATTAATGAAAATTCAATCAAGAATCTTTTCATTAAGCTTCATTGTCATTGTGCTTTGATGTATGTTTTAATTTAGTCTCTTATTGAATTTTGGATCCAAATTATGCAAATTGTGAACATAGAGAGAATGCATATGAATTCTATATCTTAAGTTTTGAGTCTAGCAAGTGAATTTTTTTAATTGTATTGTTTCTAAGCATATCTAAATAATAATGCAAGTCTTGTGAGTCTATTGTCTCTCCAACTTTACTCTGCATTTGAATTATTAATGAAAATTCAATCAAGAATCTTTTCATTAATCTTCATTTTCATTGTGCTTTGATGTATGTTTTAATTCATGCTCTAGTTCAATGGATCAGTTAAAATGCTTTGATTAAATCATGAATTCATATACCTTTCTAGTGGATTTGATAAGTAGTCATAGAGTCTAAGTATTGATATATGAGACAAGGGTTAAAACACCAAGGGTTTAAGAGTTAAGAAATTTGAGACAACGGTTTAGAAGTTAAAACCCTAAACCCTACCCTTGGAAACATATTCAATAGAACATTATAGGGCACATAAAAAGCTTAAAATTTTCAAAAAAATTAGGAGCTCTAGTAGAAGTAAAAAAAAATCCTGATTACATCCTCAAGATAACAAAAATTATGCACAAAAAATATTTTATTCTCATAGGGTGAGTGGGGAACGGTTGAGATTAAATCTCAACATTACATGTGGATCATCGATCTAAAACCTTATGGCATTGGGGATGTGAGTGGATACCGAGCCCTACACCTGCAATAGAACACGTGTCTTTAGTCCACTAACCTCACAAAATTTCATAAAGTATTATTTAATTATCATGGTGTTGGGGGGGAATGACCAGGATTGAATCCTTTGATCTAATGGATAGGATCAAATCTTTAGATCCAACCATCAGAAAATATTAACCATTGACTTGAAAACCTTTAGTCATTAGTGCCTTCGAGCAGTGGTAGGACTTGCCAAAAGGGTGTCTAGGTGTATCCTGCTTGCTATCCCGCTGGCTCCTTAATTTGATAAATTTAATCCCACAAGATGGAGGGTAAACAATAGAAAGCAGTAAATGGGACCCGCCAAGCATAACAAAATATTTTAATAAGCATACATGCACTTATTACATGACTTAAAATAGGCCACCTGCCTAGGTTTATAACATGAACAATATTGAGTGAATATTAAAACCCAAACTTAGGGAAAGAACAAGAATTAAAGAATTTTATGACCTGTATAAGACAAGGATTCTATTGGTAGCAACCGAAAACACTAGGCTCAAGGGGTTGGTGAGTAAATAGATGCAAAGACATAAGATATGTCTTAAGAGACTGCAAATTGGTAAAAACTGGTCAAATTTGAATTAGATTATTAGAATGTAGGTAAAAATAAAAGGAACTATAATATCTTTAAATTTAAATATAATATCGACCTATTGTGCTCTGTAATATTGTATTCACTATCATCTGACTCAAAGTAATCAACAGTTATTTATAAGTTATGGATGTTGAACTGTTAACTTCTGTTCAAAAAATGAATTAATATTCCTTTTAGTTATTTATCAAAGATTGTGTGAATGGTGATGCAATAGGAATTTATAAGTAGTGTGATAAGTGTTGTTCTTTAAAAATGATGTAGAATCACATATCAAATTCAATACCATGGAATACAATATAAAATATAAAATATTACAATTTCATCGAATAAAATATAAAATATCATAATTTCATGGAATACAATATAAAATATCATCAGCTACAATTTGGAATATGATTCATGAAGTGAAATATAAAATAAAATATCACGAAGTGCAATGATTCACAATTTCATTGAATACAATATAAAATATCATCAACTACAATTTAAAATAATGGAAATTGATTCATGAAGTGCAGTATAAATACCTAAAAGATGCTAATTCTCCTCCATTTCCCTAATGGAGTTAGGGTCCTCAAACTAATGTTCATCTTGAGATAAAGTAAAAGAGTCATCTTGATTCAGAGTCTACTCTTCATTTTCTTCGACCCGTGTCTCAAATTCAATATTCATTGTGTGATTTGTGTTAATGTCATATGTCCCAATCCCACTACCATTGCCAGTACCATCAGTACCAAAATTTGGAATTGGAGTGTTGCACAACCCGGTCCCTCTTCTTTCACATGTGGACCTCCAGATTGTGAGTATCCTTTCAAAATATATTTTTTTGACATTATACGTAGTTTCTTTCATCCTCAAGCAATTTTCCAAATTCTTGTCTAGTTTGTTTCTTAACTTTGATTTCAAAAACACCAATGTACTAAAAAATATCTCATCCTCCACTGACCCCAATATCATTGTTTGACATAAATCAGCAAGTTTGAAATATTCTGATATCGAATCACACAATATTTCACTCTACCCTAAGTTTGTCCAAACCTTTTTTATTAATCCTGGTTCAAAGGCCTTTTCCATGCCCATGGATTTATACTAGTCCTTCATAGCTATTGCAAAATTCCTACATTGTTGTCTAAGCTTAGTTTCATTTAAAATTCCTTCTATTGTCTACTCATTCTATGCTACACTTTTCAAAAATTGTTTGATCAATATTTTTACTTTATCATGAAAATATTTTGGGTTATCTCGGTTTACACAAAATTGAAGATACACAATACCCACAAATTCAAGTATTTCATGTCAAGGGAATATTTCATGAATCTCTAAGGAAAGATATTTTGCAATTTTCTTCAAATTATCACTAACAGATTTAATAATGCCATTAAAGTCTTCTTCATTAACAACTACTTCTTAGCTAGAGTTCCTGGTTGTCTTACAATGGTACATTGGTATCTCATATCCACGTACATAGATGCATAAGTGTCTGCTTGCATTAAGCTATAAATAATTATCAGGATTATTCAAATCAGTAATTTTCTACCACATGAAATAATTTGGGCCTTCTTGTGTTAGATCTAGATATAGATGATCGAGGGCCAAGCATGTATAATTATGTCGATTGGCATATTCATAAATATACATAGTTTTGTCTTGGGATTTCTTCACACGATTTACCATTACATCCAACATGGGGAGAAGACTAACTAAAGTCAAGAGTGTCTCTATATCGCTTAACCTACGTAAGATGTCAGGAGCTTTGTCTATTGTGTTGCGATGCTCGTACATCACTCCAATCAGGGATTGATATTCTGAAAGAACTTGTTGCGCTGGTCCATGCAGAAAGATCCATCTGGTATAGACATCCTTGAGAAGCTTGTTTCTTGGTGTTATTCCATCAACAAAAAATTGAAATTCTATGAAATGTTTGGGACTTTGATAGAAGTATGTGTGGATCTCATGGACTAGATTTTCAAGTTTTGATACTGTAGGAAAATTTCTTACAATTTTGAATGCTAAATTCATTCTGTGGGCCATATAGTGAATTCCAAGCATGTATGGTACACAAGTAGTTTGTAACTCTATGCAAACACTGCTCCTTTGACCTTGCATCATTGCAGCTCCATCAACTCCTACACACACCAACTTTTTGGCAATTGTCAACTCATCCATACCTGTAATTTCATTCAAGGATTTATTGACTAGTTCAAATAGATTTTGCAATGTTGAACTATCCTTCATTTTATGAACACAGAGAAGATGAGAGGGTATGGCCAAAAAGTGGCAATATGTAAGTGATATGATGGCCCATGTGGCTGACGAATTTTTTTTTACCCAAAATTGATGAAATGAAAAGGGTTTTTAAAGGAGATTCTCAACTTTCCACCAATATAAATTATGTTTTACTTTGAATTAATAAATAATTATTATTCATTTTCTATTTAAATTACAACTTAAGTCCTAATTGATATGTTAATTAAAAAAAATCTATAGCTTTCAAATGGTATCAAATTTTTTGAATTTAAAACAAGTGTCACATTCTATGCTTCACATACTATAGGAAAAAAAAGAAAAGAATTTCATGAAGTTTTGACCAAGTTAAGGTACTTAGACATACAAGTTTTTTATATTTTTTAAAAGTTGTAATAAAAAAATTCATAATTAACTTATTTACTTGGAAAAAAATTACAAAAAAATATGCATCACATCAGGACATGAGTCCTCTACTTATATCTAAAATCTTATAAAAAAGATTATCATTTTATTGTGGTTAGGGTGGTCAAAAAAACACCTACTTATTTTTTCCCTGAAATTTAAGTACTACTACATTGAAATTTCAAATTTTAATCAAATAGATTTTAAAAAAAAAATCTAGTAGTTTAGAAACTACATTCAATTTTCTACAGATTCTATTCTTACATATTTTTGAAATAATATAGATAACTTATTCAAAATTTTATGTCAAGTTGCCTAACTTTGATTTTTCTGAATTTTTCGTGACTTAAGGGCCTATTTTTTCCATGATGATCCTGCACATACCTGGGATTGGAAAACATGTTCTATAGTATACAAATGCATACAAACCCAAGAAGTATTGTCTATCATAGTAACTTCATCTAAAGATAATGCAATGAAATTTGACTCTTTTACTTTCTCCTTTAAATTTTCCTTTTCCACTATAGCAAGACAGTTTTCCCATTCCCATCCAACATTTACTGACCAACGTGAGAAGGGAAAGTGAGGAACACCCAAATAAGATAATAAACTAGAATATTCTGGGTAGTCTGTCATAAGATTCCCTCTAGTTAAAATATGAAAAAAAACTCATATAAATAGTTTTTGACAGATTTGCTGCTTCTATTGCTTTTTCCAAATTGAGCCTCAAGTGTACCTTGACATGCAACAAGCTTCAAAATTCTTTGGTCATGCTTTTCATATTCAACGACATACTTAACATGAAGACATTCTTCCTTTGATTTCCATCGTACGACTGGTTGTTCTTTTCCGTATATGATTTATTTTTCATAAAATTTACTGATATGTTTTTCTATAGTGTCAAGCTTTAGCTAAAACGTCTTGTATCTTCCACATTTCCAACTACAATCCATACATTTGGCCTTTGTTGCACTTTCAATATCATTTGCTTTCCCCACTAGTACAATGAATGGGTACTTTGACAACCAACCAAGTTAAAAATTCCTTGTCATTTCCCACTCGTGCCCCATTTTTTATTTGCTTTTTCTTTTCTTACTACCAACATCATCCTCATCCAAGTCAATTATCTCATTCTAGCTAACCAGGGAATCGCTTGGAACATCTTCTGTGGTATTTCCATCCTCATTTGATACATTTTGATTTAACTCAATGACAATATCACCTTGACCTTCCAGTGCCAGTGAGGTATTGTGAATGCCTTCTTCATTAATATTTGGTGGAAGAGTTGATGATGTAGCTCCATCTTGATCTGATGGATCAAAAGCTTTGCCAATTCCAAAGTAAGATTGTATGGTACCTCTACATTTTTGGCATTTTGATGGCCTCCCAGTCTCTTCACTACCCTGAGGAGTCTTACCCTTGTTGCTCGACATATTGATCTCTCACTTCAAATAAAATTGGAAAAAATGACTTCTTGTTTAAGAAGGACAAAGAATATAGATCCCATTTCCTACTCAATATCATCTTTAAGACTAAAGAAATAATGGAAAAGAGATAAAGAAATCTTATTATTATAACTAATAGCACTATGAAGAAATGATCACTCACCTATAATTCTGTGTTTTCAGCTTTCTCTAACTTCCAAATTGAGAAGTAGAACCTCAGAACTGAAAAAAAATGTGTAAGAATTGCAGACACGTAAAATATATTGATTGACATCATGCATTTGATCCTGACTTACTAACATCATTTCTTCCTGAATCATCCCTCGGTCTAACCGTTTAATCAAATTCGCCTATCTGATTAAATTCATCAATATTCCTCTCTTAATTAAATAAATTATTTTGTCTAATTACGTCACTTTCTCTTGTTAATTAAATCAATCCATCTAATCTAATTATCCCCGTTTAATTAAATAATCAATTTATTTGATTAAATATCTAAAGTTTATCCATTAAATAAAATAAATTAAAACCTTATTTGATTTAATCTAACACCATCCCTTCTAATTAAATAAATCAAAATCCTTATTTAATTAGCCTCTTATCATATTCCTCTCTTATTTGATCTAAATAAATCCATAAATCTAAGTCAAATAAGTCACATTATCTAATCTCCTATTAAATTAATTAACCCTTGATTAATTTAACCTCATCTCTTGTCACATCCTCTAGATAATGCAAGTTGCACATGAAAATAGATTTAATTCATTTATTAAATCTCTATTTTCCTCACAAGGCATCTTTTGGAATATTCCCTCAAATTGAATTCAAAAATTCCTAGTCAACATGTACATCCAACAAGGAATTTAAAACCTCTTACATGTCCTTTGCCTTGAGCCAAGTGGCATTTATTGCATTTTCCCTTCCCTTTTGCATGTCATTTCAACAAATTTGAATTTTAAATATTGGCATTTATTGGCACAAACCCCAAATCTTGCACATCCATCATCCATTCATAGCTTGACAAGTGGCACCATATCATTGGAGGACTGTTAGTCCCACATTTCTCAAATTTGGGCATTCATCCATCTTGGAATCCTATAAATGAAGAGCTCCTCTCCTCATTTTATCATTCAAAAACATTGCAAAGTTACCATGCTAAAATACTTAGCCATTCTCATCCATCATTTGAATTCTTAGCTAGGCTTTTTGTAGATTTGGCTTGGAGTTCTCATCTTTTATGAAAAGTGGATCAATATCATCTTCAACATATCAAGATTTCATCATAGGAAAAGGGCCAATTTTCACATCAAATTGGCACCAATTCCCCCATGGGATCAAATGTTTGCTTCTCTAATTAGGATTAAATCTAGTTTTATCTTTTCTATTGTGTTCTTCATCAATTTCTTTCCTATTTTGAGTTTGCAAATTTATTTCATGGGGAATCCTTGTTTTAGCTTGTAATTTCTTGTCTAACTCATTTATTCATATGGTTTTGTAGGTACTAGGAAAAGGGTTCGCACATTTGGTGCTAGAAGGAGGGCTGTATATCATTAATTCTAACATTTTCTTGACATTTCTGCATTTTTCTTCACACATAGGAAATTCCAACGTGGGCTCGCCAGCGTCACTATATGGCATTGCGTGAAACCCAAACCACACCGTTGGACTCATCCTACCAAAAAAATTAAAATTTTTAACTCTGCCGCTGGACTCGTTGACTTGCAGAATTTTTGAAATTTTTGAAAACATCGACGCTTTCACAAACTCCGACGCTGGACGAAATTGTGACGCAATTGAGGTCTCTGTCCCGACAAAGAGTGCCACTAACTGGTAAGTGACATTGTGAGAGCGATGCTGGGAGAACAAACAACGACGCCTTCACGAGTTGCAATGCTAGGAGAAAGTAAAAGGGAGAATTTAATTTTTAGCATGTGCTTTTGATTTATGATTTATTTACCTTCTATTTTCTGGTTTTTAACTTCTGTGTTTTTTCTAGAATCTGACTATTTTTATTCTTTGTAGGATGGAAATCGAAAACAAAGGAAGGAGGAGCATGGTGATGATACTTTGTCCTATAAAATTGTTTTTTAACACTTCTCTAAGAATTTGTCATCTTCTTCTTTCTTAGAACACTAGCTTTCATTTGGGTTTAAAAAGAGTTCTTTTGTTTATTTCTTGCAAAAGGATTAAAAAGAATCTTATGGTCAACAACTTACTAGATTTTTTTTATGGGATTAACAAATTTAACAAATGTCTTTCACTTGTGATTTGGTGCTCTAAAATGAACTCACATATTGCTTTATGGATCTAAAAAGAACAAGTGTAGCTTTGTTATTGTGAGGGATTACTTAGACTAAAGCCATCGAAAAAGGACGTATGCGCTTCTCTTGCACTTTATAGCGATCTTGAGAATCAAAAGGCCTTTTTCATGACTTTGGGTTAAGACAAAGCAATCAAATCCACACTTCGATTTGGGCTTAAAAATTGAACAAAATCTTGTGCGAGTGTGAGTGGGGACTTTGTTGCATATATTCTCTCTCTTTGTTGAAAACAAGGATTGATCGAGTTACGAATATTGTTCTTCATTCACTTTTGTTTATCCTAGAGGGCCTGCCTTGGGGAAAAAGTACTCACCCAAGGGAACGACTCAACCGGTAACACTCTAAAACCAAGAGTATTTCCAGCCAGGATATAAATGTGGATATTGGAAGAAATGCCAATATCACGCAGTTGACTCCAACAAGATGGATCTAAAAGGGGACTCTTGCCATGTTGGGTCAACTCCTACAAATGGAAAGTCCTTACTAAAACCCATGTGCTAGAATTTTCCAAAATCCTTTTATCTATTTGTTGGTGCAAGAACGGTCATTCTCAAGCCACCCCACACTTTTACGGTCTTCTAGTAGAAATGGAAAACATGCCATGGGAGTTTCATGGGTGTTGATGCTTGGCTGCCCCATATAAGTGAGTGTCATGGAGGGGAGCCAGTGGGGTCAAGCATCTAACCATTCGCTAGAGATAAGCATAGCTGGACTTGTCCAAGTGGGAATCCAACAAATATTGTCTTACACATCCATAGGATTGTACTTATTCTTGGGTTACAAAATGCATTGCTTGATCGAAAACATCTCAAAAATAAACACTTAACATCATCCAAATTTTAAACCCTTTTGAGGACAAATACAATTGACTCAATCCATATGTTATTGCTTTCCCTTGGGATTCACATCCTTAGAGGTTTCTAAGCATTGGATTATATCTCAATTTTTCTTCTTAAGTAAACAATAGGAAACCCTTGCCTTTAGTTCATAAAATTTCCACATAACATATCTTGTGGGGTTTGAGGAAATTAAGACATTGGACATTTTAGTTTGGAAACCTAATTGAAGAAAGTGTTTTTTGGTAAAATAAAGACATTAAGCAAAGCTAAGCCAAATGAACTTTCATATGTGTTGAAGACTCCAAATCTCAAACCGCAAAATCATTGATTGGAAATCCGAAAATGAATGTTCAAATGAAATCATTTCTTGGTTACAAAGGTCATTAGGAAGCATTTGCATGCTCTTCAATACCTAGGTCTAGGTAAACAAAGTGTACCCTTTTAGGTTCATCTTAAGATCAAAACATATCAAAATCTCTTTTTCATCCATCCTTCAAAACATCAAAACAAATTTCATCTCATCATCACCTTTTGAAAAATCTTTAAATCATCCTTGATACTAGGCTTTCTGGAAAAATAAAAATCATTAATATCATTGAGACCAAAATCCTTGAAAACATTAGAAAAAACACCTTCGGCTAGGTATGTGTAGATGCATCCTTTTGCATATACTTAGTCAAAGTTATCAAAATCATCTTGTCTAGCTTAGTGTATGTAGATGGATCCTTCTTCATATACTTAGTGGAACAATCATCTTGTTTGAATAGGTGTGGGTAGATGCATCCTTCTCCTCACACATATTCAAATTATCATCCTTTGAACAAAGCTATCCCTTAGATCATCATCAAAAATCTTAGGGTCTTTTTCTTCAAAATCAAAATTAAAATCAAGGACAAAATCTCAAATCTCAAAATCCAAAATCAAAATCAAAATCCACAAGTCCTAAAAGCCTAGTGTCTCATTCAAGATTTATCAAAAGCCAAGAACATCCATATCATCCATCCCTAACATCATCATCATATCATCACCTTTGATCCTCAAGACATCCTAAAACCTTATATTTTGGGACATAAAATAACGATTGATCCAAAGAATCAAGATATTCATCTCCCATATTCTTGAAGATTGATCCTTGTTTTATGGTTCAAACAAGATCTCAATACAAGAAGAGTATGGAAGCCAACAAAGAAACACCCACTTCAAGCGATCTTAGCCAAACAAACACAAAAATGAATCTAGCTGAATCAAGCAATCCATTGACCCTCTCATCATCACAAAATCCACAAGAAGAAAATCAAGGAGAGGATCTTACCTTTGGAATGTCTCGCGAGGAAATGATAGAAATGCTTCAAATTTCAGAGAATCATAAAATCATCAACATCATGATGAGACTCAACCCTTCGTTATACATGCTTGAACTAGCAAAACAAGGGGCCAAGTTGCCTTCAGATTTTGATGTAAGTACTATAGTGGAGACATCCTTTCCACCTATCTCATCCACCATCCCCATTTCATCTACACCTCCATCCAAAAACATCATGAAAAACATTCCGCAAATCACAACATCGTTTGCTCCAACCCAACCCAATGTCAACAAGGGAAACACATGTTTCAATGCTCTTCAATCACATCCCCTTGTTAATAATCAAAACTTGGATGCAAACACCACATTGGAACAAAACATACTCGAAAACCCATTACAAAAAAATGTTCCTCTCACATTCCATCACGATCCATCATCATCATTCTTTCACGCAACTCCTCAAACACCTCTTCTCACAAATTCACAAGAAGAGGGAGATACGTTCGAACTAGGGGGCTTATTCGACACCACGACGTTTTCACAACAACTCACGCCCCTCACCTTTCCACCTCTTCCACCATTTCCATTATCATCTGAACCACTCCTTTGTTTAGGGCTTCCTCCCCTACCAAGTATCAATCAAACCTACATCCCAACCATCAATCAAAGCATTGTACCAAACAAAAAATTTATCGTTGATATCACAACAACAAATGATAAATGCACAAGCAATGACAACATCATCAAACACACCCCTAACATCACAAAGCATGGTCTCTCAAGGACCAATCACATCAATACCACTATCCAACACCCAAAACATCAACACAACATCATCATCTACCACCATTCCAAATCCACCACCTCCTCTACCACCACCAACGTTCACCACATCAAGCCAATACGACACAGCATTGCAAGCTACTTTTCAAAGAGGATACCAACAAGTTCAAAAATAAAAAGCCATGCAACAAGCTGCTCAAGCCGTACAAGCTGCCCAAGCTACACAAGCTGCATTATAAGTGCAACAAATGCAACAAGCCCAAGCTTTATTGCAACAACAACAATAAGCTATCCAAGCTACACAAGCATTGAAAGCTAAAAAGGGTCGCTCAAGTACAACTTTTATTGCAGCAAAAATCCACAGAAGCACAAGCAACACAAGCGTAAGCTCAAGCGCAAGCTCAATATCGAGCACAACAAGCACAAGCACAAGCACAACTTCTTGCACAAGCAGCGCAGGTGCAAGCATATCAGTAAGCACTAAAGGAATACCAAGAGCAACAAAAAGTGATAGAATTGGTAGCCCAACAACAAGCGTTGTCGGAACAACAACAAGCACAACAACAATCATTGTTGGAACAACAACAAGCACAACAAAAACCACAAATCTTAGCACAACAACAACAAGATCAACAACAAGCATTGTTCATACAAAAGCAAGTAGAAGCCTACTTTTCCCGCCAAAACATACATATACCATCAGACAACGCACCAAAAAATCCACCCATCTAACCCATGATTCAAACAACCCAAAACATTTTCATCCCACACCCTGATTCGCAAAGTGATGTGATGACACAACTTAGGTTGCTTTCGCAACAAGTGCTCGACCTTCAATCAATGCAAATAACCAAAACACCAAGCAACTTGTGTCCCTATCCATTCAATAGGAGCTTAGAGATGAAACCATTCTCCAAGGGATTTGAAATCCCCAAATTTGACAAATATCGAGGGATGGGAAACCCTGAAGATCACATCAGGGAATTCCAAGTTCATTGCATGGAGGTCGCATATGACGATACTTATCTAATGTGGTTATTTCCTAGGAGCTTGGTAGGTCCTGCTATAAAATGGTTCTCTCACTTACCTTCAGGAATTAGAACATTCCAGGAAATCAGGGATGCATTCATTAGGGACTACGCATGTAACATTGCAATGGATGTCAGTCTCGAAGAACTATATGCTCTAAAACAAGGATAGAATGAATCTTTTGCCTCATTCCTTCAACGATGGCGATCTAAGGCCAATCGGAGCAAGTGGACCATGCCAGAAGAACAACAAGATTGTACCATCATAGCCAACCTTGAAAGCCACCTAGAATTTCATCTCAAGGTTTAGGGCATCACCACATATGAGCAATGGATATCCAAGGCGCTCAGCATCGAAAGAGCCCTTGTGACTCAACCCACGGAATCAACATCATATCACTAACAACAAAACAATTTCCCACCATCCAATTACAACGATAAACCTTGCACATGGGAAAGGAACAAGAATGTTACTAATGATGGTGTCATAGATGCCAAAGTGGTCATTAGTGGTCCTCGCCAAATCACACCCACACTACAAATCCAAAATAAATGCGAAAACACTTTTCACACAACATACCAACCCAACAACAATCCAACCATCAATAACCTCAATGATCAAAGAGGACCACCCCAATGAAAAACTTATCCCAAATGAAAATACACTATCTTGGGGGAACCATTGGAAGACATAATGAAAAAGTTGATCGATGAAAAACTAATCAAGCCTCCTACATTCGAGAATTACCAAGAACCTGGCATCAAACCCCCTTGGTATAACGAAAATCAACTTTGCAAATTTCATAAAATCAAAGGTCATACCACAAACAATTGCATGAGACTCAAAAATATCATCTAAGATCTCATTGAAGAGAAAATCATAAATGTGGAACCACCTACTGGAAATCAGAATCTAAAAATCTACACGAATCCAATGCCGAATCATGGCAACAAAGGGAATAAAAATGATAAAGGGAAGGGCAGTGTAATTCATGTGTATGAAATGGTTGTTGCCTCCCTAAATGAAGATTGCATGGTCATCACCATCAAGGGAACCCACACCAAAGATTGTGGAGTCACCACAAGAGGTAGCAAAGTCACCATTGCAAGATCATCCCAACCTAATAGAATCCCTTCATCTAGAGCCGTTCCACATAGCTACAATGTTGTAGAACAAATCAAGATAACACCAGCACACATCTCCATCATGGAGTTGTTAAACATCTCATCAGCGCATAAAAAGATTCCTAAGGAAGCATTAGCCTCATCCACTATCCTCGCAGATCTCGATGCAGACCAATTCCAAGCTATGGATAGAAATATCATAACGCCTAATCTCCTTACATTCTCTGACCAAGATTTCCCTACCTGACCAGCTCACAACCGTGCACTTCAATTGGAAGCCATTGTAAAGAAGAGAAAAATCAAAAGGGTCCTGGTAGATGGAGGTGCAGGTTTGAAAATCTATTCTCTCAGCCTCATCAACCAGTTGAAAATATCAGAAGATTCTGTTGACAAAGGTAAGGGCATTATGATAAGAGCATATGATTACCAAGAAAGAGTGTCTTAGGGCATGATTAAACTCCCTATTCAAGTAGGGTCAACGCTCATGGAAACTACCTGTTAGGTCTTGGACCTCGAATTTCAATATAATATCCTCTTGGGATGCCCATGGATCCATGTAATGAAATCTGTAGCATCAACCTTCCACCAATGTGTGAAATTTACACATAATGGACAAGAGGTTACCATCCATGGAGATCTCGAACTGTTCTCATATTGCAAATTTTTTGAAGCGAAGTATTACAAAATCCCCCAAGTGCCAAAGAATGATGAGGGCCCATCCACATCATATATCAACCCCACCACTCTCATGTCCACTTTTGCGACAGAGACACCCGCCATCCCTACCATCCCCGCCATCCCTGCCATCCCCGCCATCTCTGATATCAAGCTCATCATCCAAGAGGACAGTTGTGTAAGCTACAAACTCCCTAACAATTCTTTTGTGATAGGAGAGTTACCACAATCTCCTAGATCACGGGGATGCCCACAAGAAAATCAAGCTTCCACATCACAAACCCATCGTCAAAACTATCTCGAATTCACAAGATGGGGAGACCTTGGTCATGAGGTTATTGAAGTAGATCCATCTCACAAGTTGTATCAAGATGACAGACTGACAACTAATTTACCAATGGATGAAAGAAGCAAGGGCCTACAAATGATGCTTGCAATGGGCTACGACATAAATCAAAGACTGGGACAAAATGACAATGGGCTCATAATACCTATCATGCGAGAGACGCGACCCATAACAAATCTTAGTCTTGGACATACCCCTCCGAGCATAACCATACATGGCTGAAGTCCTCTGGTTAGAATGGCTAATGTTTCTCCTCAGCCAGTACTAGTACAAGTACACTCACCAATAGTCACAGGTAGGGACACACATAATTTTATAACTGAGCCCTATATTAGTAGCGATGACGAAGATACCTTGACCAATCTACCTAGGTTATTCAAGGACACCACCCTGTGTATGATTAGCACCCTCTCCTTTGAATCCAATCATCAAAATCATGAGATCCATTTAGTGTACCCCCAACTGATTGACTATGACCAATGAGGACCACCAGTTCTTGATACATTCAAAAATGATGAGGCACTCTTAGAATTCATGGGATTGAGGGGTAACATTCTAGATGGGGATCATAAAGCAAGCATTATAATGGAGTTGGACACACATGCTTATTATGGGGAAATGATTGAATCCTTCAGTCGCAAAAGTGAGAAACTAAGAATCATATCCAAGTCCTTAAGTGAAAACCACACTGTGGCACTCTCTGAGAAGAAAATAGTAAAAAGAAAGGACGTATCCAACGGTAAAAACCTCTCTGAGGTGCCTGAGGATGAAGGATTCAATCTTCCTTTAAGAGCTATTCATTAGGAAAAGTCAACAGTCTTGGCTGGAAAATTCAATCCTGTCAACCTAGGAACAAAGGAGACCCTGCATACCACATTCTATGCAGAATCACTATTATCAAAAGAGCAAGAACTCCTAGCAGCATTCCTAAGGGAAAGACAAATAAACTTTGCATGGAGTTATGCTGATATGCTAGGACTTGATCCAAAGACTGTGGTCCACCACTTAGTGGTGCATCCAGAAGCAAAACCTGTTAGAAAAAAGCTCCAAAAAATGCATCCTCAAATTGCCTTATTGGTCAAAATGGAGCTCAAAAAGTTGTTAGATGTAGGATTTATCTGACCACTTGATTATCCAGAATGGGTGTCAAATTTAGTACCCGTTTCAAAACCTAACGGAGCCATCAGAATCTGTATGGACTTCAAAGACTTGAACAAGGCATGTCCCAAGGATGATTTCCCACTTCCAAACATTGACATGATAGTAGACATGACAGCAGGACATGAGATGCTATCACTAATGGACAAATTTTCAAGATATAACTAGATCATGATAGCAAAAGAAGACCAACATAAGAGGGATTTCACTTGTCCATGGGGGACCTACTGCTGGAACATGATGCCATTCAGCCTAAAGAATGCAAGAGCAACCTATCAAAGGGCCATGACATTAATATTCCACGACATGATTCATAAAATAGTCGAAGACTATGTCAACGACATTCTAGCTAAGTCAAGAAAGAGACAAGATCATATAGCAACCCTAAGTGCAATCTTTGATAGATTGGAGGAATACAAAGTCAGACTAAATCCCAAGAAGTGCGTCTTTAGCGTAAAATTAGGTAAATTGCTAAGATACATAGTCTGCATGAGGGGTATTGAGGTGGATCCAAAAAAGTAAAAGCAATCCTTGAGATGGAAGCACCAAATACATTAAAACAATTGAGAGGCCTCCACAGCCGACTTCAATCCATCTAACAGTTCATAGCACAACTGGTAGACAAGTAGAATCCATATTCACACTTGCTCCACAAGGGGGTAGTGTACAAATGGGATACAAAATGTGAAGAGGCATTCAACAAAATCAAGGAATATCTACTGACACCACCAGTCTTAATGCCACCTATCCCAAAGAAGCCATTGATCTTATATGTGTCAACAACAGTAGCAGCCCTTGGAGCTCTCCTAGCTCAGCATGATGAAAATGGAATGGAGAGGGCCATCTACTATATCAGCAGGACAATGGTTGGTCACAAGCTAAATTACTCATTCATCGAGAAAGCTTGCCTCGCAGTAGTGTTTGCATCCAAAAAATTTAGACATTACATGTTGGCACACAAGATAAAGCTTATTGCCAAAATTGATCTCCTCAAATATCTCATATCAAAGGCAATGCTCACGGGAAGAATGGAAAAATGGGTAATGATATTATTAGAGTATGACATCGAGTATGTGGAGTGAAAATCCATTAAGGGATAGGTTATTGTAGATCAACTAGGAGAAGCACCTATTTATTCTGAGAATCCTATTGTCTCAGAATTTCCAGATGAATCTATTTTCAACATCAACGTAGCCGATCACTGGAAACTATACTTCGATGGTTCATACAGACAACATGGATTAGGAGCTGGTACTTCTTCATCACCCCACAAGGGGATTGTATACCGAAGTCATACAAACTTTCATTTCCTTGCACTAACAACATAGCAGAATATGAGGCTTTGACTATAGGCCTCAAGATAGTAGTGCAATGGAATATCATAGCTCTCAAGGTGTATGGGGACTCTCAGTTGATCATAAATCAGGTGAATAATGAATATCAAACTAAGGATGATAAGCACACTCCATACAAGAAATTGGTGGAGACTCTCAAAATCTTTCATTGACATAACATTTGAGAAAATTCTAAGAACCAACAACAAAGCAGTAGATGCCATGGCTACAATGGGGTCTCTATTAGACATCCCTCATAACGTGCCAAAATATGAATTTATGATTGAGCAGCTTCTCATCCCCACATTCGAGGTACCAAAATTAGAATTTGTGTGTGAAATCGTTGGTCCTGGTGATCCTTGGTACCATGACATCCACACATATCTTCACATAGGAGTCATACTTGCTGACCTCCCATCAAGCCTAAAACAAACCTTTATCAAAAAGGCATCTAGATTTGTAATCCTAGGTGATACCTTATACTGTAGAAGCATAGAAGGTACCTTGCTGCGCTGTCTAAATGTTGAGGAGGCATTAACTGCTCTAACCAAGGTTCATAATGGTATCTATGGCTCACACTCAAGTGGAATGACCATCGCCAAGAAAGTGCTGAGGATGGGGTATTATTGGCCCACAATGGAAAGAGAAACGCATGATCATGCTAAAAGGTGTTTATAATGTCAGCAGCATGGGGACCTCATCCATGCTCCAGCTCAAGAGCTTCACCCGATCGTCACACCATGGCCCTTTTCGTAGTGGGGACTCGATCTCATTGGAAAAATCTCACGCACCTCATCCAATGGGCACAAGTTCATCATAACTGCAACTGAGTACTTCACAAAGTGGGTAGAAGCCATACCTATGACGTATATCACTGGGAAGCAGATCTCAAAATTTATCCTGAACTATCTCATCTATCGTTACGGTGTCTCACAAGCCATTATCTTAGATAATGGGACACCATTCAAGAACTAGGAGGTTCATGACTTATGCGAGAAATTCAAAATCCAGCATCGCTTCTCCACCCCATATTATCCCTAAGGCAATGGTCAAGCAGAGGCTATGAACAAAACCATCCTCAAAATCCTTAAGAAAACTGTCAATGACGCAGGTCATGACTGGCACTTGTAGCTTAATCCTACCCTCTGGGCTTATCGAACTAGCATCCACACACCCACCAACACCACCCCCTTCTCCTTGGTCTACGGATCAGAAGTCGTACTCCCCATTGAGATCGAGCTCCCATCCCTCAGAATATCATTGGAAAATATCATCACTGATGAGGACTACCGAGTGTCAAGATTAAACGAGCTGGAGCTATTGGATGAGAGATGCATAGATGCTTTGAATCATCTACAAGTCTATTAGAATAGACTCAAACAGAGCTACAACAAAAAAATCAAAAGCAAGAATTTCCAAGTCGGAGAATTGGTCTTAAAAGAAAATAAGAAGAATGTCCCAAACCCCAACAACAAAGGAAAGTTTGAACCTAATTGGTTAGGACCTTTCATCATCACAACAAGTTATAAGTCGGGGGCATATCAGCTATCAACACCTAAAGGGGAACCTCTACAGGAGCCCATGAATAGCTCCCATCTCAAAAAGTTTTATGCCTAAATCTTTCAAGGTATAGAACCAAAAAATCCAAAAAATTAGAAAAAATCCTGAAAAATTGGTTACTTTGGTGAAAACCTGGAAAATAGGCATCTTGGTGACAAAAAAAAAATCAAAACCAAAAAATCCAAAAAAATTAGAAAAAAGATAAAAAAAATCATCCTATAGTGAAAACCACTTTGGTGGCACTTTGGGCAAGTACCTCGATGAAAATCTGACAAACAGGCACCTTGCTTAAATAAGCACTTTCCATCCACTAGGATCTTTATGGCTTGACCTGCATCATCCATCCATGTCACTTCCATCATTCATCGCATTCAGGTCTGCATCCATCACCCATCCACTCGCATCTGCACCATAGCTTGGTCTTGTGTTCGTATCATGATCCCTCCTAGTACTACTTGGCCCACCCTCAAGGTTAGTTTGTCCTGCCTTTATCATAGTAGTCTATTACATCACGCTGGGGGCATGTTCTCATTAGATCAGATTCGTGTATATTCTTAAAGTCCTCAAATCAAAAAAATCAAAAAACATTAGAAAAAGACGCATCAAAAAATCCAAAAACATCAGAAAATAAATAAAAAATAAAAAATAAAAAATCTAAAAACATCAAAACATATCAAAATCCAAAAACAAGGTCGTCTTATCGAACTATGTCATCTCTGAGCTTGAACATAGGCATGTTTGATCTTTGATCATCCCCTGAGACATTTAGGTCAGTCCTATAGGAGTCCGTCATAATAAACTAGCATCTCATCATGTATATCTCGATCTGTAAATCAGTCAGTCGTTAGTCGAACTACGTGGTCTTTGCATGTATAACGTAGGAAAGGCTAGTCTGTTGACCAGCCCTTGAGACCCCTAGGATAGGTCTTTAGGTTAGTCTCTTGGTCGAAATCTCACAAAATCCCAAAAATATTTGAAAAATCAAAAATCAAAACATTTCCAAAAATCTTGAAAATACCAAAAATAGCCTCAAAACATTTCAAAACATCAAAAACATCCAAATATTTGAAAAAATCCATCCGTCTCATCTTGCTTACACCCATAATAAACACCACTCATAATAAACTGATCATCATTATCAACCTTTGGTGAAACAATTAGAAACAAGTCTAACAGGTTTAAAAGTGAAAACTCAAAATGTCAAGTCTTACGTTTAAGTCAGTGAGTAAGAAAATTGGTTATCTCTTCGTATCGGTAACACATCATCTGAAATAGGTCCCATATCAATCATCCCTTATAAACAAAATGACGTGCCCCCATCCATTAACATGTCCTAGGATGAATCCTTCTTACAATGGGCATTATCTTTTGGCAATAAGTTTCGGTTATCATCTTAGAAAACACATCCTCTTTTCGTTAGCGGTATTGAAGAGCATCAGTTTGTTTGTTTACTTGGTCTTTATCTTTTGACTTATCTTATTTTTCACTCATTCCAAGGATGTCTCGATGATATCCCAAAATAGAGGATTTAGAGAAAGAGGAATGGGGCAATGATCATTATCTTTTGTCTGCTATGTTTGTTGGACGTTCTCGTAATATAACCTCAGCGAATACTTGCTTTGTTAGGTATGTATGGAAGAGGTCTAGGACAACTTGTTGACTATTACAGGGACATGTTTACCTTTCCATTTTTTGGTCTGAGGTGTCTGAAACTTATGAAGTGCATCCTAGCAAGGTTTTCGTATGTCAGGTGTGAACAAGAATACTCCGATCTGATTGTCGAGTCAAAGTCCATCACACTAGGTAAAAGGCCATCCTAGTTCTCTATACCTTGATGCATCATACCACGTGTGTTATCAAACATAATAAAATTTGGCCCTTTGAAAATATCAATTCCTCGGCAAGTAATCATCATCATCATCATCATCATCTACATTTGTGTCATCTTGTGTCTTGTTGAAATGACTTCTTCTTTTATTACTTACCACACTAATAATGTACTATGACAATTGATTATCATCACCATCATCATCATCGATTCTACATCCACAAAATCATTAGCATATTGCATAAGCATATCATATAGGAATCATACACATTGCATAAGCATATAATATAGGAAACATCGTATTCTTATCATTATAAAAATAGGTTATCATAAACATTCTTCATAAATAGGTGCATCCATGTCATTGCATTTCACTCATTACATTGCATCTCATGGCATTATATCAATCATTGCATAAACATTCATTTTCATTGCATTTCATATTACCATCTAAATCATCACATAGCATCTACAAAATCATTCCATAATCATTTTTGCATAATCATAAGCAATAGGTATATAAGCATTTAATTCATTACGCATACATACTCACATAACATTATGACATCATATCATCACATTACGTTTACATTACGTATTAGCATATCACTTTGCATTAACATATCAATGCATCACATACATTATCATTTATGATAATAACATTTTTTATTCTAAGCATCTCAATTTCATTATGCATTAGCATCATATCATGACCATCGCATCATATTACATCCATTCATAAATCATCTCATATATAAGAATATTCCACACATCATTGCATATAACAATAAATCAAATCATTTCACATATCGCATTGGCATAAAATAAACCATCATATAGTTAACATCATTGCACATCATATCATAGGTTAGCATAATATAGATTTGTTAGTCATAATCATAACACATACATCATTAGAAATAAATTCATCCATAGAACATCACTGCAAAGCATATAGAAATAAACCATCCATGCATAAATAAAATAACACATTGCATCGCATCAAAATTGCCCCATATATATCATATCATCAACTGTCATAGTACAAAGAATAATTGGATCACTCTACATATATGTCAATCAGTACAAAACACACATCAAGCTATAAAAAATGAGCCCATAAGGCACCAAAAGTGTGTATCATCTGGATCACGCTCGATCTCCGTGAATGCTACCCTCACCCCTGTCATCGTGACCCTCTAGTGGTCTCTGGCTAGCCCGCTCTGAGTACTCAGGGACCCAATCTACTCTAGGTACAGTGTCATTGTAGGCCCGACAGTAGTACTCTATCTCTTGGATAACATCCCTATAGGATCGCATCGACATTGTACCCTAGGACGAGGAGGTTGTCATGCTCTCAATTTGCTGCGTACGACCTAGCTCTGTAGCTTGCTATAACTCTGCAGCCTGTCTCTGCTCTGAGCTGCTCCCACTCAGCCCTTGCTTGGTCTCTCTCTACTATCACTACTTAGACTTGGGCCTGCAATTGTAAAATTAAGGCAACCAGTGCGTCTGCCTGCTCTATCGGCTGTACCCATGGCTGTGCGTGAACCTGGTCCTCACCCTCAGCTCGTGGTGGTGGGACTAGCGGATCCTACTGCTGATCCTGCATATGGACGTCCTCGTGACCTGGTGGAATTGGGGGCACCCCTGGTGCATCCTGCCAAATCTTGACCCTTGGTCCTCGCCCTTATCCTCATCATCTCCCCCTGCCTCTGACCCTGTGTGCCTCTGGATCCTCACCTGGAATGGTCAACCATAGGGGAGGTCTGAACCAATCTCTGAAAGCTTGTGTGGTGCCTGGATCTGCTAGGCTCTGATCATAAGCCCATAGTCAGGCTACCAGCTGCCAAAAGCTGTCAACTACCTATGTGGTAGGAATGTCAAGCCCCTATGCTATCTGTGTCATGCTGCGTGCAAAGACGGCTACATAACCGTCATTAGGCCGATCCTGTGGCTCTCCAAACTGATGTTGTATGCACCTGGGTAGGTATCTCTCAATCATCGTGTGCTCCCGGCCTTGCATGTATTGATCCTAGCAGTAGTAGAAGAGCTGAGCAGCATCGTCGGCCCATCCGGGCCAACCAAGGTATGGATGCCATGTAAAGACAAGCATCTTGTCCAGGACCTACCTCCAATAGTGGATCACATGCTCGCCAGTGTGTGTGAAGGACACACCGCCTATGTATAGTGCCACGAGGGCATCCTTTGCCCCCATTGAAATCAAAACCACCCATGGATGTAACACATAAATGTGCTCCTATGCCCAAACATGAAGGAGTGTCACTCCAACTCCCAGTGCTCTGCCATCAACATATACATACTCATGTAAATCTCTATAAAGTGAGGCAAGAAGGACATGCCCCCATGCAAAATGAACCGGCCTGTCTTGGACCATCCTCTCCCAGCATTATCCCCAGCCTAGACTGAAATATCGCCCTTTTCTGTCTGGGGCAACTAGACCTGAAATGATCACTGCAATTTCCCAGCGGAAGGGAGGTGTTATAACCTTGTGCCGCTCTAGCTCGATCTAACCCTCGCAGTAAATAATGTCTTAAGTGGTGAGGACTCGGATGCAGCACTCGCATCCCTCGTCCATGTCATAGATCACCCGGCGGCCATGAATGAGAAATCGTAGAATGCGCAGACGTCCTCCAAGGTGACGGTCTCCTCGCCAGTGGGAAGATGAAATGACGATGACTCATTGTGCCACCTCTCAGCTAGCGTTGACAACATCCCAAGGTGTGTGCGCATGGGCGCTACGTATGCAATATGCCATAAGCCAGCAAATCCCAGTCGGTCCTGGTCTTTGTCGCTCAAGTTTCATAGGATGCTCACCAAATCCCGCGACTAGTGCTCACAAGATTAAAGCTCCCTAGGCCCATCTTGCATCAAGGAAAGTCAGCATGTTAATTTTTTTTGGAAAAATCCTAGCCTAACGCTCCAAGCTCACTTCCAGCGCCGTAGTTTGTGATGGCATCACATTTTGAGTTTCCTCAAACTCTGACATTAGACCCTGAATTAAGCCAAATAGAGCTGCTGTAATGCACTTTATCCCCAGCGTCTCAATTTTCATGAAAATGGTGCCGCTGCGGTGCACTTTAACCAAATTGGCCCACCAAGCCCGAGCCTAGTAGCAAATTTTATAAACTCCAAACTACACCACTGCAGCGCTATAATAGCGCCGCTGGAGGTGAGCTCATCTTTAAAGGGCTAATAAATGCATAAAATGAAAAAATTAAGCTTCGGTAAGGATCACATATCGGTGCCCCGATGCCAGGTGGCTGTTGGTAGGTCTGAACTCGGTTCGAAATGTGTAGAGGAAGCTATCATTGCGCCATATTGTCAAAGGATCAGAGCTCAAATCTCAAAGTTTGCTAGCAGAGGTGTGTGAAAATGGCTTCAAAGTGACCCCTCGGGCCCCTTTTAAGCCTAAAAATTAGGGTTTTTTAACCCTAAATGGCTGTCCTGCTAGGGTTTTGGACCCCCGAACCTATTTTTCTCCATTTGAGGTTTTTTTTTCATCGTTTTATTGCGTTTAGACACGTTTTTAGCCTCTTGGACCCCTTTCAGACCCATTCAGTACTTTGTCACTTTTTTTTCATGAAATCACCCAAAAAATTAAATTTTTTATTTAATCTCTCGAGGGGGCATTATATTGGCATATTTCTCTCGCCAGGCAGTAGTGGGGCAAGTTTTAAGTATCAAATATTTTTGGCTTTGATTGAGATCGGTTATTGTTTGAACCAACGCAACGAGTGCATTGCTTCAAAGAGGGGCAAAATATAGACACGTAAAATATACTGATTGACATCGTGCATTCGATCCTAACTTACTAACATCGTTTCTTCCTGAATCATCCCTCAGTATAACCGTTTAATAAAATTCCCCCATCTGATTAAATTCATCAATATTCCTCTCTTAATTAAATAAATCATTTTGTCTAATTAAGTCACTTTCTCTTATTAATTAAATCAATCCATCTGATCTAATTATGCCTATTTAATTAAATAATCAATTTATTTGATTAAATCTCTAAAGTCTATCCATTAAATTAAATAAATTAAAACCTTATTTGATTTAATCTAACACCATCCCTTCTAATTAAATAAATCAAAATCCTTATTTAATTAGCCTCTTATCATATTCCTCTCTTATTTGATTTAAATAAATCCATAAATCTAAGTCAAATAAGTCACATTGAATCTAATCTCCTATTAAATTAATTAACCCTTGATTAATTTAACCTCATCTCATGTCACATCCTCTAGATAATGCAAGTTGCACATGAAAATATATTTAATTCATTTATTAAATCTCTATTTTCCTCACAAGGCATCTTTTGGAACATTCTCTCAATTTTAATTCAAAAATTTCAAGTCAACATGTACATCCAACAAGGCATTTAAAACCTCTTACATGTCCTTTGCCTTGAATCAAGTGGCATTTATTGCATTTTCCCTTCCCTCTTGCATGTCATTTCAACAAATTTGAATTTCAAATATTTCCATTTATTGGCACAAACCCCAAATCTTGCACATCCATCATCCATTCATAGCTTGACAAGTGGCACCATATTATTGGAGGAATGTTAGTCCCACATTGCTCAAATTTGGGCATTCATCCATCTTGGAATCCTATAAATGAAGAGCTCTTCTCCTCATTTCATCATCCACAAACATTGCAAAGTTACCATGCTAAAATACTTAGCCATTCTCGTCCATCATTTGAATTCTTTGCTAGGCTTTTTGTAGATTTGGCTTGGAGTTCTCATCTTTCATCAAAAGTGGATCAATATCATCTTCAACATATCAAAATTTCATCATAGGATTCAAGAAAGGGCCAATTTTCACATCAAATTGGTACCAATTCCCCCATGGGATCAAGTGTTTGCTTCTTTAATTAGGATTAAATCTAGTTTTATCTTTTGTATTGTGTTTTTCATCAATTTTTTTCTTATTTTGAGTTTGCAAATGGATTTCATGGGGAATCCTTGTTTTAACTTGTAATTGCTTGTCTAACTCATTTATTCATATTGTTTTCCAAGTACTAGGAAAAGGGTTCGCACAAGAATAAATAACAGTTTCGATTGTATTTATATCAATCAATATTTGGAAAATTCCAAGGGATTTTTAAATGGTATATTAAAAATTTGGTGAATCCTGCGTGCTTATACAATGTTGTTTTAATAGTAGTGGCCAATATGTAGGTGTTTTATTACATGCTTCCAGGATTCCAGGGGAAAATATTAGTCGGTCCATTTGAAACGCATAGTTTGTTATGGTGAATTTGTTGCTTAAATATGCCTCATATAATAAATCCTTAGAAAATAGACATGCATTAGACTGATAATTCATAAAATCTGGGCTATTTGGACACCCTATTCGGTGCAATTAATTCATCAATTTTGAGTTGGCCAATTTCTAGAATTTTCCAATTGGTGAAGATTCACCACTAAAGTTTTCCCTACCATCCATGATAAAAAATCAACTTCTTAAATTTTTTGAAAAAAATCGGTGTGTGAACCTTTTTCCTAGTACCTGCAAAACAACATGAATAAATGAGTTAGACAAGGAATTACAAGCTAAAACAAGGATTCCCCATGAAATCCATTTGCAAACTCAAAATAGGAAATAAATTGATGAAGAACACCATACAAAAGATAAAACTAGATTTAATCCTAATTAGAGAAGCAAACACTTGATCCCATGGGGGAATTGATGCCAATTTGATGTAAAAATTGGCTCTTTCCCAATTCCTATGATGAAATCTTGATATGTTAAAGATGATATTGATCCACTTTTGATAAAAGATGAGAACTCCAAGCCAAATCTGCAAAAAGCCTAGCTAAGAATTCAAATGATGGATGAAGATGGCTAAGTATTTTAGCATGGTAACTTTGCAATGTTTATGGATG
Organism: Sequoia sempervirens; assembly: GCA_007258455.2. Classification (NCBI taxonomy): domain Eukaryota; kingdom Viridiplantae; phylum Streptophyta; class Pinopsida; order Cupressales; family Cupressaceae; genus Sequoia; species Sequoia sempervirens. The sequence continues at coordinate 310,173,441 of VDFB02047230.1, forward strand.
ATGAAATGAGGAGAGAAGCTCTTCATTTATATGATTTCAAGATGGATGAATGTCCAAATTTGAGCAATGTGGAACTAACATTCATCCAATGATAAGGTGCCACTTGTCAAGCTATGAATGGATGATGGTTGTGAAAGATTTGGGGTTTGTGCCAATAAATGCCAATATTTGAAATTCAAATTTGTTGAAATGATATGTAAGAGGGAAGGGAAAATGCAATAAATTCCACTTGGCTCAAGGCAAAGGACATGTAAGATGAATTTATTGCCTTGTTGGATATACATGTTGACTTGGAATTTTTGAATTCAAATTGAGAGAATATTCCAAAAGATGTCTTGTGAGGAAAATAGAGATTTAATAAATGAATTAAATCTATTTTCATGTGCAACTTGCATTATCTAGAGGATGTGAAATGAGATGAGGTTAAATTAATCAAGAGTTTAATTAATTTAACATGAGATTATTAGATGATGTGACTTATTTTGACTTAGATTTATGGATTTATTTAAATCAAATAAGAGAGGAATATGATAAGAGGCTAATTAAATAATGATTTTAATTTATTTAATTAAAAGGGATGGTGTTAGATTATATCAAATAAGGTTTTAATTTATTTAATTTAACGGACAGACTTTGGAGATTTAATCAAATAAATTGATTATTTAATTAAATAGGGATAATTAGATCAGATGGATTGATTTAATTAACAAGAGAAAGTGACTTGATTAGACAAAATAATTTATTTAATTAAGGGACAAATATTGATGAATTTAATCAGATAGGGGAATTTTATTAAACGGTTAGACCAAGGGATGATTTATGAAGAAACGATGTTAGTAAGTTAGGATCAAATGCACGATGTCAATCAGTATATTTTTTGATGTCTACATTTTGCCCCTCTTTGAAACAATGTACTTGTTGCGTTGGTTCAAAGATTAAATGATCTCAATCAAAGCCACAAATTTTTGATATTTCAAAACTTGCCCCACTGCTGCATGGCAAGATAAAACATGCCATTATAATGCCCCCTCGAGAGATCAGACAAAAATTTTGATTTTTTGGGCGATCTCATGAAAAAAGGTGACCAAGTGCTCGACAGGTCTGAAAGGGGTCTGAGAGGCTAAAAACATGTCTAAACACAATAAAACGATGAAAAACAAGCCTCAGATAGACAAAAATAGGTTCGGGGGTCCAAAACCCTAGCAGGGCAGCCCTAGAGGGTCAAAAAACACTAATTTTTAGGCTTAAAAGGGCCCGAGGGGTCACTTTCAAGTCATTTTCACACACCTCCGCTAGCAAACTTTGAGATTTAAGCTCTGATCCCCAATGATATGGTGCAATGAAAGCTTTCTATAGATATTTCGAACCGAGTTCAGACCTACCAGCGACCACCTGGCATCGGTGCCCCGGTATGTGACCCTAACTGAAGCTTCGCTTTTTCATTTTAATGCATTTATTACATGTTTAAAATAGAGCTCACCTCCAACGGCACTATTATAGCATCATTGGGTGTTTAAAGTGCACCGCTAATTGCTTTTTTGCCTCGTAGTGGTGCAATTTGGAGTTTAGAAACTCCGCCGCTAGGCTCGGGCTCAGCTCGGACTCGGTGGGCCGGTTTGGGGAAAGTGCGCCACAGCGGCGCCCTGTTCATGCAAATTGCGATGCTGGGGTCTAAAGTGCACCACGGCGGCGCTTTTTAGCTTAATTTCGAATCCAGCGTCGGAGTTTGAGGAAACTCAAACTGCGACACCATCACAAATTACGCCGCTGGGAACGAGTTTGGAGCATTAGGTTAGGATTTTTTTCAAAAATTTTAACATGCTGACTTTCCTTGATGCAGGACGGGCCTAGGGAGCTTTATTCTCGGGAACACCAGTTGCGGGATTTGGCGAGCATCCTACAAGACTTTAGCGATAGAGACCAGGATAGGCTCGGAGTTGTATGACTATGGCACATTACATATGCAACACTCGTGCACATACACCTAGGGATGCTATCAGCGCTGGCCGAGAGGTGGCACATCGAGACATTGTTGTTTCATGTCCCTACTAGTGAGGAAACTGTCACTTTGGAGGATGTTTGGCGCATTCTGTGGTTGCCGATTCATGGCCGATGGGTGATTTATGATATGGAGGAGGGACACGAGTGTTGCACCCGAGTCCTCGGTACACAAGACATTATTTACTACGAGGGTCAGATTGAGCTGGAGCGGTACAGAGTCATAGCACCTCCTTTCCACTGGGTCATTACAGTGATTATTTTGGATTTGGTTGCCCCAGACAGACAAGGGTGGTATTTCAGTCCAGGCTGAGGATACTACTGGGAGAGGATGGTTCGGGACATGCCAGTTCAGTTTGCATGGGGACCTGTCCTCCTGGCTTCACTTTACAGGGATCTCCATGAGTATGCATACATGGATGGTAGAGTGTTGGGAGTTGGAGTGACACTCCTGCATGTCTGGGCATGGGAGCACATCTTTGTGCTATGTCCACGAGTCTTTCCGGTTCTGATGGGGGCAGAGGATGTCCTCGTGACACTATACAGAGGTTGTGTGTCCTTCACACACACCGGCGAGCATGGGATCCCTTACTAGAGGTAGGTTCTAGATGAGATGCTTGTCTTTACCTGGAGACCATAACTTGGTCAGCCCGAATTTTCCAATGATGCAGATCAACTCTTCTACTACCGCTAGGATTGATACATGCAGGGGCGGGAGCACACTATGATTGAGAGATATTTTCTCGGGTGTGTACAGTGTTAGTTTGAGGAGCCACAGGATCGGCCGGATGACGGCTACATAGCCATATTTGCATGCAACATGACGCAGGTGTCATGGGGGCATGGTATTCCTACCGTGGAGGCAGTTGACAGTTTTTGACAGCTGGTAGCCTAACCATGGGCTTACAATCAGGGTTTGGCAGACCCAGGGACCACACAAGCCTATAAAGATTGGTTCAGACCTCCTCTTCGGTTGACTGTTCCAGGTGAGGATCCAGAGGCACACAGGGTCAGAGGCAAGGGGGGAGGATGAGGACGATGACCGAGGGTTGCGATCTGATAGGATCCACCAGCTATGCCCCTAGTCCCACCAGGTCAGGGAGATGTCCACATGCAGGACCAGCAGCAGGATCCGCCAGTCCCACCACTACGAGCTGAGGGTGAGGACCAGCCTCACACATAGCCATAGGTACAACTAGCAGGGCAAGAAGACACACGTGATGCTCTGATTTTGCAGTTACAGGCACAGGTTCAGGCAGTGACGACTGAGAGGGACTAGGCATGGGCTGAGAGGGAGCAGCTTAGAGCAGAGAGGGATCAGGCTATGCAACAAAGACAGGCTACAGAGCTACAAGCAGCCACAGAGCTAGGCCGTAGGCAATAGATTGAGAGCATGACAGCCTCCGCATCTCAGGGTACAGTGCCGATTCGATCTTACAAGGATGCTATCCGAGAGATAGAGTACTACCATCGGGCTTACAACGACACTGTACCTAGAGAAAATTGGGTCCCAGAGTACTCAGAACGGGCCAACCAGAGACCACCAGAGGGTCATGGTGATAAGGGCGAGGGTAGCATTCACGAAGATTGGGCCTGGTCGAGATATTATGATGTATCTTTTGTGCCTTATGGGATCTTTTTTGATAGCCTGATGGGCATTTTGTACTGATTGACATACATGTACAGTGATCCAATTATTATTCTTTATACTATGATAGTATCATTGATGATATATATGAGCCGATGATGATGCAATGTGTTCTCTTATTTATGCATGGATGGTTTATTTCTATATGCTTTGCAATGATGTTCTATGGATGCATTTTATTTCTAATGATGTATGTGTTATGATTATGACTAACAGATATATATTATGTTGACCTATGATATGATGTGCAATAATGTTAACTATATGATGGTTTATTTTATGCCGATGCAATCTGTGATATATGATATGATCTATGGTATATGCAAATGATGTGTGAAATATGCTTAATTATGAAATGATTTATGGATGTATGTAATATGATGCGATGGTCATGATATGATGCAAATGAAATGGTTTTTGTGAGATGCTTAGAATAAAAAATGTTATTATCCTACATGATGATGTATGTGATGCAATGATATGTTGATGCAAAGATATGTTGATGTGTAATGTGAACGTAATCTGATCATATGATATCATTTATGTTATGCAAGTATGTATGCCTAATGAATTAAATGCTTATATATCTATTGCTTATGATTATGCAAAAATGATTATGGAATTCTTTTGTAGATGCTATGTGATGATTTAGATGGTAATATGAAATGAAAATGAATGCAATGCGATGTAATGGGTGAAATGCAATGACATGAATGCACCTATTGAAGAATGTTTATGATAAACTACAATGCGTGTGTTTTCTATATGATATGCTTATGCAATATGCTAATGATTTCTATATGATATTCTTATGCAATATGCTAATGATTTGTGGATGCAGGATCGATGATGATGATGGTGATGATGATCAACTGTCATAGTACCTTGTTAGCACGGTTAGTAAAAAAAGAAGTCATTTCAACAAGACACAAGATAACACAAATGCAAATGATGATGATGATGATGATGATTACTTGCCAAGGAATTGGGATTTTCAAAGGGCCAAATTTTCTTATGTTTGATAACACACGTGGTACGATGCATCAAGGTATAGAAAACCAGGATGGTGTTGTACCCAGTGTGATGGAATTTGATTCGACAATTAGATAGGAGTATTCTTGTTCACACCTAACATACAAAAACCTTGCTAGGATGTATTTCAAAAGTTTTAAACACCTCAGACCAAAACACGGAAAGGTAAACCTATCCCTGTAATAGTCAACAAGTTGCCCTAGACCTCTTCCATACATACCTAACAAAGCAAGTATTCACCGAGGCTATATTATGAGAACGTCCAACAAGCACAACAAACAAAAGATAATGATCATTGCCCCATTCCTCTTTCTCTAAATATGTTGTTTTGGGATATCATCGAGACATGCTTAGAATGAGTGCAAAATAAGATAAGTCAAAAGATAAAGACCAAGTAAACAAACAAACTGATGCTCTTCAATACCACTAACGGAAAAAAGGATGTGTTTTCTAAGATGATAACCGAAACTTATTACCAAAAGATAATGCCCATTGTAGGAAGGATTCATCCTAGGAAATGTTAGTGGATGGTGGCACATCATTTTGTTTATAAGGGATGATTGATATGGGACCATTTTAGATGTTGTGTTACCGATACGAAGAGATAACCAACTTGCTTACGCACTAACTTAGACTTAAGAACTGACATTTTGGGTTTTCACTTCTAAACTGCTAGACTTGTTTCCAATTGTTTCACCAAAGGTTGATAGTGATGATCAGTTTATTATGAGTGGTGTTTATTGTGGGTGCAAGTGAGATGAGGCGGATGGATTTTTTTAAATATTTGGATGTTTTTGATGTTTTGCAATGTTTTGAGGTTGTTTTTGGTATTTTTCGAGGTTTTTACAAATGTTTTGATTTTTTGATTTTTCAAATTTTTTTGGGATTTTTCTGAGATTTTGACCAAGAGACTAACCTAAAGACCTATCCCAGGGGTCTCGAGGGCTGATCAACAATTTAGCCTTGCCTACGTTATACACGCAGAGACCACGTAGTTCGACTGACGACTCGACCGATTTATAGATGATGATATATATGATGAAATGTCAGTTTATTATGATGGACTCCTCTAGGACTGACCTAAATGTCTCAGGGGATGATCAAAGATCAACCTTGCCTATGTTCAAGCTCAGAGACGACGTAGTTCAACAAGACCTTGTTTTTGAGCTTTGAATGACTTTTTTGACCTGTTTTGGATTTTGATATGTTTTGAATGTTTTTGGATTTTCTAATTTTGAGGACTTTAAGATCATACACGAATCCAATCTGATAAGAACGTGCCCCTAGCGTGATGCAATAGACTACTCCGATAAAGGCAGGACAAACTGACTTTGAGAATTGGGCCGAGTAGTACTAAGAGGAATGATGATTAAAAAACAGGACCAAGCTATGGTGCGAATGCGAGTGGATGAGTGATGGATGGAGACCTAAATGTGATCAATGATGGATGATGCCAAACAAGCCGCAAAGATCCTGGTGGATGGAAAGTGCTTATTTACACGAGGCATCTGTTTGCCAGGTTTTCACCAAGGTACTTGCCCAAAGTGCCACCAAAGTGGTTTTCACTAGAGGATGATTTTTTGATCCTTTTTATGATTTTTTTGGATTTTTTTTGCTTTTTTGATTTTTTTGCTTGTTACCAAGATGCCTATTTGCTAGGTTTTCACCAAAGTAACCATTTTTTTAGGACTTTTTTTGATTTTTTGGTTCTATACCTTGGAAGATTTAGGCATAAAACTTTTTGAGATGGGAGCTATTCATTGGCTCATATAGAGGTTTCCCTTCAGGTGTTGATAGCTAATATGCTCCTGATTTATAACTTCTTGTTATGATGAAAGGCCCTAACCAATTGGGTTCAAACTTTCCTTTGCTGCTGGGATTTGGGACATTCTTCTGATTTTCTTTTAAGACCAGTTCTCTAACTTAGAAAGTTCTGCTTCTGATTTTCTTGTTGTAGCTTCATTTGAGTCTATTCTGATAGACTTGCAAGTGATTTAAAGCATCTATCAATCTCTTATCCAGTAACTCTAGCTCATTTAATCTTGACACCTGGTAGTCCTCATCAGTGATGAGATTTTGTAATGATATTCTAAGGGATGGGAGCTCGATCTCAATGGGGAGTATGACTTTTGATTCGTAGACCAAGGAGAATGGGGTGGCACCGATGGGTGCGTGGATGCTGGTTCGATAAGCCCAGAGGGCGGGATTAAGCTACAGATGCCAGTCATGACCTATGTCATTGACTTTTTTCTTAAGGATTTTAAGGATGGTTTTGTTCGTAGCTTATGCTTGGCCATTTCCTTGAGGATAGTACAGGGTGGAGAAGCGATGTTGGATTTTGAATTTCTTGCACAAGTTACGAACCTCTTGGTTCTTGAAGGGTGTCCCATTATCTAAGATAATGGCTTGTGGGACACTGTAAAGAAAAATGAGATAGTTCAGGATGAATTTTGAGATCTGCCTCCCAGTGATATACATCATGGGTATGGCTTCCACCCACTTGGTGAAGTACTCAGTTGCAGTTATGATGAACTTATGGCCATTGGATGAGGTGGGTGTGATTTTTCCAATGAGATCGAGTCCCCACTATGAAAAGGGCCATGGTGTGACGATCGGGTGAAGCTCTTGAGCGGAGCATGGATGAGATCCCCATGCTGCTAACATTGTAAACACCTTTTAGCATGATCATGCGCTTCTCTTTCCATTGTGGGCCAATAATACCCCATCCTCAACAGTTTCTTGGCGATGGTCATTCCACTCGTGTGTGAGCCACAGATACCATTATGAACCTCGATTAGAGTAGTTAATGCCTCCTCAGCATTTAAATAGTGTAGCAAGGTACCTTCTATGCTTCTACGGTATAAGGTATCACCTAGGATGACAAATCTGGATGCCTTTTTGATAAAGGTTCATTTTAGGTTTGATGGGAGGTCAACGGGTATGACTCCTATGCGAAGATATGTGTAGATTTCATGGTACCAAGGATCACCAGGACCAATGATTTCACACACGAATTCTAATTCTGGTACCTCGAATGTGGGGACGAGAAGTTGCTCAATCAGAAATTCATATTTCGGTACAGTGTGAGGGATGTCTAATAGGGATCCAATTGTAGCCATGGCGTCTGCTGCTCTGTTGTTGGTTCTTGGAATCTGCTCAAATGTTATGTCAATGAAGGATTCCTTCAGAGTCTCCACCAATTTCTTGTATGGAGTGAGTTTATCATCCTTAGTCTAATATTCATTATTGACCTGATTTATGATCAACTGTGTGTCCCCGTACACTTTTAGAGCTATGATATTCCATTGCACTGCTATCATGAGACCTATAGTCAAAGCCTTGTATTCTGCAATGTTGTTTATACAAGGAAATGCCAGTTTGTATGACTTTAGTATGCAATCCCCTTATGGGGTGATGAAGAAGACACCTGTTCCTGATCCATGTTGTGTGTATGAACCATCGAAGTATAGTTTCCAGTGGTCCGCTACGTTCAGGTTAAAAATGGATTCATCTAAAAATTCAAAGACAAGAGGATTCTCAGAATACATAGGTACTTTCGCTAGTTGAATGCAATAACCTGTCCCTTAATGTCTTTTTTCTCTACATACTCGATGTCATACTCTGATAATATCATTACCCATTTTTCCATTCTTCCCATGAGCATTGCCTTTGATAGGAGATATTTGAGGGGATCAATTTTGGCAATAAGCTTTATCTTGTGTGCCAACATGTAATGTCTAATTTTTTGGGATGCAAACACTACTATGAGGCAAGCTTTCTTGATGAATGAGTAATTTAGCTCGTGACCGACGATTGTACTACTGATGTAGTAGATGGTCCTCTCCATTCCATTTTCATCATGCTGAGCTAGGAGAGCTCCAAGGGCTGCTCCTGTTGCTGATACATATAAGATTAATGGATTTCTTAGGATGGGTGGCATTAACACTAGTGGTGTCAGTAGATATTCCTTGATTTTGTTAAATGCCTCTTCACATTTTGTATCCCATTTGTATGCTACCCCCTTGTGGAGTAAGTGAGAATATGGTTTTTTCTTGTCTGCCAGTTGTGCTATGAATCGTTAGATGGATTGAAGTCGGCCCTGGAGGCCTCTCGGTTGTTTTAATGTCTTTGGTGCTTCCATCTCAATGATTTCCTTCACTTTCTCTGGATCCACCTCGATACCCCTCATGGAGACTATGTCTCCTAGCAATTTACCTTATTGTACGCCGAAGACACACTTCTTGGGATTTAGTTTGTCTTTGTATTCCTCTAGTCTGTCAAAGATAGCGCTTAGGGTTGCTATATGATCTTGTCTTTTTCTTGACTTAGCTAGAATGTCGTCAACATAGTCTTCGACTGTTTTATGAATCATGTCATGGAATATCAATGTCATGGCCCTTTGATAGGTTGTTCCTGAGTTCTTTAGGCCGAATGGCATCATGTTTCAGCAGTAGGTCCCCCATGGACAAGTGAAAGCCGTCTTGTGTTGATCCTCTTTTCCTATCATGATCTGGTTGTATCCTTAAAATCCATCCATTAGTGATAGCATCTCATGTCCTACTATCATGTCTACTATCATATCAATGTTAGGAATTAGGAAATCATCCTTGGGACATGCTTTGTTTAAATATCTAAAGTCTATACAGATTGTGATGGCTCTGTCAGGATTTGATACAGGTACCAAGTTTGATACCCATTTTGATAATCAATTGGTCATATGAATTCTGCATCTAGCAAATTTTCGAGCTCCATTTTGACTAACAAAACGATTTGAGGATGCATTTTTCGAAGCTTTTGTCAGACCGGTTTTGCTTCTAGATACATTGCTAAATGATGGACCACTATCTCTGGATCTAGCCCTAACATGTCAGCATAACTCCATGTGAAGTTTATTTTCCTTTCCTTTAGGAATGTTGCTAAGAGTTCTTGCTCTTCTGTTAACAATGATTCTGCATAAAATGTGATATGCGGGGTCTCCTTTGTTCCTAGGTTGATAGGATTTCACTTTTCGGCCAAGTCTGTTGACTTCTCTTGATGAATAGCTCTTAAGGGAAGAATCAATCCTTCATCCTCGGGCGCCTCAGAGAGGTTTTCACCATTGGATACATCCTTTCTTTTTACTATTTGCTTGTGCCATAGTGTGGTTTTCACTCAAGGACTTGGATATGATTCTTAGTTTCTCACTTTTGCAACTGAAGGATTCAATCATTTCCCCATAATAGGCATTTGTGTCCAACTCCATTATAAATCCTGCCTTGTGATCTCCATTTGGAATGTTATCCTTCAATCCCATGAATTCTGAGAGCGCTTCATTATTTTCAAATGGATCGAGAACTGGTGGTCCTCGTTTGTTATAGTTGATTAGTTGGGGGTACACTAAACGGATCTCATGATTTTGATGATTGGATTCAAAGGATAGGGTACTAATCATAAACAGGGTGGTATCTTCGAATAGCCTAGGTAGATTAGTCAAGGTATCTTCATCATCACTACTAATATAGGGCTGAGTTATAAAGTTATGTGTTTCTCTACCTATAACTATTGGTGAGTGTACTTGTACTAGTACTGGCTGAGGAGAAACATTAGCCGTTCTAATCGGAGGACTTCAGCCACATATGGTTATTCTTGGAGGGGTACATCCAAGACCAAGATTTTTTATGGGTTGCGTCTTTGGCATGATAGGTATTATGAGCCCATTGTCATTTTGTCCCAGTCGTTGATTTCTATCGTAGCCCATTGCAAGCATCATGTGTAATCCCTTTCTTCTTTCGTCCATTGGTAAATTAGCTACCGGTCTTTCATTTTGATACATGTGATATGGATCTACTTCAATAACCTCATGACCAAGGTCTCCCCATCTTGTGAATTCAGGATAGTTTTCAGGATAGGTTTGTGATGTGGAAGCTTGATTTTCTTGTGGGCGTCCCTATGATCTAGGAGATTGTGGTAACTCTCCTATCACAAAAGCATTGTTAGGGAGTTTGTAGCTTCCACAACCATCCTCCTGGATGATGAGCTTGATGTCAGAGATGGTGGGGATGGCGGGGATGGCAGGTGTCTCTGTCGCAGAAGTGGACGCGAGAGTGGCAGGGTCAATATATGGTGTGGATGGGCCCTCATCGTTCTTTGGCACTTGGGGGATTTTGTAATACTTGGCCTCAAGATTTTTGCAATATGAAAAAAGTTTGGGATCCCCGTGGATGGTGACCTCTTGTCCATTATGTGTAAATTTCACACATTGGTGGAAGGTTGATGCTACAGCTTTCATCGCATGGATCCATGGGCATCCCAGGAGGATATTATATGGCAAGTCGAGGTCCAAAACCTGATAGGTGGTTTCCATGAGCATTGGACCTACTTGAATAGGGAGTTTGATTGTGCCCTGAGACACTCTTTCTTGGTCATCGTATGGTCTTATTGTGATGCCCTTACCTTTAACAATGGAATCTTCTGATATTTTCAACTGCTTGATGAGGCTAAGAGAATAGATGTTCAAACCTGCACCTCCATCCACCAAGACCCTTTTGATTTTGCTCTTATTTACAATGGCTTCCAAGTGAAGTGCACGGTTGTGAGATGGTTGGGCAGGGAAATCTTGGTCAGAGAATGTAATGAGATTAGGCATTATGATATTTCTAACCATAGCTTGGAATTGCTCTGTATCGAGATCTACGGGGATAGTGGATGAGGCTAATGCTTGCTCAAGGATCTTCTTATGTGCTGATGAGGTTTTTAACAACTCCATGATGGAGATATGTGTTGGTGTTCTCTTGAGTTGTTCTACAACATTGTAGCTATGTTGAACGACTCTAGATGAAGGGATTCTATTAGGTTGGGATGATCCTGCAATGGTGACTTTTCTGCCTCTTGTGGTGACTCCACAATCTTTGGCGTGGGCCCCCTTGATGGTGATGACCATGCAATCTTCATTTAGGGAGGCAACGACCATTTTATACACATGATTTACACTGCCCTTCCCTTTATCATTTTTATTCCCTTTGTTGCCATGATTCGGCATCAGATTCATGTAGATTTTTAGATCCCAATTTTCGGTAGGTGGTTCCACGTTTATTATTTTCTTACCGATGAGATCTTGGATGATGTTTTTGAGTGTCACGCCATTTTTTGTGGTGTGAACTTTGATTTTATGAAATTTTCAAAGCTGATTTTTGTTATACCAAGGGGGTTTGATGTCAGGTTCTTGGTAATTCTTGAATGTAGGAGGCTTGATGAGTTTTTCTTCAATCAACTTTTTCATTATGTCCTCCAGTGGTTCCCCCAAGATAGCGTATTTTCATTTGGGATAAATTTTGCATTAGGGTGGTCCTCTTTGATCATTGAGGTTATTGATGGTTGGATTGTTGTTGGGTTGCTATGTTGTGTGATGAGTGTTTTGGCATTGATTTTGGATTTGCGGTGTGGGTGTGTTTTGGCGTGGACCACTAATGACCACCTTGGCATCGACAATGCCATCATTATTGATGTTCTTGTTTCTTTCCCATGTACGAGGTTTATCGTTGTAATTTGATGGTGGGTGAGTGTTTTGATGTTCATGATATGATGTTGATTCGGCGGGTTGAGTCACAAGGGCTCTTTCGATGCTAAGCACCTTGGAAATCAGTTGATCATATGTGGTGATGCCCTGAACCTTGAGATGAAATGCCATGCGACTTTCAAGTTTAGCGATGATGGTACAAACTTGTTGTTCTTTTGGCATGGTCCACTTACTCTGATTGGCCTTGGATTGCCATCATTGAAGGAATGAAGCAAAATATTCATTTTTTCCTTGTTTTAGAGCGTATAGTTCTTCGAGACTAACATCCATTGCAATGTTACATGCGTAGTTCCTAATGAATGCATCCTTGATTTCTTGGAATGTTCTAATGCCTGAAGGTAAGTGAGAGAACCATTCTATAGAGGGACCTGCCAAGCTTCTAGGAAATAGCCACATCAGATAACTATTGTCATATGCGACCTCCATGCAATGAACCTGGAACTCCCTAATGTGATCTTCAGGGTTTCCCATCCCTCGATATTTGTCAAATTTGGGGATTTCAAATCCCTTGGGGAATGGTTTCATTTCTAAGATCCTATCAAATGGATAGGGACACAAGTTGCTTGGTGTTTTGGTTGTTCGCCCTAATTGAAGGTTGAGCACTTGTTGTGAAAGCAACCTGAGTTGTGTCGTTACATCACTTTGTGGATCAGGGGGTGGGATGAAAGTTTTTTGGAGTGTTTGAATCATGGGTTGGATGGGTGGATTGGTTGGTGCGTTGTTCGATGGTATTGGTATGTTCTGGCGGGCGAAGTAGGCTTCTACTTCCTTTTGTATGAACAACACTTGTTGTTGATTTTTTTGTTGTTGCACTAGGATTTGTGCTTGTTGTTGCACTTTTTTTTGTTCCAACAACGCTTATTGTTGTGCTTGTTGTTGTTCCCATAATGCTTGTTGTTGGGCTGCCAATTCTACTGCTTCTTGCTGCTCTTGGTATTGCTTTAGTGCTTGCTGATATGCTTGCACTTGTGATGCTTGTGCAAGAAGTTGTGCTTGAGTTTGTGCATGGGCTTGTGCTACTTGCGCTTGTGTGGCTTATTTCTGTAATAAAATTTGTGCTTGAGCGACCCTTTGTGCTTGCAATGCTTGTCCGGCTTGGGCGGCTTATTGTTGTTGTTCTTTCAATAAAGCTTGGGCTTGTTGCGTTTGTTGCGCTTGTAATGTGGCTTGTGCAGCTTGGGTAGCTTGTGCGGCTTATGCGGCTTGTGTAGCTTGTTGCACGGCTTTTTGTTTCTGAACTTGTTGGTATCCTCTTTGAGAAGCAACTTGCAATGTTGCATCGTATTGGCTTAATGTGGTGAAAGTTCGTGGTGGTGGACTTGGAATGGTAGTAGATGATGTTGTGTTGATGTTTTGGGTGTTGGATAGTGGTATTGATGTGATTGGTCCTTCAGAGACCATGCTTTGTGATGTTAGGGGTGCGTTTGATGATGTTGCCATTGCTTGCGCATTTGTCATTTGTTGTTGCGATATCAACGACATATTTTGTGTGTTTGGTGCAATGCTTTAATTGATGGTTGGGATGTAGGTTTGATTGATACTTGGTAGGGGAGAAATCCCTAAACCAAGGAGTGGTGTGGATGATAATGGCAATGGTGGAAGAGGTGGAAAGGTGAGAGACGTGAGTTGTTGTGAAAACATCGTGGTGTCGAATAAGCTCCCTAGTTCAAACGTATCTCCCTCTTGTGAATTTGTGAGAAGAGGTGTTTGAGGAGTTGCGTGAAAGAATGATGACAATGGATCGTGATGGAATGTGAGAGGAACATTTTTGTGTAATGGGTTTTCGGGTATGTTTTGTTCCAATGTGGTGTTTGCGTCCAAGTTTTGATTATTAACAAGGGGATGTGATTGAAGAGCATTGAGAAATGTGTTTTCCTTGTTGACATTGGGTTGGGTTGGAGCAAACGATGTTGTGATTTGTGGAATGTTTTATGTGATGTTTTGGGATGGATGTGTAGATGAAATGGGGATGGTGGATGAGATAGGTGGAAAGGATGTCTCCACTATAGTACTTACATCAAAATCCGAAGGCAACTTGGCCCCTTGTTTTTCTAGTTCAAGCATGTATAACGAAGGGTTGAGTCTCATCATGATGTTGATGATTTTATGATTCTCTGGATTTTGAAGCATTTCTCTCATTTCCTTGCGAGACATTCCAAAAGTAAGGTCCTCTCCTTGATTTTCTTCTTGTAGATTTTGTGATGATGAGAGGGTCAATGGATTACTTGATTCAGCTAGATTCATTTCTGCATTTGTTTGGCTAAGATCGCTTGAAGCGGGTGTTTCTTTGTTGGCTTCCATACTCTTCTTGTATTGAGATCTCGTTTGAACCATAAAACAAGGATCAATCCTTGAGAATAGGGGAAATGAATCTCTTGATTCTTTGGATCGATCATTATTCTATGTCCCAAAGTATAAAGTTTTATGATGTCTTGAGGATCAAAGGTGATGATATGATGATGATGTTAGGGATGGATGATATGGATGTTCTTGGCTTTTGATAAATCTTGAATGAGATACTAGGTTTTTAGGACTTGTGGATTTTGATTTTGATTTTGGATTTTGAGATTTGAGATTTTATCCTTGATTTTGATTTGTTTTTGATTTGGATGTTTGAACAAAAAGACCCTAAGATGTTGGATGATGACCTAAGGGATAGCTTTGTTCAAAGGATGATAATTTGAATATGTGTGAGGAGAAGGATGCATCTACCCACACCTATTCAAACAAGATGATTGTTTCACTAAGCATATGAAGAAGGATTCATCTACATACACTAAGCTAGACAAGCTGATTTTGATAACTTTGACTAAGTATATGCAAAAGGATGTATCTACACATACCTAGCCAAAGATTTTTTTGCTAATGTTTTCAAGGATTTTGTCTCAATGATATTGATGATTTTGATTTTTCCATAAATCCTAGTATCAAGGATGATTTCAAGATTTTCCAAAAGGTGATGATGAGATGGAATTTGCTTTGATGTTTTGGAGGGTGGATGAAAAATATTTTGATGTGTTTTGATCCTAAGATGAACCAAAAAAGGTACACTTTGTTTGCCTAGACCTAGGTATTGAAGAGCATGCAAATGCTTCCTAATGACCTTTGTAACCAAGACATGATTTCATTTGAACATTCATTTTTGGATTTCCAATCAATGATTTGTGCTCTAGGATTTGGAGTCTTCAACACATATGAAAGTTCATTTGGCTTAGCTTTGCTTAATGTCTGATCTTTACCAAAAAAACTTTCTTCAATTAGGTTTTCAAACTAAGATGTCCAATGTCTTAATTTCCTCAAACCCCACAAGATATGTTATGTGGAAATTCAATGAACTTAAGGCAAGGGTTTTCCTATTGTTTACTTAAGAAGACAAATTGAGAAATAATCCAATGCTTAGAAACCTCTATGGACGTGAATCCCAAGGGAAAGCAATAACATATGGATTGAGTCAATTGTATTTGTCCTCAAAAGGGTTTGAAATTTGGATGATATTAAGTGTTTGTTTTTGAGATGTTTTCGATCAAGCAATGCATTTTGTAACCCAAGAATAAGTACAATCCTATGGATGTGTAAGACAATATTTGTTGGATTCCCACTTGGACAAGTCCAGCTACGCTTATCTCTAGTGAATGGTTAGATGCTTGACCCTACTGGCTCCCCTCCACAACACTCACTTATACAGGGCAGCCAAGCATCAACACCCATGAAACTCCCATGGTATGTTTTCCATTTCTACTAGAAGATCGTAAAAGTGTGGGGTGGCTTGAGAATGACTGTTCTTGCACCAACAAATAGATAAAAGGATTTTGGAAAATTCTAGCACATGGGTTTTATTAAGGACTTTCCGTTTGTAGGAGTTGACCCAACGTGGCAAGAGTCCCCTTTCGGATCCATCTTGTCAAAGTCAACCACGTGATATTGACATTTCTTCCAATATCCACATTTATATCCCAGCTGGAAATACTCTCAGGTTTAGAGTGTTACCGGTTGAGTCGTTCCCTTGGGTGAGTACTTTTTCCCCAAGGTAGGCCCTCTAGGATAAAAAAAAGTGAATGAAGAACAATATTCGTAACTCGATCAATCCTTGTTGGCAACAAGGAGAGAAAATATATGCAACAAAGTCCCCACTCACACTTGCACAAGATTTTGTTCAATTTTAAGCCCAAATCAAAGTGTGGAGGTGATTGCTTTATCTTAATCCAAAGTCATGAAAAAGGCCTTTTGATTCTCAAGATCACTATAAAGCGCAAGAGAAGCGCATACGTCCTTTTCCAATGCCTTTAGTCTAAGTAAGCCCTCACAAAAAACACTACACTTGTTCATTTTAGATCCTCAAAGCAATATGTGAGTTCATTTTAGAGCACCAAAAAGACAAGTGATAAACATTTGTTCAATTTGTTAATCCCATAAAAAAATATAGTAAGTTGTTGATCCTATTGTTCATTTTAACCTTTGCAAGAAATGAAATTGAAAGGTACTTTTTAAGCCCAAATGAAAACTAGTATTCTAAGAATGAAAAGATGACAAATTCCTAAGGAAGTGTTAAACAAACACTAAAGTGTTTAAAAACACATTGATTGGACAAAATATCATCACCATGCTCCTCCTTCCTTTGCTTTCGATTTCCAACCTACAAAGAAGAAAGGCAGTCAGATTCTGGAAAAACACAGAAATCAAAAAGTAGAAAACAGAGGAAGAAGCAATCATAAATTAACAACATGTGCTAAAATTAAAATTTTCCCTTTTACTGTCTCCCGCTGTCGCAACTCGTGAAGGCGTCGCTATTTGTTCTCCTAGCATCGCTCTCACAGCGCCGCTTACGATTCAACGATGCTCTGCATTGGGACAAAGAGTACGATTGCGTCGCAATCTTGTCCAGCGGCGGAGATTGTGTCAGTGTCGGAGTTTAAGATTTTTTTGAAAACTTTTGTAGATCGGTGAGTGCAGCAACAGAGTTAAGAATTTGAAATTTTTTGGCAGGATGAGTCTAGCGGTGCTAAAACAGTGACGCTGGGAAGCCCACAGTGCTAAAACAGCGACACTGACGAGCCCACGTTGGAATTTTCTGTGTCAAGAAAAACACATAATTTTCAAGAAAATATTAGAAATAATGATGTCAAGCCCTCCTTCTAGCGCCAAATATGCGAACCCTTTTCCTAGTACCTGCAAAACAACATGAATAAACGAGTTAGACAAGGAATTACAAGCTAAAACAAGGATCCCCATGAAATCCATTTGTAAACTCAAAATAGGAAAGAAATTGATGAAGAACACCATACAAAAGATAAAACTAGATTTAATCCTAATTAGAGAAGCAAACACTTGATCCCATGGGGGAATTGGTGCCAATTTGATGTAAAAATTGGCCCTTTCCCAATTCCTATGATGAAATCTTGATATGTTGAAGATGATATTTATCCACTTTTGATAAAAGATGAGAACTCCAAGCCAAATCTACAAAAAGCCTAGCTAAGAATTCAAATGATGGATGAAGATGGCTAAGTATTTTAGCATGGTAACTTTGCAATGTTTGTGGATGATGAAATGAGGAGAGGAGCTCTTCATTTATATGATTTCAAGATGGATGAGTGTCCAAATTTGAGCAATTTGGGACTAACATTCATGCAATGATATGGTGCCACTTGTCAAGCTATGAATGGATGATGGTTGTGCAAGATTTGGGGTTTGTGCCAATAAATGCCAATATTTAAAATTCAAATTTGTTGAAATGACATGTAAGAGGGAAGGGAAAATGCAATAAATTCCACTTGGCTCAAGGCAAAGGACATGTAAGATGAATTTATTGCCTTGTTGGATGTACATGTTGACTTGGAATTTTTGAATTCAAATTGAGAGAATATTCCAAAAGATGCTTTGTGAGGAAAATAGAGATTTAATAAATGAATTAAATCTATTTTCATGTCCAACTTGCATTATCTAGAGGATGTGACATGAGATGAGGTTAAATGAATCAAGAGTTTAATTAATTTAACAGGAGATTATTAGATGATGTGACTTATTTTGACTTAGATTTATGGATTTATTTAAATCAAATAAGAGAGGAATATGATAAGAGGCTAATTAAATAATGATTTTGATTTATTTAATTAAAAGGGATGGTGTTAGATTAAATCAAATAAGGTTTTAATTTATTTAATTTAATGGACAGACTTTGGAGATTTAATCAAATAAATTGATTATTTAATTAAATAGGGATAATTAGATCAGATGGATTGATTTAATTAACAAGAGAAATTGTCTTGATTAGAAAAAATGATTTATTTAATTAAGGGACGAATAATGATGAATTTAATCAGATAGGGGAATTTGATTAAACGGTTAGACCGAGGGATGATTTAGGAAGAAACGATGTTAGTAAGTCAAGATTAGATGCACGATGTCAATCAGTATATTTTCGATGTCTACAATCAGGAATCGAGAACCGAGTGTTTGGTGCATAATTTCTTCCCATAAGATAAAAAAATTCTTTGAACCTGAATTAGCTTATTTTCTAAGTATCCTCAAAAAATCCAAAAAAGTAGCTCATATTTTTTTTTAGTGTTCTACCCATTCATGATGACATTTCAACCATTAAGAATACCAAATTTTGGATTTTGAACTTCTAATAAACTTTCAAGTGTTTTGACCATTAAGGTAATTGATTTTGAGGTTTGGTGGAACCCGAGAAACCATAGAGACTGCAAGGTGAGCTAGACCTAAGCTAAAAGAAGAGGGGGTTCTTAGTTTGCAAAAAATAAAAATGGGGCATGTTGTGAGATTGCACAATAACTAGCAAGCAAAAAAAAAAATTCAAAATTCAAAATTCAAAGAAATAAATGAAAATATAGGCATAGAATTTCAACCTCTTGTAAATCCCAACTTGCTATCTAGCCACATAACAATATAATTAATAGAAATAACAAGGTTTTCAAAGGAATTTAAGTTTGTGCATATGATTCATTCCTTCCCTTGAAACAAGTAAGAATATAGTAAATTTATCTTTGTATTCTGAAAAACAATTTTTTTCCCTATTGTTCTCATATTCATTGCAGTAATCCCTAACTATTAGCAACTGAGGTAATTCATTATTCTCATGGTTGATCTAGATGCAAGTTGTATTTTTAAAATTTCCATAATCAAAATAATAATAAGAATTTATAGTAGGAAGGAAAGATACAACTTGATCAATTTCATGTTCATGAAAACAAAT
Source organism: Sequoia sempervirens (assembly GCA_007258455.2). NCBI lineage: Eukaryota > Viridiplantae > Streptophyta > Pinopsida > Cupressales > Cupressaceae > Sequoia > Sequoia sempervirens. The sequence goes on from VDFB02047230.1 coordinate 310,192,887, forward strand.
TTTATTGTTTTCATCCAATTCATCATGCAATAAATTTGAATTTTCATCTTCAAGAGGATGAAGTTCATGATGAATCATTCCTTTTGCATTTGCAAAATGAAAACAATTATATTCAACTTTCAACAATATATTGTGAAGATCATACTTATCATTCATAGAATCTAAAACATTAAACTTTTTATCCTCTTCAAAATTATTATGCAAAAAGAAAAATGATTCTTCATCCATTTTTTGCATTAAATCTACATTATTAACATCCTTTTCAACATCTTTCTCTACTAACTTGGCTGCAATATTTATGCATGTTTCATTGTGCATGACTGTTGGAATTTCCTCTTCAAAAGGGAATTCAAAATCATCTTTGATTTCCTATATGTCAGCAATATCTAAATGAAAATTTTAATCATTCAAACATGACATAAATAAATATTCTCTATTTCACTCATTTGACTATAAAGATGAAACATCTTTTAACAGGTAAGATAACTTCCCTATTTCAACCTCCAAATGATTTGGCAGTTGCATTTTAATAGCGGCAGTGGAACTTTGTAAATATTCAATTTCCCCTATCTTCATCATTTGTTGATCCTCAAACAACTTACTCGAATTGTTTGGTAAAGTCTTTGACTGTATCGAGTTGCAACAATATTCCTGCAATGCATTATCTAATTTATAAAAATTAGGCAATACATCATTATTTATTTTATTTGTTGTGACTTCTTTTGTTGCTGTAACAAAATATTTTTCATTAATTGCATCCTTGGACTAATGTTCCACTTGTTCACATTTTCTCATATGATTATTTATCTCAGCCACTTTAAAGAAATATTTGTTCCTGATTCCAGACTTAGAATCAACTCTAATTTGATCATTTGAAGATTTCCTCCTATGCTAATCAATTTCCTTCTGTTGAATCCTTTCTTTTCTTTGAGGAGCTTCATACATGTGCACTTCAATGATAGGGATTAATTCTTTCATAGCCAAATTTAATCTACTCAAAAAAAGTTATGCAATTAATTTCACCATGATCTATTGTATTATGTATCCTGCAGCTATTAAATAAAGCAAAATCAAGCAAACACTGAGGATAAAGGTTATCTAAAATTCCTTGAATGACAAGAATGTTAATCTAGAAATTATCTTCACAACAAGATTGTTTATACCTTTGATTTTCCATTTAAGCTCATATTTTTTTATTTTCAGAATTTTTACTTTTTACTTAATTTTTTAGATTTTAATTTTTTTTTTAAAGTTTTGATTTTAAAGAGAGATCTGTAATATCAGATAAAAATTTATAGCTATTTATCATCTCCAGCATGTGCAGGCCTTCCTTATAGCACCAATTTTGTTTATGTGGATATTAGTCACACATAACATAGATAAAATTCACAAAGAACTATACCTCTCTTGAAAGAAAATCAAATTCTAAGATAGAATTTAATAATCCCAAGGCTCTATTAGTCAAATATTGACTGTGCAAGTTTTACTCAATGTTTGTTGTGAAGTTCTTTTTACAAGAGACTTATGCACTGGATCTGTAAAAAAAATTTGTTATATTTTGAAGATAATTGTTAATTTCACAAAATCAACCTTTAATTTGTGTTCAAAGATCTTTAATCTAAATGTATTTATTTATTTCATAACACTTTCATCACCATATTTATAACTTCACAAAATCAAAAGATTTGCAACAATATTTTATGAATTTCAAATAAATTTTCTATCACTTAAGTAGATTTAGCTTTAAACATTCGACAATTTCATAGAAAACAAAAGATTTTCAATAAATTTCCATTCATTCATCTAATTTTTTTAGAATTTTTATAAATTTAAACATCTAATCTAAAATAAAGAATAAATTTTTTTTGAAAAATAAAATTTCTCCTAGTTATTCTCCATGTATGCCCAAATAAATCAAATCAAAGAAGACCACTTTATACTTCACTAGATTGCTTCACAACTAGGTATAAAATGATGCAAGCTTTTAAAGAAGGGGTTTTTAGTTTGGACACAGAGTAGGTTCTGTATGCACCCTTAAATGATGCAACATATAGTCTTGTTTGGCTGAACAAACAAATCTAGCTACAAAAGATAAATGAGATAGGTAGCTATAAAATTGGCTTTGATATTGATTAAATTCTATGTGCATACAAGTTTTTAGTTCATAATGATTCAAAAAACAAGAAAAAGAACAAAACATAGATAATTTTTAGCTCTTTCAACATCCACAGATTTTGAACGTAATGAAAATAAGACAAAATTCTGCCTTTTATAGAATGTAAGGCCTCATAGAATCAATTACAAATGATGAATGCTCAAGATTCATCCTCCAAAATTAATGATAGTAGATTAATCTTCTCACATGGGTGATGTCAACAAATAGTCTTGTTAACAATCACTTCAATTCCTTGCAAAACGAACAATTAAACTTTATCAAATATCAAGTCATTTATAAACTTGTGTGTGGGAAATGTTAGTATCAAAATGATCTAATAAAAACACACCAATGCAATATTAAACTAAAGAAAGCTAAATAAAATATGAAATCAAAGAGATCAAACAAAGCTTCTTCAGAGTCGTTCCATTGTCCTCTATCTCCAGTGATTTGCTTGAAGTTGCTGCTCTCAGATTGTGTAAGCTAAGCTTCTCAAAATGACAAACTGCAGAACGAGTATGCAAAGGGAGAGTACTTCTCTATCCTATATGCTGGTGGAGTGAAATGTTGATATATGGATATGCACAGGGGCTGTAGATTATGCACAGGGGCTGTGGATTATAAATGCTATTGAAACTAAGCTATGAGGATGATAAGACATGATATGGAATGCTAATATGCTAAAATATGCTATGCTATGATTCTAGAGGCTATGAATGCTAAAAGGCTGTGCTATTGCAAATTGGCTATACTTTTCCCGTATGAAAGCTTCTCTCTTTTCAAAGACCCGATAGTCTTTTTTATAGATTTTTGCAGGAAAGAGCCTGGCTAGCAAAGATCAATGGCTATGAGATTGTCTAGTAAATTTGAATGGTGAAAGATGGAGAGGTTGAGAGGAAAATGAAAGATGTTGGGAGATTGGAGAGAAGAATGGAGGCTTGTCTTCAACCCATGGGAACAACTTTGCTCAGAGAAATTAATTTTCTATTTTGAAGTTTGTTTCATGGTTGTTGGAGATAATCCAAATTAAATAAATAAATTTATTTAATTTTGTGTGAGTTTGATATTTGATTTTAGGACTATAGAAGATTTAATTAAATATTTTGGAATATTTAATTATGATGTGACTTTTGAAAATTTAATTAAATATTTAAAATATTTAATTGTGAATGGACTTTAGAAGAATTAACTAAATATTTAGAATATTTAATTATGAATGGATTTTAGAAGATTTTTAGAAGAGAAGAATATTTAATCTTTATTTGAATAAAATATTCAAGCCAAGATTATATGATAATTAATATAAATAAATCATAATGTTTATTTAATTAATTAAGAAATGGATAAGAAAAGTGATTAAATAAACTTATTTATTTAATTGAAATGAAAGAATGAACAATATAAATAAATTATTTAAATTTATTTATACGCAGATTGAATTCAGAGATTTAATTAAATATTAAAAATATTTAATTAATTACCGGACTATTGTGATGTGACCATTTTTAAGTGTATACAAAACTTAATCGACATATACATTTAATTCATGACTTTAGAATTAAGTTTAAAATGCATTAATGTTTCCCAAACATCAAATAAGTTCAATTTTAAGGTGTATTCCCATGAAAATCTGATTTATTCCCGTTTTAAACGTTCATTTCTAGATTTTTAAATTTAGCAAATTATTGCAAATGATTATCTAGGTTTTGTTGCTTGTCCTCTCAATTTTTCAGATCATTTTAATTTTTTAAATTTTATTAAGAAATGAGGGAGATATGACCATTTTCATGAAACTGGTTTTTTAATTTTTAGATTTTTTTTTTTTTGAAAAATAAAAACCGAAGGAATCGGGAATCGGGAACTCTTAAAAAATCGAATCCTTAAAAAATCAAAATCCTTAAAAAATGGAAATCCTTAAAAAACTGGGAATCCTTAAAATATGGAATCGTTAAAAAACTAGAAATCCTTACAAAATCAAAGAATCCTTAAAAATCGGGAATCCTTAAAAAACTAGAAATCCTTAAAAAATCGAGAATCGAGAACTTTTTTATTTGAGTTTGCAAATGCACACTTTTGTTCTAGTAACCCTATTCCTTGCAAGCCATAACGTTTTTTTATTTTAAATTATTTTCAAAAAATTTAAAAGGAAACCCCCATTATTTTTCATGCTCTTTCCATCCATGATAAAAAAACAACTTTTTGAAAATTTTGAAAAAAATTGGGAATCAGAACCGGGTGTTTGGTGCATAATTTCTTCCCATAAGATAAAAAGCTTCTTTGAACCCAAACTCACTTATTTTTTGAGTATCCTCAAAAAATTCAAAAAAGTAGCTCATATTGTTTTTCAGTATTCTACCCATTCATGACGCCATTTCAACCATTAAGAATACCAAATTTTGGATTTTGAAATTATGATAAACTTTCAACTGTTTTAACCATTAAGGTAATTGATTTTGAGGTTTGGTGGACCCAGAGAAACCATAGAGACTGCAAGGCAAGCCACACCTAAGCTAAAAAAAGAGCGGGTCCTTATTTTTCCAAAAGCAAAATGGGGTGTGTTGTGAGACCACACAACACCTAGTAATAGAATTTTTTTCTATGGTATGGAAAATCTGATGGAGATGGATTATGATTCTCTTTTCAATAATATTTCATTTGAAGATATGTTATCTCAAAGCACAATAAAATTACACTCTAAAAGAATATGGGATGAATCTTTGCAAGAAAAATTATTTGCAAAGTTATTTAGGTGAAAAAAATGACCCCTATTTTGGAGTTGTTAGGGGTTGATAATAGTAAAAAGTCATTAGGTTCATTAAAACAAACAATTGTTGAAAACTTGCAAGAAGCATTTAATTGTATTGAAAACAAGAGTTGAGCTAGTGATTGATGCAATGCAGGGTAGACAAACAACTTGTATTTACCATTCTAAAGAGTTCAATTCACTTTTCAACACAAAACTTAATTCTTTCCTTGTTTTCAACTTTCACCCTAGTCTTCCTACTAGGTCTGCCAACTCACTTTTCCTGACACAACTTCCTACTTTCTCATACAACCTTGTCTACAAATCATTAGATCAAGCACCCATCATGGTCTACTTTCACATATCATAAACTCAACACCAACTCTTTTGGATCATCAACCCCAAAATTGGTATTCTACATTGAATTAGGCCTCAATTAGGCCTCTTTTTCAAAGCAACTCACCTCAAAACTCTCATCCAACATTTGTAACCTCCAAATATTCAAAGGAAAACCTACAAAACCATAAAATATTCCACCTTCAGGTCTCTACTTCCGTATTAAGGCCCTTATACACAAAACCATCACTTTTTCCTCTTTCAACTAGGGCTTATTGAAAAACATATACCCTAATCACTCTCTAACTTGAAACCACTTCAATCAGGCTTATTTATGCATGCACATGCTTATTATATCATTCTCTTATATTTAACTCAAGCCTTTAGGCCACTTCCTTCATAAACCTCTCACTTTTCACTTATTTTCACCCCCCTTTCACTAAGGGTTTCTCACTATTTCACTCCCCTGACCACTTACAACTTCTCAAATCTCTTAAACACATTCAAATGCACTTTATTACTCATTTCTCATCAAATTATAACAATTCCTAAATAAATTTCTCAAAATCAAACTCTCTAGCCTTGTCTAAAAGGCACAAAATATCTGTTTATGCTACAGGGTAGCATAGAAATCTCTCTCAAAACCTTCACGAAATCAATTATTTTATTCCTATACCTACTCCTACATTATACAGCTCCATTCCACCAAGAGACAATATTTACAGAAAGGTGGAATGGCCTTTTCAAATCATTTTGAGCCTCAAACCCTACACCCCTATTTTTAGACCTGCCTGTAATAAACAACCATTAAATTGCTCAAATCACAATGTAAAACTTCAAGAGTCAATTAAAATAAAATACCATATATTCCTACTATATATTTAGGTCAATTCCAAGCATTCCCCTGCTATACAAAATGATACACAGGTTGTTTATGAAGAAATTACATAGAAAATGGTAATAGAATTAAGTTATTTTATTAGAATCCTCTTCAACAACAACTTGCAGTGAGTTCTTAACATATTTGTAACTCCCATGACACCTACCAATGCCTAAAATTGACTCAACAACTACCTGACCCTTCATATCCCATGCCTTTATAATTTTTTTCCTTTACAACATTTGCAATTGACAACTTTTGCAAACTTTATCAACCTTTGAACTATGACCCTACCAAGACTCATATAACCACAAAAACATTACAAAGTGGCTCACAATGGACTTATTTAACATTCCCATAGCTAAATCACCTAACTAGACTCAAATTTGTGAAATGGAACAACAAAGGTGTTCTGCACCATTCTCCCAACCACAATTTCCTTCCAAGTCTCTTGGAATCCTTCATGCTTTTTACCTACAACATCTTCTTGATCTTCAACCTTTGTTTGCTCCTCTTTGTTCTTGCAACTACTCCATTTGTCCTTCATCTTTACTTTTGGCTTAGATTTGTCTTTGCTTATTAGCTCTTATATTCTTACTTTTCCTTCTTGAAACTACACCACTGTGCTCTGATTTTTTTTCATCAGCTCCATCCATCTGCTCTTACTCTATCCTTCCTCTTTATTCTTTGCAAAACAATCTACACTTTGACCTTCACTTTTCATCTTGACTCTTGGCTTAACTTCCCTCATCAAAATCATCAAAACAATGAAGTAGCATACAACTCCCTTCATTCTCTGCCTCTTAACTTTCCTTCTTACAATCTTTCTCAAGTTCCCTATGCTCAGAACCACCATCACAGTAGCATACAATTGCCTTATCAGAAGTTTCATCAATCTAGTACAATCCATTGTCCTAACCACATCACTTTTTCTTTTCTCCATCTCATTTGGAGATATCACCATCACTTTTTTTCTAGTATCTACCAACTCATCACCATCAACCCCTTCCATCATTGGGACTCTTGGAAAACTCTTAGCCTTTCCATCTTCACCTTTCATGGTGACCACACTCTCTACAAACTCTTTCTCAAATTCTTTCCCTATCTCTTGCCATTTCTCTTGGCATACTGACCTTTCTAACATCTTGTCTTGAAATTATTCTTGTTTTTCCTCTGTCCTATGTTGTTTAGGAACATTCTTCAACTATCCATCATAATCTTCTCTCAATATCATACCTTTAATCTGCTTCTCCACAACTTCTTTCTCATGCTTTTTCCAATCACTTTGGCTCATAGTGCTTTTTGACTTCTTGTCTTTGATCGAGCTCCCTATCATCTATGTATTTTTAGATTCTTTGACCTCTTTTCCTCTTATTGGAAAACTCTTCTCTCTTACCATACTCTCCATGTTCTTGTTCTCACTCTCAACTATCTTTCCCTCTTTGTCTATCCCTTTATCTAGGCTTTCTTCACCTATCATATTGGCTTCCTTCTTAATCTTTGTATTTCTTGATCCAATCACCTTTGTTGTAGCAGTGCTTAGTTGCTCCTTGTTCTCTTTCCCTTTCAAGAGACACGCCACCATTCCCACCATAATTTCTTCACTCTTCTCAAGCCTTTAGGCTCTCAACAATCTATACTTTCACTTTACCTTTGTTCATCTTCTCAACTCTCAATCCACCTTCCTCTAAGACCTATTTTCCTTTAGGCCTTCTATCAAACATCTGTTGCACTCTTTGTCCTTTGTGATTAGGCTCTTGTTTCTTTTCATTCTCTTTGTTATCCTCTTGTTGCTACACTTTGTGTGCTTGTTCCATATGTGGAAAACTTCCTTTCTCCATGGTGTTTTCACCAATCTCTACTTGCATTGCACTAGGAAAACCTCTTGCATAACTTTCCTCTCTATCTCTTTTTAGGGTCTTTGCCCCAAAATTCTTTATCACCCATTGCTTTTTATCAAACTCTATCAAATCAGATCCACCCTTTGCTATATCTCCATTTTCCATTTTCTGCAAGGTTGCTTCTTCTCTATATTTTCTTTTCTCATGTCTCATAGACACTCTACTACCCTACATTAATATTCTCTTTGTCCTACATTGTTTCTCATCTTCTATCAAAGGAATCAAACTAAAAGTAACTCTATCTTTCTTGATCTTATAACTATTCTCTCTTCGATCAGATAAAGAAAATCTATCATGTATCCATGGCATCCCAAACAATAGATGGCTTACACTCATAGGCACAATATCACATAGTATTTTATCTCTATATGCACCTATATGAAATTCCACCCAAGCTTGTTCTTTAACCATCAAAGGATGCTCACCATTTACCCAAGAAACAAAATAAGATGACTCATGAGGTATCCTTTCTAACTGCAATTTATCTACCATTTCTTGAGATACCAAATTTTCTAAACTACCTGAATCAACCATCACAATGCATACCTTATCTTGACACTTGTAGGTGGTCTTGAAAATTGCATTCCTTTGTGTTGCTTCTCTGAACTCCAACGCCATGCTAACTTGTACTTTCAACTTCCAATTGCAACCTTTTATCAATCTTCTTTAGGAATTTTCAAGCTGGGCTCTGATACCACTTGATGCAATGCAGAGCAGACAAACAACTCATCTTCACCATTCAAAAGAGTTCAATCCACTTTTCAACACACAAATTAATTCTTTCCTTGTTTTCAACTTTCACCCTAGTCTTCCTACTAGGTCTGCCAACTCACTTTCCTTGACACAACTTCCTACTTTCTCATACAACCTTGTCTACAAATCATTAGATCAAGCACCCATCATGGTTTACTTTCACATATCATAAAATAAACACCAACTCTTTTGGATCATCAACCCCAAAATTGGTATTCTACACTGAATTAGGCCTTAATTAAGCCTCTTTTTCAAAGCAACTCACCTCAAAACTCTCATCCAACACTTCTAACCTCCAAATATTCAAAAGAAAACCTATAAAACCACAAAATATTCCATCTTTAGGTCTCCACTTGCCTGTTAAGGCCCTTATACACAAAACCCTCACTTTTTCCTCTTTCAACTAGGGCTTATTGAAAAACATATACCCTGATCACTCTCCAACTTCAAAACCACTTCAATCAGGCTTATTTATGCCTATGCATGCTTATTTTATCATTCCCTTATGCTTCCCTCAAGCCTTTAGGCCACTTCCTTCATAAAACTCTCAGATATCTTAAAAACCTTCAAATTCACTTTCTTACTCATTTCTCATCAAATTCTAACAATTCCTAAATTAATTTCTGAAAATCACACTCTCTAGCCTTATCTAAAAGGCACAAAATTTGTGTTTATGCTATAGGGCAGTGTGGAAATCTCTCTCAAAACCTTCACCAAACCAATTCATTTATTCCTATACCTACTCCTACATTATACAGGTCCATTCCACCAAGAAACAATATTTACAGAAAGGTGGAATGGCCTTTTCAAATCACTTTGAGCCTCAAACCCTACACCCCTATTTTTAGACCTGCCTACAATAAACAACCACTAAATTGCTCAAATCACAATGTAAACCTTCAAGATTCAATTCAAATCAAATCCCATATAGTCTTACTATATATTTAGGTCAATTCCAAGCATTTCCCTGATGTACAAAATAGTACACAAGCTATTTATGAAGAAATTACACAAAAAATGGCAATAAAATTGAGTTATTTTATTAGAATTCTCTTCCTAGCTCTTCAACAACTTGCAATGAGTTCTCGACATATTTATCACTCCCATGACACCTACCAACACCTAAAACTAACTCAAAAACTACCTGACTCTTCATATCCCATGCCTTTACAATTTTTTTCATTTTCAACATTTGAAATTGACAACTTTTGCAAACTTTATCAACCTTTGAACTATGACCCTACCAAGACTCATATAACCACAAAAACATTAAAAAGTGGCCCACAATGGCCTTATTTAACATTCCCATAGACAAATCACTTAACTAGACTTAAATTTGTGAAATGGAACAACAAAGGTGCTCTGCAACAGTGATCCAAGTGTTGCACATAGAGCATTGATGACTATAATTTCTAGTAATAAATTATCACATAGAAGATAAGTTCAAGAAATTTTTGAATTGCTAAATGTTTCTAGGAGAATTTTTCAAAGGTATATTGAAAAGAGAGATACATTACATAAAAATATTGAGAAAAAATGGGTAAATATTTGTAGGGTTCCCTAAAAAGATAGAATTTCAGAAGATGTAAAGAAACGGGTGGTTAAATATTGGACCAACCACTCTCCTGTTTCTTCCAATAGAAGGGACGCTATAAAAATAATAGGTGAAGATGGTACAATTTTTTTTTCATCCCAAATATTTAATAGATAGAACACAAAGTGAAATTTTTGAAGCATTCAAGCAAGAATTTTCAAATGTGAAGAATTGTCAAAGGATGTTTGAGACACTACGACCATCGTTTGTACATATAAATAAATTATATGAAACTTGTTGAAATCATGTTGAATTTGATCTACACCTACAGTCATATAAAAAATTTATTGTAGTAATTGATTAAAATATAGCTATCCTTGGAAGAAGAACACAATTTGTGAAGTCTCTTGTATGTGAAAAATTAGAAGATTCAGATGAATTCAATGTATAGTGTATACAAATATATGTAATTATTGTGGAAATTTGAAGAATCTTTTACAAGTTGACAATATATCGATCATTCAATGCAAGTTATTTGGAAGGGATTTGAATATGAGAAATACTCAATGAAGTTAGGAGTTGAGGACAAAAAAATTATTCTCAAAGAGAGTGGATTGTCTTACAATGAATTTTTATTAATAAATTTTGCAATATCATATATCCACATATCCAACATTGTCATGGTGCAAGATGGAAAGCTAAGCAATTTTGTGACTCAAAGAATTACTTTCCACTAGGTTGTATTCTCTCTATTGTAGATTTATCTGAGAACTATACATTTAGTCCTCAAACTAAGATTCAAAGTCAATATTATCATTCAGAGCAAGTTGCAATCTTTGTGCAAGTTTTCTATAGGCATGCTGAGTTACATGTAGAAGGTTTACAAAGTATCAAAGATGACTGAATTATCATCAAAGAGGTTTAATTTTATATCAGTGATGATATGGGTCATGATAGAAAATATGTAGCTCATTGTTTCAAAATGTTTTTGAAGACTCAAGATGATGTGCCATAAATGTTGAAAAATATTGGATATGGTCTGATGGATGTGTTCGTAAGTGTTGATTTTTTAAATTAAATTTATTTACTTAACTTTGAGACTTAAATTGTTTGACAATTACTTACATAATATGTTGTGTACATGTATACATGTATATATGTATATATCTAGTTTTTTCAACTAATTTGGTTTGAATGTAATTATTTTTAACTTCATAGGACAATTTAAGTCTAGAAAAGCTTTTAATTGTTTAAACCAACAACATGCTAGATGTGGCACCATTTTTTTGTGAATTTTTTTTGAGAGTGGACATGGAAAAGGACAACATGATGGAGTAGGAGCATGTGTGAATTGTGCACTTCATCAACATGAACTTGTAGGTAACACCATATATGGAATAGAATTTAAATATATATATATATATATATATATAAACTAAATTAAATTCTTAAACCTCTTAACCTGACAAATTTTTCCAACATGTACTTGCAAGTAATGCCATACATAATGCAAATGAAATTGTTGAATAGTGCAAAAGTCATTTTTCCACTCACTACTCAATATACAACACAATATTTTTGGGAAGTTAAAGGTACATAGTCAAAAATTTGTTATTTGAATTTCAAAGTGTGTGTACATGATTTAATTGAATATTCAAATTCAAAAATGTATATTCACTTTTTAATCACTTGGATGTTTGTAATTTATATATATTGATCAATAAAATCCTTATAATTGTCAAAAAATTAATGGTATAAGAAGTCTGCATCAAATCATGACAACATGAGGTAGCAAGACTTATGCAATTAATGTGAGAAAAATCATGTTTCTATGTTGATTGCATTGATGAAAATGCAAATATTGTTCAATGTGAGAATATTAGAGATGGGTATGTTTCATGATGGGAAATGAAACAATTAGTATCAATCCCTCCTTTTGAAGAAAATTACAGTGTCGATGTCTATGATCCTCAATATTTAGCTGATTATGAATGTGTATCTAATTTAGTTGTTACAGGTATATAAATTGATTAGATTAAAATTGATTTATCTATTCTACTTAATTTTCAAGCATGTTTATAAAAACATTTATATTTGTTTGTACTACATGGTGTGTACATGAGATATTTTCTTTGTTGTTGTAGATCTTGACAATGTGGAAGGTGTAGATTACTATCTACTAAGATGAACACAACCAAAATACAAATTGGTGGAATCAATGACAAATGGTGATGGACAAGAGTATCCCATTAGATCAGTTATTATTAAAGGCACATATTATCAGTAAATTAAGATGGATAAAAATGGTATTATATTTATTGATTATATGCTATGATAAAATGTTCTACATTATACTCGCTTAGTTATAGCAACAAAAATAAATTTTGAAACCTTACCTAAAAGAGGACGTGCCAAACAAAAGTGGAGGTTTCCTATTGAAGATCATGAAAAGATTTTAGAGATAATTAAAGATAGAGAGGACCCAAATTATATGTACCAAGAGCTTTAAGTTATTTAAGTTTATACATTGTATATGACATATTTTCAGATACATGACTGGATATATAATTCAATTTTTTTATAGATCTAGATATCTATATTGATTGGACATGTGAAATGATTTAGAATGGGTTTTTTCAAAGGCTTGGTCATCTATCTCTAATTGTATTTAAATGTTCCATGTGGAATTATTAAGTTCAAGAATCTTTGATTTCATTTACATTCAACTCCACTTATAGCATCATCTAGATCACTTTCTTTGCTTGTACATGTAAATTCATGTATTAGATGCAATATAAAACCTCTTGACTAAAAAAATTCCTTATCATCTATTTCCAATTGTATTTGTTTGGTGGAATTTTTTAAGTTCAAGAATCTTTGATTTCATTTGTTCAACTCCACTTATAGCATCATATGCAATACAAAACCTAGTGACTTCAAAAATTCATTTTGCCTAAATTCCTTGTCATATATATATTTCCAATTGCATTTGTTCCATGGAATTCTTAAGTTCAAGCATCTTTGATTTCATTTGTTCAACTCCACTTATAGCATAATCTCTCACTGATAGGGACAGGGTTGGTTTGAGTCAATCACAGACTCAATGCTCCGGGTCTCACCTTTCATTACCCCTTGGTGTCACTCTCTCCACCACACTACCTATAGGTCCCCAATGTTGAATAAGGACCACTGGTACTTTGCCAACCCTGCTATCATTTCTAGTTTGCTGCTACCAAGCCAAACTTGGTGCTCTTCCACTCTTACTCTCCCTAGCCCTTAATCCTTTTAAAGACTAGATCACTCTAATGCCTCCTAACTTGCTTACAGGGGTGTGCATAGGCTTCCATGGCTTCAAAATTGTCTAGGAAAGGTTCTTGTCCAAGCACAAATCTTCTTTCTTCTATTGCTGCCACCAAAAACCTAGATTAGGGTTTTAGGAGGGCTAGTAGCCCATGAGCCCTATTAGGTCTCTTAGCCCAAGGTTTTAGGTTATTACTCCTTCTTGCTCGGTGAACACCGTAAACTCAAAGAAACAAACCTGGCTCAATTTTGGAACACTTCAATATTTTTGTGGTTTCAGACCTTCTCATGCCGTACACAGGGTTAACCCTGATTTTGAGAAATTTAGGGCTTTTTAAGCCTTTTCTTGGACACATAGAGGACTGTTTTCTTTCTTCAGCCACCAAATGAATTAGTGATGACTCCTACCTCTTGTCAGACCTTTGTAAGGTCCCCTGTAATCTTTACACAATTTACATTGAATGAAAATTCATCACCCCTGCGTTAGGACTGTGCAACACACTATCTTTCCCTAATCGAGCATAGTCTGCTCACCTAGAGTTAGACCTTGAGCATGCTTCCAGTACTTCCAAAGACTCCTACTACTAAAATATGTACACTAATGGAGTTTATCCACCTCCCCAATGTCTCCATACTTCTTGGCACGGTGGGAGTGCGGGCTAAAATTCCATTTTTAACACAATTACCAGTCAAAACAACAATAAGAAACATCACAGAAAATACAAAACAAATGAAAGCAATGGAATTACTAACTAATGAACTAGATAAATACTTCAAAAATCTTCACTACATACTATTTAGTCCAACAAAAATCTTTTCTCAAACCATCTATCTACTGTTCCAAGAACAAGAACAGGAAAAACTAGAAAATATTAACAAGAACACTATTTTTCTTCCACTTCTAAAAAAATAGTTTGTACAATCAAGCTTCCAACCCCTTCAAAGGTAAAATCTAGCTTTAAATATGCCTCCCAAATAGTTAAGCTTCTTAGTTTGAGCCTTTGGATGACCTAAAGATGCAAGTTGTAAAACCCCATGTGTTTTGAAGCACTTTGACAAGTTTGGTAAAGGTGACAAGTTGGGGCTTCAAAACCCATTTATGTTTGCCACCTCCCAATCCTTTGATCATAGATTGATCAAGCATTATTCAAAAAAAAACCCTAGCTAGATGGTCAACATGACCTCAACAATATCACAACAAAATATGACTTCAAACAAAACTTCAAGGAAACCTAGTAATTTCCCAAGTGTTCTTGCACCATTCTCCCCCTCTCAGCTCAGACATGAAAGATTGGAAGGAGAGAGTAAGGACAGGTCAATGCCCTACTTTTTAAAATCAGCTTCATCCACCCAAGTAGCCTCAGATTCAAGCTTGGTCTTCCACTTGATGAGGTGTTCCATGTACACCTTGTGTCTTGTGGTCTTCTTCACCCTTGACTCCAATATCTTCTCTGCCTGAGGCTTGTCCTGAGTAGGAATGGTGACATTACTAATGTCTTTGAGAAATTCCTGACTATTGTAACCCTCATCATTGACTGATCCCTTGTACTTGATCAAATCAGCAATGTTGAACACTAGAGAGATGCCCAAATCTGATGGTAATTCCACCTTAGAGGCATTCTTGCCATATTTGGCCAACACCTTGCATGGACCCACTCTCTTCATTTGCAACTTGGTGGACATCCCCTTCTACAACTTGGATTTGTTGAGGTGGACCATAACATAGTCCCCAACTCTAAATTGCACATCTCTCTTTGACGCATCAGCCTTTTCCTTCAACTTTTGGGTTGCTACTGTAACTGTTTGTTTGACCTGCTCATGAATCTCTTTCATTGTCTGAGTGAAGTCTTCTGCATGTCCACTCCTATTCTCCTGAGATCCAAGGTCTCTGAGTTCACAAATTCCTCTTGGGTGCATCCCATACACAACCTCAAAAGGACTTTTTCCCGTAGTTCTATTGACACTGTCATTATAGGCATACTCAGCTTGGGAAATCACCATATCCCATGTCTATCCATACTCCTTTGTTAGACACCTTAGAAGATTACCTAACACTCTATTAACCATCTCTATTTGACCATTGGTTTGAGGATGGTATGCTGATCCAAATGGCAGATTTTTTCCCAATCTACTCCATAAAGTCTTCCAAAAATGGCTCATGAATTTCACATCCCTGTATGATACAATGCTCAATGGCAATCCATGGATTCTTACAACTTCCCTGAAGAAGAGATGGGCTATGTAACTTGCATCATGTGTTGTCTTGCAAGGGATAAAGTGACTCATCTTGCTAAATCTGTCCACAACTACATAAACACTATCAAAACTAGTTTTAGTCTTAGGAAGACCTACCACAAAATCCATGCTCACACACTCCCATGGTCTATTAGGAATGGGCAGGAGTTGATACAAACCAACATTGCTAGCTCCCCCTTTGGCTTTCATGCAAACTACACACTGCTCCACATATTTTCTAACATCTCTTGCTAACTTAGGCCAGCAATAGAACCTTTGAACTAGCTCTAAAGTCTTATTAATACCAAAATGACCACTAAGACTGCCATTATGTTTCTCTTGAATTAGATTTTCCCTCATTGACCTTCTTGGAACACACAACAGATTACCCTTAAATAATAGTCCATTTTGTAGTGTATACTCAGCATATTGACTATGAAAGTGATTTTCAAAATCAGAGCATACCTTGTAGGCTTCTAAGAAGTCTTCATCCTCACCATAGAGGTCTTTGAAACTCTCTAATCCAATGCTTTTCAGCTGTATCTCTTGAACTATCAACAACCTTCTGCTTAATGCATCTGCCACCTTGTTCATTTGCCCTTTCTTGTGCTTGATGGTAAAAGTGAAAGCTTGGATGTATTCCATCCATTTCAAATGCCTATTACTCAGCTTCTCTTGGGTGTTAATGTAACTGAGTGCCTGGTTATCAGTGAAAACTACAAACTCTTTGGGCAACAAATAATGCCTCCACTTCTTAAGGGACTGCACTAAAGCATATAACTCAAGATCATAGGTGGAGTATTTTGCTTCACTTCATTGAGCTTTTCACTAAAGAAGGCTATAGGCCTACCTTCTTCACTAAGTACTCCTCCTATTGCGACTCCACTTGCATCACATTCTACAGTGAATAACTTGTCAAAACTAGGTAACAAAAGTATAGGTTGGGTTGCTACCTCTTGTTTTAGTTTCTCAAACCCTTTATCAGCCTCTTGAGTCCACTTAAACTTTGTTTTTTGACCACCCTTGATTGTATCTAATACTGGTGCACAGATGCCACTAAAGTTCCTTATAAATTTCCTATAAAATTGAGCCAATCCATGAAAACTCCTTACCTTTGTTGTTGTGGTTGGTGTAGGCCATTTTAGGATGGCTTCCACCTTGCTTGGATCCATCTTCAATGTTCCTTGGGATACTACAAACCCCAAATACACAAGTTCTTGTTTGAAGAACTCACACTTCTCAAGGTTAATTTCCAATTGCTCTTCTTGCAACCTTTTAAGAACCATCTCCACATGCTTCAAGTGTTCTTTTGCTATCTTACTGAAAATCAGTATGTCATCAAGGTAGACTACCACAAAAATCCTTGTGAAATCCTTAAGCACTTCATTCATTAGTCTCATGAATGTGCTAGTGGCATTTGAGATTCCAAATAACATCACTTTCCACTCATATAGGCCATCATTTGTCTTAAAATCATTCTTCCACTCATCTCCATCCTTAATCCTGATTTGATGGTAGCCACTCTTGAGGTCCAACTTGGTGTAATACTGTGCTCCTCCAAGACAATCCATCAAGTCTTCTATTCTAGATATTGTGAATCTATACCTAATGGTGATCCTATTAATTGCTCTAGAATTAGTACAAAGTCTCCACTTACCTCCTTTCTTAGTTGCCAAAACCACCAGGATTGCACATGGGCTGATGCTCTTTTGAATTAGACCTTGATTCAACAATTCTTCCACTTGCCTAGCCACCTCTAGGTTCTGCTTAGGAGTGATCTTGTATGCTGCTTTGTTAGGCAATGAGGCTCTAGGTATGAAGTCAATTTGATGACTTATTGCTCTCCTTGGTGGTAGAGTTGCTAGTGTACCATCACTCACTATGCTCTTGTACTTATCAAGCAACCTTTGGACTGCTTCTGGTAAGGCTGTTCTTTCAGCCTTTTCCTCCTCTTTGGGCTACATCATGATCACATACCCTTCATTCCCTTGGTGTAGATCCTTAATGAACTCCTTTCCATTGCTCAACATGATGTTAGGTACCTTTGACTGCCCTTCCTCTTCCTCTGTCAATGACTGCAGCTTGAAGGTTCTTCCATCCTTCTTGAATGAAATGGTGCTCTCCTTCCCATCATAAACAACACTTCTGTCATACTGCCATGGTCTGCCCAGTAGCAGATGGCATGCATCCATGGGTAAAACATCACAAACCAACTTTACTTTAAATCCTCCAATTGAAAATTCCACTATTACTTGCTCATTCACCAAAACACTCTGCCCTTTATTCAGCCATGTGACCTTGTAGGGGTTAGCATGAGGTACCTTCTACAATTTTAGCTTAGTTACTACCTCCTCTGAGATTATATTATCTGTAGAGCCAGAATCTACAATGACCTTGCATACTTTACCCAGTATTTTGCACCTTACTCTAAAAAGAGCTCTTCTTTGATTAGGTTCCTCCTTAACTGGTTGTCTGATCAACACTCTGTTAAACATCAGACTCTCTCCAATTTTAGACTCTATATGACTGATCTCAGTTGCCTTAGGACTCATGGTGTCCTCTTGTCCATAGGCCACCCTTTTCTCATTGCTAGAAGAGGATGCTTTCTCTGGGCACCTATAAGCTGGGTGACCTAGTTGGTTGCAATGGTAACACTTCATGGTGGCAAAGTAAAAATTACTTCTTCCTGCTCCTCTTCCTCTATTAAATCCTCCTCTTGAAGATGTTTCACCTCCATGCTCAGTGAGCTTTGATTCTCCTTGGTTTCTTTGGTCACTACCTCTTCCTTGGTAACCACCATGTTGTCCTCTTTGATCTCTTTGATCTCTGCCTTTGCCTCTACCTCTAGAAGACTGATCTTGCCTCCTCTTGTTCCTTTCTTCAATCTTTATAGCCAACTGATAACATTGGTGGACTGTCTTGGGACTGAGTAAAGCCATTTCCTCTTGGATACTCCACTTCAAACCATTGAGATACCTAGCCACTTTGAGGCTCTCATCCTCTGTCACATTAGACCTCATACAAATCTTTTGAAACTCCTCAGTGTAAGTGCTTACATCTTGGTCTTTCTGCCTTAGGATTTGCCTCTTCTTGTGCAATTGGATCTCATAATCATCTGGCATGTAGGCTTCTTTCACTTTAGCAACCATTCCTTTCCAAGTTGCTATGGGTTGTTTGCCTTCTTTCTCCCTTTTAGTTTGAATGAACTTCCACCATGTCAAGGCTGATCCCCTCAACCTTGATTTAGCTACCTTCACCTTCTGAGCTTCAGTGACTCCATCACACTCAAAGTGATTCTCCATGCCTTCTATCCAGTCCATGACTAAGTCAGGTTCCATCTTTCCACTGAACAGTGGTATGCCTTCAAGTGCTTTCCCACTCAAGGCTTTCAATGCCTTCAAGAAATGCTCCTCCTTCAAAATAGGATCAGGTACAGGGGTCTTATCCTCCTCTGCTACCTCTTCTTCTTTTGGAATTCTTCCCTCAAAATGTGCACTTCTTACTGCTGTCTCCAGTTGGGCTATTCTTTCCCTCAACTGCTTATTGTATTCTTCTTGCTCTTCAACCATCTTTTCCAGTTCTGCATTGGTCACCATGGTGGAAGAATCACTTGACTCAATGTCTGATATGCAAGATTTCTTTCCCAAATATTTTGCTCGCTCTGATACCAATCTGATAGGGACAAGGTTGGTTTGATTCAATCACAGACTCAATGCTTCTGGTCTCACCTTTGATGACCCCTTGGTGTCACTCTCTCCACCACACTACCTATAGGTCCCCAATGCTGACTAAGGACCCCTAGTACTCTGCCAACCCTGCTATCATTTCTAGTTTGCTGCTACCAAGCCAAACTTGGTGCTCTTCCACTCTTACTCTCCCTAGCCCTTAATCCTTTTAAAGACTATATCACTCTAATGCATCCTAACTTGCTTGCAGGGGTGTGCATAGGCTTCCATGGCTTCAAAATTTTCTAGGAAAGGTTCTTGTCCGAGCACAAATCTTCTTTCTTCTATCGCTGCCACCAAAAACCTATATTAGGGTTTTAGGAGGGCTAGTAGCCCATGAGCCCTATTAGGTCTCTTAGCTCGGGGTTTTAGGTTATTACTCCTTCCTGCTCAGTGAACACCATAAACTCAAAGAAAGAAACCTGGCTCAATTTTGGAACACTTCAATATTTTTGTGGTTTCAGACCTTCTCAGGCCGTACACAGGGTTAACCTTGATTTTGAGAAATTTAGGGCTTTTTAAGCCTTTTCTTGGACACATAGAGGACTGTTTTCTTTCTTCAGCCACCAAATGAATTAGTGATGACTCCTACCTCTTGTCAGACCTTTGTAAGGTCCCCTGCAATCTTTACACACTTTTCATTGAATGAACATTCATCACCCCTGCATTAGGACTGTGCAACACACTGTCTTTCCCTAACCGGGCTTAGTCTGCTCACCTAGAGTTAGACCTTGAGCATGCTTCCAATACTTCCAAAGAGTCCTACTACTAAAATATGTACACTAATGGAGTTTAGCCACCTCCCCAATGTCTCCATACTTCTTGGTACAGTGGGAGTGCGGGCTAAAACTCCATTTTTAACACAATTACCAGTCAAAATAGCAACAAGAAACAGCATAAAATTTACAAAACAAATGAAAGTGATGGAATTACTAACTAATGAACCAGATAAATGCTTCAAAAAGCTTCACTACATACTATTTAGTCCAACAAAAAGCTTTTCTCAAACCATCTATCTGCTGTTCCAAGAACAAGAACAGGAAAAACCATAAAATATTAACAAGAACACTGTTTTTCTTCCACTCCTGAAAACACAGTCCATACAATCAAGCTTCCAACCCCTTCAAAGGTTGAAGATAGCTTTAAATATGCCTCCCAAATAGTTAAGCTTCTTAGTTCGAGCCTTTGGATGACCTAAAGATGCAAGTTGTGAAACCCCATGTGTTTTGAAGCACTTTGACAAGTTTGGTAAAGGTGACAAGTTGGGGCTTCAAAACCCATTTATGTTTGCCACCTCCCAATACTTTGATCATAGATTGATCAAGCATTATTCAAAACAAAACCCTAGCTAGATGTTCAACATGACCTCAACAATATCACAACAAAATATGACTTCAAATAAAACTTCAAGGAAACCTAGTAATTTCCCAAGTGCTCCTGCACCACTCACTTTCTTTTCTTGCATGTAAATTCATATGGAATACTTGAAACCTAGTGACTTTAAAAATTCATTTTGAATAAATTCTTTATCATCTATTTCCAATTGCATTTGTTCCATAGAATTCTTAAGTTCCAGAATCTTTGATTTCATTTGTTCAACTCCACTTATAGCAATCATCTCTCACTTTATTTTTTTGGATGTAAATTCTTATTCAATACAAAACCTAACTTGAATTTAAATTATTTTTTCCTAAATTTCCTCATTGAATCTATTTCCAATTGCAAAAAAAAATCCATGGAATTCTTAAGTTCAAGAATCTTTTATTTCATTTTTTCAACTCCACTAGTAGCATCATCTCTTACTTTCTTTGATTGCATGTAAATTCTTATGCAATACACATACCTAACTTGAATTTAAATTCAGTTTTCCTAAAGTTCCTTATTGAATCTATTTCCAATTGTATTTGTTCCATGGAATTCTTAAGTTTATGAATATTTGATTTCATTTGATCAACTCAACTTATAGCATCATGTCTCACATTCTTTGCTTGCATGTAAATTCTTATGGAATACAAAACCTAATGACTTTAAATTAATTTTCCTAAAGTTACTTATTAAATCTATTTCCAATTGCATTTGTTCCATGGAATTATTAAGTTCAAGAATATTTTATTTCATTTGTTCAACTCCACTTATAGCATCATCTCTCACTTTCTTTGCTTGCATGTAAATTCTTATGCAATACAAAACCTAACTTGAATTTAAATTCATTTTTCTTAAAGTTCCTTATTGAATCTATTTCCAATTTCATAAATGTTCCATGGAATTCTTATGTCCAAGAATATGAATTCATTTTTTCAACTCCACTTATAGCATCATATCTCACTTTCTTTACTTGCATGTAAATTCTTATGCAATACAAAACCTAACTTGAATTTAAATTCAATTTTCCTAAATTTCCTTATTGAATATATTTCCAATTTTATTTATTACATGGTATTCTTAAGGTCAAGAAACTTTGATTTCATTTGTTGAACTCCACTTATACCATCATCTCTCACTTTCTTTACTTGCATGTAAATTATTATGCAATACCAAACCTAATGAATTTAAATTCATTTTTTTGAAAGTTCCTTATTGAATCTATTTCCAATTGCATTTGTTGCATGAAATTATTAGGTTCAAGAATATTTGATTTTATTTTTTCAACTCCACTTATAGCATCATCTCTCACTTTATTTGCTTACATGTAAATTCATATGTAATACTTGAAACCTAGTGACTTTAAAAATTCATTTTGCTTAAATTCCTTATCATCTATTTCTAATTGCATTTCTTCCATGGAATTCTTAAGTTCGAGAATCTTTGATTTCATTTTTTCAACTCCACTTATAGCATCATCTCCCACTTTCTTTGTTTGGATATAAATTCTTATTAAAAACAAAGCCTAACTTGACTTTAAATTCATTTTTCCTAAAGTTCCTTATTGAATCTATTTCCAATTGCATACATGTTCCATCAAATTCTTAAGTTCAAGAATCTTTGATTTCATTTGTTCAACTCCACTTATAGCATCATCTCTCACCTTCTTTGATTGCTTGTAAATTATTATGAAATACAAAACCTAACTTGACTTTAAATTAATTTTTCCTTAATTTTTGTATTGAATCTACTTCCAATTTCATTTGTTCCATAGAATTCTTAAGTTCAAGAATCTTTGATTTCATTTGTTTAACTCCACTTATAACATCATCTCTCACTTTCTTTGCTCTCATGTAAATTCTTATGCAATACAAAACTTAATGACTTTAAATTCATTTTTCCTAAAGTTCCTTATTGAATCTATTTCCAATTGCATTTGTTCCATGGAATTCTTAAGTTTAAGAATCTTTGATTTCATTTGTTCAAATACACTTATAACATCATCTCTCACTTTCTTTGGTTGAATGTAAATTCATATGCAATACTTGAAACCTAGTGACTTAAAAAATTTATTTTGCCTAAATTCCTTATCATCTATTTCTAATTTCATTTATTCCATGAAATTCTTAAGTTCAAGAATCTTTGATTTCATTTGTTCACCTCCACTTATAGCATCATCTCTCACTTTCTTTGTTTGCATGTAAATTCTTATGCAATACAAAACCTAAATATTCTTTAAATTCATTTTTCCTAAAGTTCCTTATTGAATCTATTTCTGGAATTGCATAAATATTTCATGGAATTCTTAAGTTCAAGAATCTTTGATTTCATTTGTTCAACTCCACTTATAGCATCATCTCTCACTTTCTTTTCTTGCATGTAAATTATTATGCAATACAAAACCTAACTTCACTTTATATTCATTTTTCCTAAAGTTCCTTATTGAATCTATTTCCAATTGCATTTGTTCCATGGAATTCTTAAG
Source organism: Sequoia sempervirens (assembly GCA_007258455.2). NCBI lineage: Eukaryota > Viridiplantae > Streptophyta > Pinopsida > Cupressales > Cupressaceae > Sequoia > Sequoia sempervirens. The sequence goes on from VDFB02047230.1 coordinate 310,216,296, forward strand.
TTCATGAATCTCCGATTTCACTTGTTCAACTCCACTGATAGCATCATCCCTCACTTTCTTTTCTCAAGAGTGTTTAAATTCATATGCAATACTTGAAACTATTGCAAGTATGAGCAAGTTTTGGTGGTGTTGTCATTAATGTTGTCATTGATGTCAACATAGTTCAGTATGTTGCAAATTGTACATGTATAGCTGAGATGTTGCTGATGTAATGCCCCACCACGTAACCTTAAAGATAGAAGCAAACACAATGGAAGAGTAGATTTTTTTAAAAAAAATTGTAATTATAATAAGTAAAGTGAACTACACTTAACAAATACATTATATAAGATACACGACAACACATTACATTCGAATATCAATATACAAAAGTAACTAACCATAACATATAATTATTACTCATGATATAAATAAGATACATTCCACAACATTAAAATCATCACATAACAAATAAAGTACATTAAAGATTCATCCTTACATTGCATTCATTCAATATAACATTTACGAGACTCATTTCCCAAATGAGGTAGATCATACAATATTGTTACAATTACAAAGTTATATGAATCCTCCTCAAATATAAATGAGGAGTAGTACATATACAAGGTATCTAACTGATACAAAAGAACATAACATAAATGTTACATTGCTCCCAGAGTACAGAATCATGGATATTAACTACACGAAACATACTATTGTCATAGGAGTGTCACTCATAATTTGCTATGGGTTACCCTGGTGTAACCTTCCTAGGCTACTAGACCCTCATTTTGGGCTACCTTGGATACCTCTATTGGCTGCTAGACCCCCATAAAAACTATGCTTCTCATCTCACCTCAAGTCTAAACAAGTGCTTGAGCCATGAGAGAAACATTCATTATCATTATTATTATGAGACTTACCCATTCATTAACTCTTTTTAAGTTATCACTTAATTAAAACACTCAGTGAGTTACCTTGGCACCCCTTTGTGTGCCGAACCCCCAACTAAGAGCCACTCCCCTACCAACAACACACATACCTAATCCACAACCAAGGGTAAACATAGTGCACAAATCCAATATTAAATCCCAATACAACATATAAGAGGCAACACATCTCATTCGTAGTAACTGGGTGTTCAAACTGAATCTCACATCCTATTCATAGTAACCATGTGTACAAACTAAATCATAGCCAAGTGCACTACCCAAGGTAAATAAAGGGCTGAAATACAACTCACAATAACTCTATCATAAAATAACATTTGGAAGACTTACAAGTACAACAATCTAATTTTCCCCAAAAAGTAAATAGAAGAAATCACAATTTAAATAGGTAAATTCAAGCAAGTTATGAATCTATCATTAGGATTTCCTAAATCCATTTTGAAAACAACAATACATTGCTTAAATTAATCTAACTTAAAACAATATCATTTGCAAAAAAACTAGAAATTAAATCTAATTATTTAACTTAATTTCCCAATTACATCTATTTTAAAATTAATTCACTTTTAAATTATATCATTTAAAAATAATCTATTTCATGCATTTACATGCATCTATTATAAAAGTCATTTAAATATATATATATATGTATATATATTAAATATATATAATTTATAAATATATATATTATTTAAATATTTAAGAATTAAATAACAATTTCCTAAACATAAATCAAATATATATATATAAAACAATATATATAATATGTATAAATTAAATATATAATATATAATATATATATAATATATATATAATAAAAATCATATCCTAGGATTATGAAGGGCAAACAAATTATTTACTACCGCCGCTAGCTGTGTAAGCATAGCCAAACCCCAATTGATGGGGGGCGTGGCCCCTGTGGGTAGCGCTGGGCTACTCCACATTCTGCCTCCCTATGGGGTGACGACTATGGAGACAACCACAACCTTCCCCAAAACTATTACCCATAACAAATTTATTTAATAAGACATGTGATTTATTATAGATATTTTCAATTCCATTTTTTTTATAATATAAAATTTCATCAGAAATGTTTATCAATAAACATGCATTTATATATATTTATATATATATGTATGTGTATATATATTTTTCAATATATATATATAAATTTATCAAATCAATTGCTTCAGATGGGAAATTATTTTCACAAAAGTTTTCTACTGGAAATGTTTAGAAAATTTCACAAAGGTTTTCAATTTCTAAGCAAAATGAAACTAATTGGGAATAAACAAAACAAAATGATGTTCTTCTATATGAAGATCTTTCCAATAAAATAAGATTTTCCCAAATTTTTAAACAAGAAGATTTTTGAAATCCATTCCTACAAAGACTTATAAATTTCTCTATTGTTTTCCTCTGAGGTTTTCTATTGTTTAAAAATAATTTCAACAGAGGCTCTTTGATTTCACTATAAAATTTTCTACAGAGGCTCTAAAATAATTTACAACAAATTTTCAAACACATAAGCCTTACAAATTTACAAAATAATTAAAAGATTCTACACAAATTATAAATTCTTTTGTACAGGCAATCTTTCAATTTGCAAAATAAAACAAAGTTTCTACAGAAATACGTAATGTTCTTGCACATGCAAAGATTACAAAATTAAAATTAAAATAATAAAGAACCTGTTTTCCAGAAGCTTGAAGAAATGAAGATTGAAGAAGAGCTTCCCTTGCAAATTCCAATTTCCAAAGCTTCTACAAAAAATAATCACTTCCAGAAAGATGCAAAACAATAACCAGAGCCCAAAACTTCCCGCGAATTTTTTTTTCAATTTTTTTTAACAACTCCCCCAAAATATCTTTTCCATTCCTGTGAAGTAACCTCTTACCTCTTCCAATTATTGAAAAAAATCTCTCTGAGAATAAATTCTCAATAAGAGTGTTTAATAATTTTTCTAACACACATGTCAAAATTGCAATATCTTTTAACCAACTCAGATATTTCCCTTTTGATAATTACAAGACATTTATGCTATTTTAATAATTTAAACTTCACAAATTAAAATTATCTATTTTATGCAATTTATAATTCAAATTCACATAATAATTTCTAATCAAATTTAATCTAATTAATTTAATTACTTTATAAAATGAATTTAACCACAAGGATTAAATACAAAGCTTCTAACAATATTAATTAAAATTAATAAATAATCACTAAAATCATTAAAAGCATTAATTTAACATTAATTTCCATAGAAAAAACTTTGCAAAAAAAATAAATGACAAGGAAAACATAGACAACATAACACAAAGCATACCGACAAATGATAGACTATGACTAGGGTTGTAGCTTGACTAGAAAAACCCTATTACTATGTCCCAATCAATTGTACCGTTGGGAAATGGACACACTCAAACCTACGGATCTAGGTGGAGCCAATGTCTTGTACCTGTAATCCTGCAACCAAAGCATATGTCGTACATGATCATAAACAATCACACCATGAAGAGAAAATTGTAGAATCACAGGGCGCTCGCAAGCGAGTGATGCAATCCTGTTCTCTTCACCAATACAGTATCACATCAAAACTGACAAAGCTAAAACATCAATTAACTACATATGAGCATATATCAATATCAACTCAAGTAATCAACTATGATAATAAAAAAGCATGTCACAAACAATAATTATCCATATAGTGTACCATCACATCATAAAATAAAAACCATCATCGCTCCAATGTCAACAATTAAATAACGACATAGTATCATGGTCTATCAAAGTAAAAAGCATTATTCAAAAACATAAAGAAAATTAGAGGGGTACTATAGCTGAGATGTTGTGAGTACATGGAGCTATCTTTATGGTGTTGTAGATGTGTTGGTTTGATGAGTTTCCAAGTGCTTTTGAGAAAATTAATAAACAAGAGAAGTCAAAATTATGAAAGTGTTCAAAATATGCTTTGGTATGTGCTCTACATTTCTCCTATGTTGATCCTATGCTTGTGTAGATCTGAAGGTTTGATAATGGTGATCTTGTGGTGATATCTCTTGAGTTTTAGGTTTTGGTTTGATGGTACGTGAAAGTTACATTCACCGGTATATGAACTATTTTGGCAGAGTTGGTCTTCTGTGGATTGGGAGAAATATTTTTTCTCTGTAGTCCTCCTCTATTTCATTTCAGATCTTGCAGATCTAGGATGTCTTGTGAAAGTATTTTCTATGCTCTGGAAAAGAGGTCTAAAATTTAGTGATCTGGAAGTCACGTTTCAGTGTTTTAGTGTGAGTTTGTATAGTTTGGATGGACTGGTGAAAGGTGTTTAGTGTTTGAAGTTTGTTGCATTTGCTACAGATGTATCTAGAATATTCTGAGATGTATTCTCATGCATAATAAGTGTGTTGTGGTGTCCACATATCATCTTCTTATTGGGAAGCATGTACATCATTGTTCTTTTGTTTTTTCATTAGGTTTGGCCAACTTTGTGTTTACACTTCATTCAAAGAATAAAATTTAATCATGGAAGCATGCGGTTGATTCGAGATATTATTTTTGGATCTCAAAAAATGTTTTTATTGGTCCATTCTCATTCCTTTCCACTGCGGGAATGTTGAGTTGTCAACCTAATTTTAATTTATGAAATGAGGTAATTTTGGCCAACCTTTGAGAAAGTTTCTAAGGTTGAGGATGGTATAAAAGCAAGTCAAATTGAGAAGAGTTGTATGATAGTGTGATGCAAATTGATGAAAGTGAGCCACAAATCATAAGAGCAGAAGTGTGTGTGTGATTGAGTTGTGACAATAGTTCTTCATTGCATTGAATTCTTGAAGGCAGTGACCTAAAGGTATCTACAATCCTTATTCAAGCTATGAATGTGCATTAATTGTTGTGGTGGATCTTTTGTTCTCTCTTGTATCTATAGGCAGTGAGCCTCCTTGTTGGACAATGAGTCCTTTCTGTAGGAAGTGAGCCTTTGTACTTGGATAGTGAGTCCTCTTTTGGGCAGTGAGCCTTTGTATTCAGTTTTATAATCTTTTATATTGTGAGTTAACCCTCACTGTGGTTTTTCCCTTATTGGGTTTTCCATGTAAAAATCTGGTGTTCATTGTGTTTATTTACTTTTTGTTATTTGTGTTTCATGCTCTTACTTAATAACATAATAGTGTGGTTGTGGAATTAATAAGGGTTTAATTTTTAAGTTTGAATTTTATGACAATTGATTTACCCCCCCCCTCTCAGTTGCCCTGTGCCTATTTAACAGAAACCTAGTGACTAAATAAATTTATTTTGGCTAAAGTTCCTTATTGAATCTATTTCCAATTGCATTTATTGCATGGAATTCTTAAGTTGAAGAATATTTAATTTTATTTGTTCAACTCCACTTATAGCATCATCTCTCACTTTCTTTGCTTGTGTATAAATTCATATGCAATACTTGAAACCTAGTGACTTTAAAAATTCATTTTTCCTAAATTTCTTATCATTTATTTCCAACCACATTTGTTCCATGGAATTCTTATGTTCAAGAATCTTAGATTTCATTTGTTCAACTCCACTTATAACATCATCTCTCACTTTCTTTGCTTGTTGTAAATTCTTATGGAATACAAAAGGTAATTTGACTTTAAATTGATTTTTCCTAAAGTTCCTTATTGAATCTATTTCCAATTGCATTTGTTCCATGGAATTCTTAAGTTCAAGAATCTTTGATTTCATTTGTTAAATTCCACTTATAGCATCATCTCTCACTTTCTTTGCTTGGATGTAAATTCTTATGCGATACAAAAGCTAATGACTTTAAATTCATTTTGCCTAAAGTTCCTTATTGAATCTAATTCCAATTACATTTATTCCATGGAATTGTTAAGTTCAAGAATCTTTGATTTCATTTGTTCAACTCCACTTATAACATCATCTCTCACTTTATTTGCTTGCATGTAAATTCATATGCAATACTTGAAACCTAGTGAATTTAAAAATTTATTTTTCCTAAATTCCTTATCATCTATTTCCAATTGAATTTATTCCATGGAATTATTAAGTTCAAGAATCTTTGATTTTATTTTTTCAACTCCTCTTATAGCATCATCTCTCACTTTCTTTGCTCAAACATGTTTAAATTCATATGCAATACTTGAAACCTAGTGACTAAATAAATTCAATTTTCCTAAAGTTCCTTATTGAATCTATTTCCAATTGCATTTGTTCCATGAAATTCTTAAATTCAAGAATATTTGATTTCATTTTTTCAACTCTACTTATAGCATTATCTCTCACTTTCTTTGCTTGCATGTAAATTCATATGTAATACTTGAAACCTAGTGACTTAAATTCATTTTTCCTAAATTCCAAATATCATCTATTTCCAATTGTATTTGTTCCATGGAATTCTTAGGTTCAAGAATATTTGATTTCATTTGTTCAACTCCACTTATAGCATTGAATCTCACTTTCTTTGCTCAAGCATGTAAATTCATATGCAATATGTAACTATGGGGAAAATTCTAGGTTAGCAGATTAGTAGCTAATAAACCAAACCCAAAGTAAATAATGAAGTAAAAAGGAGGAAAACTAGAAAACAAAGAGAGATATCACCTTGAGTATTCAACCTCTATGATTGACCTCCATTACACCTTCTCTATTTACTGCAATATGTAGTTTTCCCTTAGATTTTGTGTGAGCAATCTATGACTATGCTAAGACCAAAGCAAAATGTTGAAGGTTTTTGATATGAAATGCAATACTATGCAACTATGCAACAAGTAAGCAACTATGAAATATGCCTAAAGTATGCAAAAATGTCAAGAGAGATGAAGTATGATTAATACAAGAGCTAAGGTGAAATGAAATTGCAAGAGCATGAGACGATATGATTGCAAGAGATGTCCAAATGAGACCAAAATTGTCATTTTATAGAAAATGCAATTTTAAATGAATGGCCAAGATTGAAGATTGACAAATACCATAGAAGCAATGGAAAAGATTCAATATGACAACTCACAATTAGGGTTATGGCAACATTAGGTCAAATTTGAAATGAATGGACAAGATTTAATTTGAGAAAATTAAATCAAGGGTTGACAATGCATGTGACAAGGAGATAAGAATGGCATAGAAAAAGAGAGAGTTGGAAAATCAAATAATATTAAAAATTACTTGATTTATGGAGGAAAAAGGCTATTTTGAATTAAAAATTAATTTAATTCAAAAAGGTGGGGCCATGTGACAGTAAATAATTAATTTGAATTATTTACTAAAAGAGGGGAAATTAGAAAGTGAGACCATTTTAAATAAATAATTTTATTTAAAATGGCAAAAATGTCAAGGTGGACAATAATTAAATGAATTAAAGAATTTATTTAATTATGAGAGGATATGCAAGAATTAATGATGTATTTAAATAAATAAATACACTTTATTTATTTAAATAATTAGGAGGAAATTATGGACAAAGATAATTAAATAAATTTATGAATTTATTTAATTATGGAGAGACATTAGAGTATTAGTGACACATTTAAATAAATAAATAAAATTTATTTCTTTAAATAATCAAGAAGAATAAAAAGACATGAATTAATAAAATAATTAAAAAATATTTAATTAATACTTGAAAGTGGACCAATGGACATAATTAGATGTTTTAGTTGTTCTAGGAAGAAATATGGTGACAAGAGAGCTTGCAGGCCTAGGTCATTTTTATGTGTCCACATTTTACCCCTCTTTGTCATAATGCAGTCTATCATGTTGTGACAAAGAAAATTTGTGAGAAACATGCTCCAGTGAAGGTACGGAGTATCTATGCCCCCTTGAGAAAATTTTCAAAATTTGGAAAGTGTCTCGACAATCTAATTTGATGACAAAAAAGAAATGGCGCAAGTGGTTTCGAATGTTGGAATGTTTAAAGCAACAAAGAGGTCGGTCAAAGTTGGTCAAATGAGCCTCCAATAATAAAAATTTACAGAAAATCCCACTTTGACCCTATAAATAGGTTGAAAATGGGTAAAAGTTAATTAATTTTTACATTCACACTTGTAAATTTGGAGAGCTCAGAGCGAGAAGAGTGCACGCGAAGATGGTGATTCCTATCATAGAGCATCGCGATTACATTCTCATGACCTTTCGATGGCCAGAGGGCACAGACCCACTAGTATGTACCACGTGCCTACTTTTTCATTTTATCATTTTTCTTGCATTTTTAGGGTTTTAGGCTAGGTCATCGAATGTGCCATGATACATATGCATTCATGTAAGTCACATTCATCGTCGTGTTCGACGCATTTGATGTGTCATGACCCAAATGAAATAAACCCATTAGGTTCGTAGCTAGGTGTGACACATTTGTCAATTACTGTGATGCATTCGCAATATTACAGCACAAATGATAAGCATGTCGACACATTCACAATATTGCAATGCATACGCGAAGTCGAGTGACATATTTTTTTTGACAATGACACATTTGATTATGGAGCAATACAACCAATCGAAGATGACACATTTGTGAGTCCAAACGACGCAAGTGACATAGTACAACACAATTTTTGTATGAAACGACACAAATGCCAAACCATGATGTAAATGAAGTCAACACGATGCATTTGAATTTGACTAGGGTTGACTTAGTTTTAGGCTTAGTTTTTGTTATGTTTAATTAGATAGATGGTAATAATTATTTGTGATAATGTGCTAACTCTCATTTCTACATGTGCTTAAACAATTACCATTGATCTATACACATGAGTTCAGGTTGTCCACTTATTCATTTCAGGACTAGTTGATGGACATGGAGTAGCGACGATTGATGCAACTTGGATTGTACTATGTCACCTATATGCCCATTATCTGGGCTAATAAGGGACTGTTGATAGCACTGGCCGAGAGATGGCACTCAAAGACCTATTCTTTCCATTTATCAATGAGGGAGGCGACTATTAGGCTAGAGGATGTGTATTAGATTCTGTACATTCTGATCAAAGGAGCACGAGTGGTGTACAATCCACAGTGGGGAGTGTAGGCCATGATAGAGTTATATGAGGTAGATGATGGCACAGGTCTTGGTGTCGATGGATATGAGATTCAATGGGAGTACCTAGCCGAGCACTACCCATGGTGGGATGCCATGTTATGTACTCTAATTGTTGAGGTCCTGATTCCATATCATTGAGGAAATGAATTCTAGATTAGATGGGGTGATGTGCTAGTGCAAATGCGGCAGGATAGGGTAGTTTTTGCATGGGGGCCTTGTTTGCTTGGCATGTTATGTCATCATCTACATGAGGTAGCACAGAAGGGTGGGAGTAGCATTAGTTACGGCATGACATTACTCATGATCTGGGCTTGGGAGCATATTCCCATCTTTCAGCCATTGATTTAGAGGTCTCAGTTAGCCGATGGGATGCCTTTTGTATATCTATATGCAGGAGCGTTACAACAAACTAGGGTCAGAGAGAAAAGCTTTTGGCGGCATAGGATAGTTACCATGACTGCATTTGTCTGGAGGCAGTATAGGGATTGTGCACAGTGGGCGGATGAGGGTGACCATTTTCCATTTTGCCGATAGTTTCAATATTTGATTGGTCACACTGTATAGTCCCAACTGATTATCAAGATGTACCTACCCTAGTATGTTCTTCGTCAGTTCGGTGAGTAGTAGGGTGTACCCATGGGGACTACAGAGTATGCATAGACATTGTGAGAGCTTGGGTGGGGTCCAGCTATATCAATGCCATTTACCAAGCAACAGATAGATGGATTGGTGGCACAACCATGGGGGTGGAGTGGAGGTCTTGTAGATCTAGGGATGACTACAAATTTTGACTTGTGGTGGCAGACACATTGACCAATTCCCTTGATAGATATTGATGGGTGGACACTTGTGGATTGTAGATCTATTATCCCGTGAGTGCAGCAAGGAGGTCGAAGAGGTAGGGGGAGAGGTAGAGACAGAGGATGAGGAGATGGAGGGAGAGGAGGTGGATATGATGGAGGAGATGGAAGAGGTTGTGGGAGGAAGAGGAGAGGAGGGGATGAAGGGAGATAGGCCAGGAGAGTGAGACAATGAGTAGAGAGAGAAGCCTTAGATGTTATCCCTGAGGTGCCAGAGGAGGAGGAGAGAGATGAGGGGCTAAGGTAGGAGGGGGGAGATAAGAGGTAGAGAGACAAATAGAGGGGGAGGGGAGATACTGTAAGGAAATTTAGGAGCGCATCTCATGAAAACTCCATGCAGTAGTGTCTTCAGTAACTTTCATTTTCAATTAGGTTTTCTCAAAGACACAAACAACTATGTCCAAATGCAAAATAGACATAGTTCATTTCCTACATTGATCCATCTGAGAGAAACACATGTAAATTCAATAGCAAGCATTAACAGATTCTACTACATGAACCAACAAGCATGAAAGATGAAACAAAAAACCAGAACGCAAAGATTTACATGGGGAAAATCCTTTTGGATAAAAAACCCACACTCCAAAGATTGAGCCATTGTATTATTCAGCAATAGAAAGTTACAATACAGTTTCAGGCTCTTAGCCTTTTAGAGATTACATCTTGTTCATCTGGATACAACTAGTAACATACTATCCCTGAGAGATCAAACATGGCATTCATGATCAGGAGAGATTCCAGCAGCATAACTCTGCCTCTCTGACTCTCTGCCTTGGCCTCATGGCTTCAGCCTGTCAGCCAACCACTCGGCCTTTCTCTATCAATCTCTCTCTGGCTCTTGAATCTTCAACATCACCTATTACGGGCTCATGGCTTTGGCCTTCCAACTAGCCACACTCAGCCTTCACATTTGTTCACTCTCTATTTCCTTCTCTTCAGCTTCGGCTCTATGAAATGGTTTGTTTCCAACTATCGAATCATCCAGCTCAGAAATGATTCACATTCTGCTTTCTCTAATTTGTCCATATCCCACCACGTCAGACAATCTTCACTCGGTCAACAACAATCAGCTTGTGTCGCATGTTGGTGAGAAACTAGAAGTGTCTCCCTGATGCCACAAGACCTGATTACATGTTGTAGCCAAGAGTCATCTCCATCAGCAAGAGGATCTAATGATATCCACAAGTCATACCGATTTCAACATTCTCATCGGTGAGACAATCACCATTTGATGAGACATCACACTGAGCTCATAAGTCATTCCAAAGTGTTCCTTAGTCGCCAAGACTTTAGTCATTCATTAAGAGATCATATCGAGTCTTCAAGTCAGGCCAAAACCCATTGTATTCTTATCGACATCCATCTATCGGCAAGACTATCGTCTTTCACCAAGATGTCACAATGAGCTTCATGTTATACCAAACTCTAAACAACAGTCACCAAGAGTTACACCGAAGTTAGAATTCCATTGGCAAGACAATTTCTCTTCGCCAAGACATCACCCCACAGGTTCCAAGTCACCCCGATTCAATCTTGTTGGCTAGACTTACTACTTTTGCCAAGACTTCATACTGAAGCCTTTAAGTCATATCGATGTGTTCCATTGTCGGCGAGAGAATCAACCTTTGGCAAGACATCTTACCGAGGCTTCCATGTTATCCTGAAACAACTATTCGCCAAGAGTCACACCAAAATGATGACCCCACATGCTATCGGCAATACTTCTGATATTCGATGAGACATCATATTGAAACAATACGTTACACCGATGACCCCTAACAATGTTTTTGAGACATCTCCCGATCACTAAGAGGTCATGCCGATAGGAACAAGTCATACTGATTTCTTCATCGACAAGACAGACCGAAGGCCATGTCGATATCGAAAAGACTTCCTATCATCACCGAGACTTCTCACCAAGACTCTTGAGTTATCCTGAGTGTAAACCATCGGTGAGACATTCCTCAGTCACCAAGAGATCTTCCCAAGAGTTCAAGTCACCCCAAACTAGCTTATCGGTGAGACTTCTCTTGGTCGCCATGACTTCCTGCCGAATCCATTTGTTATCCTAAATACTCTAAGTCGCCATGAGTCTCCTCGAAGCCCGATAACAAACCCTTATGTCACCGAGACATTCCACTTAGTAGGAGATTACAACGAAGGCCAAAAGTCACAGCGATAGGCTTCTTTGGCAAGACAAAAGCATTATCTTGGTGACATGAGCAAAACACAAGGTAAACTACCAGTCGGCCAAACAACAGAATTTTCACAACAATAAAGCTTTCTTAGAGGTTTCAGCCTGTGATATTGAGGCATATTTTCCAAAAATCTCCCACTTGACGAAGATCACACAGGCACCTCCAAAGCAGCCAGGAACTAAGAACACACTAGCTCCACCAGTTCAAATTCTGCAATACTCAAGACACCCAATCAACATGATTCCATAGATAACAGTCCATTAGACAATCTGCAACAAAGACCAAGCATCTAGCTGCAACTCACTAACCAACAAAACAACCGATCACAGCCCCCAGGAAACCACATAGACTTCAAACATGCTCTCATGCTCCATCAAGAATTCTACTCTAACATCCAAGATGTTCAGCATTCAGACAACAATCCTATCATCTTCCACGTGTGGAAGAAAGACACAAAGCCAAGGTGTATAAGCACCATTCCAATGAACAAAAGCAAAAAAGATCCCAGTGATATCTTCAACAAGATATTGCTACCACTTCACTATGCTCAATTGCTATACAGAAGCAATATCAACTTCAAAGCTTCAATCAGAAGACAACAGTGAAGTCATTATCCAAAAACAAGATAAACAACACATCAGTTAGAACAACAATCCTAACTAATTTCTCCCATCCAACTGATAAATCCATGTGACTAAAAATAGCACCTGCAGCTCGTGCTATACCATCTAATCTTACATACCTCAAAGGTATTACCATTAGTAAACTTTTGCCAGTCCATTAACAACAAATACAAGTTCCAGTGTCAACCAGTCGAAGAAGACAAGACACATATAGGAACTCCCACTGCCTGAGAAATCCAGATCTAAAAGAACAAAAGGCATCGCAAGCCTACCAATACCAGCACAAAGAAAATGTAACCCTATAGTACCAAAGAAAAATCCACAATGATATGTACAACCTACAACAACCTGCCACAAGAAACATTTCTCTCACCACAAACCTTCATGGCCATAGAGAGAAACACTGCACATCATCTTCTGTAGAACATCCTCCTACATACACTTCTAACAACCAGCTGTGTCAAGAATGATCTTCTTCACATCCCAAAAGAAAGCCTTAACAACATCCATCTATTCAATCACCAAGATCAAACCAACTTCTAAGCTTTTAAAGAGAGGGTTTTGTTTATGGACATTGAGTAGGTTCTATATGGACCCTTAAATGGAGCAACATACAGTCTTCTTCAGCCGAACTTACCAAAATAGCTACAAAAAATACTAAGATAGGTAGCTATCCATAAAGCTCTAATATCAATTAATGTCTATGTGCATACAAAGTTTTATGTCAGAATGGTTCATAAAATAGGAAAAAAGAACAAAACTTAAAAGAAATTTATGCTCCTCTGACATCCAAAAATTCCAAACTTAAAATAAAAATGAAGCATCCTTTGGCCTTTTATAGAACACAAGGCTCAGATAGGATAAGACTACATGAGAGGAAATCTAAGGGACCAATCTCATCAAGGCACATGGAATATTGTGACCAATAGGAGAATTGCAATTGAAGTCAATGGAAGTGAACTCCAATTACTCGTTGAATCTCTTCAGGTTCTTTTTTCATCTTTCTCAGGATTCCTTCTGAAATCGAACAAATCTATCCAAGTAAAGTTATATAGGGGCTTCCCATTATAATGGAGTGATCAGGTGGAAGTCAAAATCCTATATCTCAAGTTCCTCAATCTGAACATTCGAAGAATGAATTGCTCCTGAAATAGATACAATTTATTACTACATGCTTGAACTCTAGCATCTCGGTATTTCGGTAACTAGAACATCTTTGTAATGAACTCTATTCCAGCATGAGCTCCTTAAATGCATCATCGAATATGGTAATATCATCAGGTTTTTTCGCAAATACAATTTTCCTGACCGTTCATATCCAAGCTTTGCATCACAATCGATATCTCCTACAATCACAAATTCCATATATTAAATCCCTTTTTTTTAAACATAATAAAATCTTATGTAAATAGAACCATTATTCAAATGTTAGTACAAAAATTCCATAATTAACACATCATTCAAAAAGCATATCATAAATCCTTGTACATATACCAGATCATTAGGATCATTAGACAAATTTAAAACTTTAACATTTTATTTCACATTGCAACCCGGTACCTAGTACCCGGTATTCAACTTTACACACTTTCTCGGACCTCAATTATATTGGAACTCCACTATACCGGACTCCCTCTTACTGGACTCACGCTTATTGGACTGGAGCCTTTCACTTAAACTTCACATTACCTTTCACCTTTTCTATGTTTCTGGTACTCGATACTCGGTGTATGAAAAACTTCCAATATGAAGTACTTTCTTTTATCAAAGACTTCTCTTCCTTTCTATCCACTTTTGATGATGTTCCAATTTGTTAACTTCTACCATAAGAGATATTTTTTCACTTGGATCCCCAAGTCTTTTCAGTCTCGGGGCATGTTGTGAGACCACACAACAACTTGCAACCAATAAAACCAAATTTAAATCAAACTTGAAATAAAATCACCAGTTGTAAATTAAAACTTATACATATTTTAACACAATAATTTTCTACCTTTACCTAGATTCTGGCATAAAAAGTAAAACTCTACCAGAAACATCCTTGTGTGCTATAATTAATTCCAATTTTCAGAACTTATTAAAAAAGAATCAGTTCATTAACATTGAACTACATAATATAGTAATCCTCCAAAGCCAACAGGGATAGAGCCTTGTTGCCAGTCAAGCATCCATAGTCCCAACAAGGTTATCTCCATAATTCCCCCAAACATAGCTATATTGTCGGTCAGGCGTCCATAGCCCCAATAGAGTTATTTGGATAACCTAAAGAGCTGATATCATTTTTTCTCTTTTTCTTTTTTTAGATATAGCAATGATAGCTCTCATTTTTCACTTTTGATATTGCAATAATAGCTCTTTTATCAACTTGCAAGCATTGAAGCACCACTATTAGGTTTGGAATTACAATGGTAGCGAAGGTTACTTTTTGATTTTTCATTCAATGTAAATCCCTTCATCAGTTCTCTACTTCCCAAAAACTTATTTAATGATTCCCTGTAAGTGTGTGTTTCCAGCTAAATTTCATGAATTATGCCAAATCCTAGCTAACTGTAGCTCACTATATGTTAAAAAATATGCATAAATTAAATGTTAGCAATAGACAACTTAATCACCAAATTTAAATCTAAATTCAGAAACATTAGTTACCACCCTTTCGATTAAATTTTATGGCAACTTCTAAAACTGTTGCTAACTATCTCGACTTGACAGTGCTGCACTTCATTAATGGATCAAAATTTCATGATTACCTTCAAACACAATCACATTATTTCACATTAAATTTGCATGCCTTGCTCAACACGTATTATCTCTTCAACTTCTTTAGGTGATGACGTGTACTGTCTTGTTGACTTCATTCTCCTATGTAGTCCGCATACATAACACCTCCATAATTAATACGACTTTTTTTATTTATTGAAATGATAACTATTAATTTCAAAAGCTCCAACTTGCTTGATTCAGAATCTCTATACTACTCAAATTTGAAGCAATTTCACTAGATATGTGTAAATAATTAATTTGATTTAACCTTTAATTCTGAAGATTATTGTTCAATTGCCACCTTGCATACAATTTCCAAAAAAAAAACAATTGCTTAAGGAAAATGTGTACCACGACTCTACTTATGGCCTTCTATAAACTCGTGCATTTCTTCTCGAATTCTCCATACTTCTCTTTTCTTTCTCTTTTTATATATTTTTTGTAATTCCACTCTATTTTGTGTCTTTGCATTTTCTTCTTAGCCATGGATACAACAATTTGCTTAGATTGTTCTCATAGACATAATGTTTTCTTGGGGAGCATCACACCACAAAGGCTTGAAAAAGTCTTTATCATTAGGACTTCCAGTTTCACTGTGCCAAACTTATGCTTAGTCCTTAGGGAAAGATATGTTGCATCTAGCCACTACTTCCATTTTCACTTCGACATAGCTTCTCACTTTGTAGTGTCACTTCTAGACATCGGGCTACCTATTGAAGATGTTCACGCTACTTCCAACTTAATAGTGAAGCATAAATTCTTGGAGAATCTAGATACCATCTTAGCTATTGCACATCCGACCATTGGGATTCCCTCCATGGATGATATTCTTCAGTTCCTGGAACATGGGGAAGTGCTTCCACTTCGGCCCTTTTTCACTGATATCCATATCCAAGACTTTGAAACTCACCGAGAACTCGCCTACATAGGGTATCTATCCCTAATAGAAGAGGCATCCCAAATTGACTGAATGGCTACTATCATCCGCAACTTTGCTCAATTTTTCCTTTTTGAACCTTTTTTAATTTTTTGAATGAGGATTTTGATACTGATGTATATACGTGATATACACACACACACACACACATATATATATATCTGATCTATTTTACAAATCTATGACAATTTCCTTTGAATGCATAACATTTATAATTTTAAATCCAAATTACTTAAACAAAATTAACACACGAACATTAATTAAATAAACGTAAATAACAAAGTGATGAAAATTAGACTAAGAGAGAAGATAGAAAATGCAAATAGAGTTTATAATAGAGTTTGTCGTAAAAATGACTACGTCTCTGGGTCCCTCTCCAATGAGTGGACCGATCTGATTAATTCTCTAGAAAATCAGTACAAAACTCCAGCATGGTTTCTCCTTGGTTTACAAGAAATTTGAAAAAGCTCCTCTAAAGTGCAAGGAACAAACTCCTAGAAAGCACAAAAGTCGAGCAAAATTTCACCAAGGAATTTCTCTCTAAGTCACCACTTAGCTTTTCCCATCCTACACTACCCCCTTTTATACACCAATATTGCCCAAATTGGTTACTAACCAATTGATTTTACAATATTCCCCAATCTCCCTTTTTTACATAAAAATCCTTCATAATCCCCCTATTTGCATAAAAATCACTAAATAATAATTTTTAATATATTTTATTGCCCATTAAGATCTTTTATTTCAGGCTTTATCTGATTTAGTTTTAACCCTCTTTTAAATTTAGGGGATTCACCTTTTAATTATAGGGGGTTATTTTTAAAGTTGAAGGGGGGCTTAGTTTTATAGTTATTCAAAACAAACCCGAGACCGTTATATGTTTGAAACCATACACTAGCTCAATGGTCACTAAGGATTTTAGGGCAAGGGGGGTCAGAGGCTTGACCCTCGGCCTACTATTTTTAACCAAAATTCAAAACTGGAAGATGACAAAACCAACCATCACCTAATACAAACTAGCAGATGTTGCGTGGTTCAATGCTTGAGTGCATACATTGTACTTGGGAGGTCTTGGTTTCGACTCCGACCACCTTTTTAGCAACAACTTGAACTGTGCCAAGAGGGAGAGATTAAAGGGGTTCCATGTGGCATGTTGAGGAGGTGCCATGTGGCGTCCTCTGATTCTTCCACAAAGACACATCATCTACCACACCAGTCCTCGTCAGCGTAAGGTGTCCAAGTTAGCTGCCACATGTGTGCCACATCACCTATCCAGTCAATAGTATGAAGTGCCACATCATCTGTATGCTTTTTGCATGTCAACTTGTGATTGGTCCACCTCATTTTCCATATAGTATAGACTACCATGTTAGTATGATGACATCATCATCTGTACAACTGGTCAACCATGGTAAATGCAAACTTTGACTTGGTGTAACTCAGGCATACGAACTCAAAATTGGATGAAACAAATGTCGTTGGAAAGGTCTCGATGAGCTCTTTGACTTGATGCTAGTTTTGTCTAATTCTAAGTCGACAATTTTTTCCACTTTTTTGATGGCCTCTAGTACCAGTTTGAGTCGAACTTTGACATACTGTATCTTGGGTATACAGACTCCTATTGAGCTCATTCAATTTGTGTTGGACTCAAAATTTTGAGCACTTCAATCTAGTGACAATTAATGGAGGATATGAGACACTTCAATTTTTTATGTTGAGTATCCCCCTGGATTAGTCCTCCCCACTAGAGAGCTTTTGGACCTTTGAAAACTTGATTACTTGGAAAGCAAGTGAGGGTAAAGTTCCCTCACTTTACCAATCTCCATCCATTTTTCCTTGCTTGGATTCATCCCCTTCAGTCCCACTCTAAGGTATTCCATAGCTTCTCTTCGTAAAGTCTTTACTTTCCTATCTAAGATGACATCCTCTGGCAACTCTGACATGTACTTTGTGAAAGATCATTAATTGATGGAACCTAAATGTTTGTGTCTTCATCCAGTATCATTGGAGGCTCGTACAACTTCAGATTCTCAACATTGACAACTGAATAGATGTGCATGTATGGAGGAAAATTAAGGTGGAAGGCGTTGGTTCCAATCTTTTCCAAGATCTCAAAGGGACCATACCGAATCGGCTTGAGCTTCCTTCCTTTGCCTTGCATTCTTTTCTTGTTGATATGTAACCAAACTCTGTCTCCAACTTGGAAATGGTGATCAATGCGATATTTATCATGCCGAGCCTTGTATTTGGCTTGACTCTTCTCCAATTGTGCTTCCATTGCTTGATGAATTTCTTGGACTTTCTGGATGAACTTCAAATCCTTCTCTGCATCATGGCATCCATCTTCAACATTGTCCTTCCCAAAGGAAAAATCCATCAATGTTTTAGGAACATAACCAAAGCAAGTCTCAAAAGGAGACCTTTTTACATAGAAAAGTGTGTTGCATGGCTTTAAGCATGCTGCACATAATGAAGACTCTCATCCAACGGCTTTGGATGTTTACTACAATAACCTCCGAGTAGATGCACAACTGTCCTATTTATCGCCTTTGTATGTCTGTCAGTCTGCGGATGGAAGGTTGTACTCTTCTTTAGTTTGGTGTCTATGAGTCCCCACAAAGCTGACCAAAATTCCCCCAAGAATCGAGAATCTTGATTCGATATAGTAGAAGTAGGTAACCAAAAATGAACCCATACAAATTGAAAGTACATCTGAGCTATCAGTTCAGTAGTGACCTATTTTTAACAAGGCAATAAGATACACATTTTTCTAAACCGATCAACTACTACAAACAAGTAATCATGTCCCTTCCTAGACATAGGTAACCCCCCAAAATAATCCATTGAAACAATTTCCCATGGATAGGATGGTATAGGTATAGGTGTGTACAACCTCAATTTTCTATTACTAGGCTTACTTTTTGCACACATAACACAACCTCTAATATACTTAGTTACAGTTTCTTGCATTCAAGGCCAATAACAATACTTTTGTAGCTGAGTGATTTTCTTGCTTACCCCAAAATGTCCTGCAATCATTGAGGTGTGTGATTATTTGATTACCTATGCTTGTTCATCTTTTGGAGTACATAAATTTCCCAAGTGATGCAATAATTAATCCTGCACATAGTAATCTTTCTCTTCTACATGTTTTCCTGCAATTAGAGTTGAATAGATTTCCTTAAAGTTTTCATCATTAGCATATTGTTCCTGAAAATTTTCATGTACCATGGAACTACCTTTAAGGATAATCAAAGCATTCATAATAGAAGGCCTAGACAACATATATGCTACTTTCTTATGGGTACTTTTCTTGTACTTAATTACTAAATGAAATTGTTGAAGAAAACCCATCCACCTAAAGTGCCTACTTTGTTAAAATTTGGATTGTGAATGCAAATACTGAAGTGGTTGGTAATAAGTGTGGATTACAGTTTCTTTCCCCATTAAGTAGTGTTTCCATTTTTTAACACTTTGAACTAATGTATAAAGTTCCTTATCATAAGTAGGATATTTAATGACTACACCTATAAAGGTCTCAGAGTGATAGCAGATTGGTTTACCTCCTTGCATTAGCACTGCTCCCATGGAAAATCCACTCACTTTTGTCTCGATCTCAAACGGTTGGTGTATATATGGTAAAGCTAGAACTGGTGTTGTGCTCAAATTTTCCTTCAAAGTGTTGAAGGCCTTCTGTTGTGGACCTCCCCATTGAAAAGTTGTCTTTGTATTGGTCAATGCGTGAAATGGTGATGCAATGTAGGAGAAGTGTGCAATGAACTTTCTCCAGTACTAAACTACATCTAAGAAACTTCTGACTTCAGTGACTGTACTTGGCTTAGGCCATTTTACAATAACTTCAACCTTTGCAGGGTCTACTTTCAATTGACCACCACCTATGACATAGCCTAAGTACACTATGGATGTCTTAGCGAATTCACATTTAGACATCTTTACAAAGATTTTTTCTTTTCTCAATACCTCAAAAAACTTTCTTTACATGAATTACATGAACTTCCCAAGTTTGATTGAATACAAGAATATCATCTAGATAGATTATGAAAAATTCATCAATAAAAGGATGAAAGACATCATTCATGACTCTCATAAATGTAGCTGGTGCATTGCAAATCCCGAAAGGCATGACCAACCACTCAAAAAATCCCTTTTTTGTCTTAAATGCAGTTTTCCAAATGTCATCTTTTGCAATCCTTATCTGATGATATCCACTCCGCAAGTCTAACTTTATGAAATAAACTGTATGTTTTAATTGATCAAGTAAATCATCAATATGGGGAAGAGGATACATGTTCTTTACCATTATCTTGTTTAGGTCTCGATAGTCAATGCACATTCTCCAAGATCCATCTTTATTTGGAACCAACATAATTGGAGAACCACAAGGAGATGTACTAGAATGGATGATTCATGTTTCAACCAACTCCTGAACTTGCTTTTTGATTTCCTCATTTTGAAAAATTGATAAATGGTACATACAGATGTTTGGAAGAGGCACATCTTGCTGTAATTGGATTTCATGCTATATCTCTCTTAGGTGGCAATCCCTTTGACTCCTGAAATATGTAATCATAAGAAGAAACTATTTTGACCATATTAGTTTTACACTCTAGATCACACCCCTTAAATGCTTCATCTTTTTCATCCTCTTTGGGTTTTACAAGTATTAATACAAAGTTCTTACTATAATTGACCAACCTTTTCATTTGACCAGCATTGACTAGTGCAAGATTAGTCTTAACTTTGTGTGCACGTACAATGTATTCTATCCCATCCTTAAAGAGATGTTACTTATTCTTCCCCCTATAAAAGATTTCTTTTCTATCGTACAGATAAGGGCTCCCTAACACAAGCCCACAAATATCCAAAGGAACAACATCTACCTCTACCTCATCAACAAAGTTGGCAATGATAGAAAATATCAATTTAGATTGTTTCGCTACTTGTAGTTGAGCATCATTGCAAACCCATCCAAGTGGATATGGATTTGGATGAGGTGTTGTAGTTAAATTAAGTCTCTTTACCACCTCTTCAAATATTAAGTTGACTTGAGAACCCACATCAAATAGTGTGTCAATCTTAGTGTGCTTAGTTATAAATTGAATATGAAACAATTCATTATGTTGTTTATTAGCTTTAGGAGGAGTATATACTTGTACTTGCATCAAAAGAGAGAATTATATCTTTCCCTTTACCTTGGACCTTGACAACAACAATTTGTGTTTAATCTCCAGAGTCGAATCCAAGTTCTTGTTGAATCACTGTAGCAGTCTTTTGCTTGCCTTTATTGCCTCTTTATGTTTTTGGCCTTAATTTAGGATGCAACTTCCAACACTTTGAATCATCATTCCCCTCTTTCTTGCAATGGGAGCATGTGGGATTATCACCCTCCTTAACTGTAGTTGTCTTCTTCCCTTTTCCTGTATCTTTATCTTTTTCTTTACCCTTTGACTTCCCCTCGGACTTAGATGGTTTCTTTGAGAAATTATCATTGAAAGCTTTCTTACCCGTGGACTCTAAATGAGTGGCTTGGACTGACACTTTGTCTAGATTACTAGGACTCAACATTAGAATAGTATGTCTTAGGTAAGAATACAAACCACCTATGTACTTAAGTAATGTACTCTGAGTATACAATGGAACATTTAAAGCAATAGCCCATTTTATAAACTCATGGGTGTAATCTTGGATAGACTGACCCTTACCTTCCCTAAAGGTTTTCCAATTCATTGTTAATTGTTGCATATAACCTAAATGATAAAACTATTTTTTAAGGGCAGCAAAAAATTCCATTCAAGTCATATTAACCATACCATGGTGAGCAATTTCCTCTCGAGTCCTACTCTCGCACCAGGTGAGAGCTATGCCTCCCAACTGAAGAGTGGCTAACTAGATCATAGAAACATCTTCTACTAGGCCTTGAATCCTACAATACACTTCTACCTGATGGATCCAATCATCTAATGTTTTGGCATTTAACTCCCCATAGTACTTAGGTAATTCAAATTTTACATCCAATTTATTAATAGGCTTAGACTTTCTTTTGAAAGGATTAACAGTAGTAGAAGAAGAGGAAGAAGAAGGGGAAGATGGAGAAGAAGGGGAATATGGAGGAGATGGAGCTTCTGGAGCTTTTCCTTCTTTGTCCTTTCAATCTTCCTTCTTTTCTCGCTTTGAGGAATCTCCCTTTTCATGCTTCTTCTTTTCTACATAAAGCTCTTCCACCATTTCCTTTTTGTCAAGAAATGCTCACTAAAAAGATTTATCATCAAGCTCTTGCTCAATACTTTCCCCAACTTTAGTTTCTTCCATCATTGGAAAAGTCCTTCATTTTCCGATCTCAGGATTGTATTCTTCTAGCTCTCCTTCACCTCACTGTTTCTTGGAATGTGTTAGCATCCACTTCTGCAATACTAGTCACACAAAGCTCTGATACCAAACTTGATATGTTTTATAGATCTATGACAATTGCATTTGAATGCATAAATTTTATAATTTTAAATCCAAATTACTTGAACGAAATTAATACATCAAGATTAATTAAATAAATGTAAATAACAAAGTGATGAAAATTAGAATAAGAGAGAAGAGAGAAAATGCAAATAGAGTTGATAATGGATTTCATCGTAAAAATGACATCTCTAGGTCCCTCGTCTCTGGGTCCCTCTCCAATGAGTGGACCGATCCGATTAATTCACCAGAAAATTAGTAGAAAACTCCAACATGGTTTCTCCCTAGTTTACAAGAAATTTGAAAAAGCTCCTCCAAAGTGCAAGGAACAAACTCCTGGAAAGCACGAAAGTCGAGCAAAATTTCACCAAGGAATTTATCTAAGTCACCACTTAGCTTTTCCCATCCTACACTAACCCCTTTTATACACCAATATTACCCAAATTGGTTACTAACCAATTGATTTTACAATATTCCCCAATCTCACTTTTTTACATAAAAATCCTTCATAATCCCCCTATTTACATAAAAATCACTAAATAATAATTTTTAATATATTTTATTGCCCATTAAAATCTTGTATTTCAGGCTTTATCTGATTGAGTTTTAACCCCCTTTTAAATTTAGGGGATTCACCTTTTAATTATAGGGGGTTATTTTTAGAGTTTAAGGGGGCCTCAATTTTATAGTTATTCAAAAAAAACCCGAGACCATTATATGTTTGAAACCATACACTGGCTCAACGGTTACTAAGGATTTTGGGGACCGAGGGGTCAGAGGTTTGACCCTTGACCTACTATTTTTAACCAAAATTCAAAACCAAAAGATGAAAAAACCAACCACTGCCTAATACAAGCTAACGGATGTTGCATGGTTCAATGGCTAAGCGCGTGCTTTGTACTTGGGAGGTCTTGGTTTCAACTCCCACCACCTTTTTAGCAACAACTTCAACCATGCCTAGAAGGAGAGATGGAAGGGGTGCCACATGGCACGCTAAGGAGGTGCCACATGGCATCCTTTGATTCATCCACAAAGGCACGTCATCTGCCACGCCAATCCTCATCAACATAAGGTGTCCATGTAAGCTGCCACCTGTGTGCCATGTCACATGTCCAGTAAATAGTACGAAGTGCCATGTCATCTATATAGCTTGCCATGTGTCAACCTATGATTGGTCCACCTCATTTGCCATAGAGTATAGACTGCCATGTTAGTATGTTGATGTCATGCGTTTGTACAACTGGTCAACCATGGTACATGCAAAATTTGACTTGGAGTAACTCGGGCATACGAACTCAAAATTCGATGAAACAAATGTCGTTGGAAAGGTCTCAATGAGCTCTTTGACTTGACATTGGTTTTTCCCAATTATGAGTTGACCATTTTTTCCATTTTTTGATGGCCTCTGGTACCAATTTGACTTGAAATTTGACTAGCCATATCTTGGGCATATAGACTCCTTTTGAGCGCATTCAAGTTGTGTTGGACTTATAATTTTGGGAACTTTGATCTAGTGATGATTACTGAAGCATATGGGACACTTCAATTTTTGACATTGAGTATCCCCCTAGATCAATATCTCTTTTTGGTATCTTTTTTAAAAGCATGTTTTACTGTGCATGGTTTTATTGTTTCATTTTCATTTTAGTTTTGCAAAATGTTTGAATTTCGCTTTCATGCATAAGATAAAATTAAGATAATTTTTCTAATGCAGAGGCCGAGAAAAAAGAAGAACAAAATAAAATGAAGCAAGAAAGAAAAACAAGCAGAAAGAAAAAAAAACCTAAAAAAACCTAAAAAACTAAAAAAACTGAACTAATCCTAACTACCCTATCTCTAATATCACAAAAGATTAACTCTAACAAAGCAATTTATTTCAATTTCTACAACTATTTCCTCTACAGTTTCAGTACGAATTACAACAGATTTTTCTTTAAATTTTCTTATGAAAATTTTCAATATTCTACTGTAATAATGGAATACCTTAAATTTTCTACATTTAAGCATCATAAATTCAAAGGTGTACTTACCCAAAATCTGGCTCAAATGTATGAAAACAATCTCATTAGAGACTGATTGTACACATTTCATCTAATGTGACAATATTGTACCTTCTCCCAACCCTAGTTCATTTCCATGAATGATTGTGTTTATTTCTCTGTCTTTCTCTTTTGAAAATCTTCATATCTTTGGCCCTATCTTCACTTTACATTTTGTTAGACCAAGATATATCACTATTTATATTGCTATTAGAAAGAGAAAAAGTAAAAACTTGATATTCTGTATCTTGTATAAAATCAGGAAAATGTCTTTTTATAGCTGATGAATTCCCAGCTTGAAGCACAATACACGTATTTCCTACTCAATTTTCTCACTCCATCTCGTTATCTTCATTTTCCACGTATATAAGGAATGATGATTCATCCATGTCTTTTCCTCTTTTGTGATGAAATATTTCCAAATCTCGACATTCTTGTATATTCCCCTGTAAAACGTTAGAATTTTCTTTAAAAAAATTGTAGTTTTCTAATTGTTTCGGTTTATTGGTTAATTTTTTAATATTTCTGACTCCACTAGGGCAGAAATTTTTTCTCATTAACAATCTCTTTCATTTAGCATTTAAAACTTCTTCCGTTAATGGAATTGCTCCACTTATGGCCAAACTTACCCTAGTTAAAAAAAAATCACACTCAAGTTCACTGTGATCAGTTCTATCATGAATTCTACACTCGGTGACTCTCCCAAAAGTAAACAAACTCAAAGTATGTGATTTCTGATTAAAGATTTTACAAAGTTTTTCAATTTCCATAATGAAAACTAGCTTGCATTCAGTTTCTCATTTGCAAGCTTCTTGCCAAATTTAGGAATAACATTTCAAAGCACAATTCTCCAATTCCAAAGGATGAAACCTAAAATATCAAAGAAACAAGAGAGAGAGATGTGTTTCCCTTGTTTTAGCACTAGTTCCTAGTGACGACGATTTTACTCATAGTAAATAGGTTGAATAAAATCTCCATAGACAAGACCATGAAGAGCCTATCCTTCTTGAAAGATATGGAACAAAGATAACCTAAGGGGAAATTCTGCATTCATAGGGCAAAGATTGGCTTTCATTCAATCCCAAGTCTCTAATAACCAATTCATGGTTGCACTAGGGTCACTCTTAGGTAATGATGTGATATTTTTTGTTAATCTCAATGGGGACTATGGTTGTTCTTTGAAAATTTTAGATAGTATTTCAAATTGAATTGATAAGCTTGAACATCATGAAACATCACAAATTCCTTGCTATCACTTCAGTAGGTTTAGCATTAAACATTCAACAATTTCATGGAAAATAAAATATTTTCAACAAAAAATTTCCCATTCATTTATATTTTTTGGAACATTTTCAAATATTAAACATCTATTCTAAAACAAAGTATAAAAATACTAAAAAAAATGAAAGTTTCTCCCGATTATTCTCCATGGATGCCCCAAAGAATTAATTAAAATAGCTCAAACTACTTTATATTTCACTAGATTACTTCATAGCTACATATAAAATGGCGCAAGATTTTAAAGAGAGGGTTTTGTTTATGGAGACCGAATAGGTTCTATATGCACCCTTAAACAATGCAACATACAGTCTTGTTTGGCCGAACTTAGAAAACCAGCTACAAAAGATATTGAGATAGGTGGCTATCTATAAAGCTCTGATATCAATTAATTTCTACGTGCATACAAAGTTTTACGCAAGAATGCTTCAGAAATAGGAAAAAAGAACAAAACTTAAAATAAGTTTATGCTCCTCGAACATCCACAAATTTTGAACTTAAAATAAAAATGAAGCATCCCCTGACCTTTTATAGTACACAAGGCTCATATAGGATAAGACAACTACATGAGAGGAAATCTAAGGGACCAATCTCATCAAAGCACATGGAATATTGTGACCGAGAGGAGAATTTCAATTGAAGTGAATGGAAGTCAACTCCAATTACTCATTGAAGCTCTTCGAGTTCTAATTTTTCATCTTTGTCAAGATTCCTTCTAAAATCAAACAAATCTATCCAAACAAAGATATATAGGAGCTTCCTATTATAACAGAGTGATAAGGTGGAAGTAAAACTCCTATATCTTAGGTTCCTCAATTTGAACATTCCAGGAATGAATTACTCCCATAATAGATACACTTTATTACTACATGCTTGAACTCCAACATCCCAGTATTTTGGTAACTGGCACATCTTTGTAACGAACTCTATTCCAGCATGAGCTCCTTAAGTGCATCATTGAACCTAGTAATATCACCAGGTTTGTTTGCAAATTCAATTTTCTTGACCGTCCATACCTAAGCTTTGCATCACAATCGATATCTTCTGCAATCACAAATTCCATATATTAAATCCCTTTTTCTCTAAACATAATAACATCTCATGTAAATAAAACCATTATTCATATGTTAGTACAAAAATTCCATAATTAACACATCTTTCAAAAAGCATATCATAAATCCTTGTACATATACCGGATCACTGTGATCATTAGACAAATATAAAATTTTAACATTTCATTTCACATTCCAACCTAGTACCTAGTACATGGTATTCAACTTTACCCACTTACTGTCCTAGACCTTGGTTATATCAGAACTCCCTGTTACCAGACTCACACTTACCGGACTAAAGCCTTTCACCTTTTTAGTGTTTCCAGTACCCAGTACCCAGTGTATGAAACACTTACAATACAAAGTACTTTCTTTTATCAAAGACTTCTCTTCCTTTCTCTTCACTTCCAGTGATCTTCCAATTTGTTAACTCTTGCCATAAGAGTTATATTTTTTCACTTGGGTCCCCAAGTTTGTTTATTCTTGGGGCATGTTGTGAGACCACACAATACCCATCATAGGTCATCAATCACCACACTCTTCTATGCGAGGGGACAAGGAGAGTGCATCCTAGGACATTTGTCATTATTCTCTTATTATCATGTTTTAGACATTATGTTATGACATTATATATTTTGACCATCGAGCCTGCAAGCTCTATTTTTAGGATATCTCGTGACTCTATCCTGTGACATGATTTTTGAGATTATAT
The DNA here is from genome assembly GCA_007258455.2 of Sequoia sempervirens. Classification (NCBI taxonomy): domain Eukaryota; kingdom Viridiplantae; phylum Streptophyta; class Pinopsida; order Cupressales; family Cupressaceae; genus Sequoia; species Sequoia sempervirens. The sequence continues at coordinate 310,244,190 of VDFB02047230.1, forward strand.
ATATATGATGTAGTTTTGATGCAGCTTACATGATATATGTTATTTTATGATGTAGTTATGATGACTACATGATGCCTATGTGATGTGATTTATGCATTTATTATTCCTATGATGATTCCTTTTATATACCATGCCATGTATGTTTTTATGATATCTACTTATGATGAGATGTCATGATGATATGATGGTTATGTATGTTTGATATGCCATGATGATGCTATATTCTGATGATGATTATATAGATGGATAATGTATAATTGTAATGGATGCCATGATTATGATTATGGACACATTTGATATACGACTCTATAGGTATGGATAATGCAGTCTTATGATGTGATGTATAACTTTTAGTGATATGGATGATATATGCCTTTATATGTCATGTGAATTCCTAATTGATAAATGTAGATGATATACATATGTTAATGTCATGAATGGAAATATGTGAATGTGTAGTAACCTAATGCAATGCATGTATGCAATTATGTTTTTGTGTGTCAAAGGATATCATCATGAGATAGACAAGATGAGAAGATAAGACAAAAGGAGATGAATGTTAGTGTGGAGACCAAATCCTTCAACATGTTACCATAGGACTTAACAATTATTTCTCTTAATCATCATTAGGAGGATTATTGTAATGGCCAACAAACATCATGATATGACATAGATCAAGGTGTGAAAGGTCATACCATCACATGAGACAAGCAGTCATAGAAAAGGATGATCATGACTCATACTAAGAGTGCAATTGACCTAGTCTTTTTATCACAACCAACCACAAGCATAAGATAGAAAAGAAAGACAATAAGGACAAGTCATGAAACATCATTGCTCCTCTAAATCCTATTACCAGGAAATCCTCGAGGAACTAGCAACATGACTGCCTGAAAAAGATAAGACAAGTCAATCATCATGATACGTCCTGGCTTCTCTAAATCCTATTGCCAGGACATTGTGGAGAAACTAGTAGCATGATAAAATATCCAAAGACAAATGCCAAGATAATGTTTGCCAAGTGTTTGCCAAGTGTGTTTGAATGTCAAGTGTTTTAATGTCAAGATTCCAGGTTTGACGATGTCGAATGACCAAGTTTTCAAGTTTGACGATGTCAAGGTGTCAAATGCTAATTTTTTCCAAATTCAAGGACACATCTTGAATAATGTCAATGTTGAGAGGAATGATCCTCAAATGTCAAGAGAATCCCCCAAATTTCCAGATGATGGTGACAATACCTAGGAAGGACACATCCTAAGGTATAAGTAAATGAAAAAGGAAATCCTTTAGAAGGACACATATGAAGAACAACCAAGAGTTGACAGTTTGATTAGTTTTGACTGAGTTTGATTGAATTTGAGTTTTGTTGATAGTTTGACTAGTTTTGACTACATGTTGATGTTGACATGTTGAGGTGATTGACGTGTTGATTAAATGATTGTCCTAGTTTTTTGTAGGAGTTTGTCTATTTTAGAATGTCTTGTTTGTCTTGAAGACATTTTACATGTGTGCAAATGCAGTACCATGAACCCTAATGGACTGACCTAGTGCGACCTTGGGGGCTCATCGACAAATGGCCTTGCTTACGTTATACACTTAGCGACCTCGTAGTTCGACACGACCAATGAATTTGTCATAATGACAAAAGATTGAATCATGATTTTATTTTGACAAACATAAAAGGACTGACCTAATGTCTTGCGGGCCCAAAGATGAGCCTTGCCTACATAGAAAATGTGTAGAGACAATGTAGTTTTACAAATGACAAAGACTAACTGACATGACTGACTTGAGAAGATATGACTTTTTTTGTGTTTTTGAGATATTCTGATTTGTTTGTATTTCTTCGAGACATTTTTCAATTTTTAGGTATTTTTTTAGGACTTTTTTTTAGGTCTTTTTGAGGACATTTTTTTATTTTTTAGGTCTTTTTTAAGGACATTTTTTTATTTTTAGGTCATTTTTAGGACATTTTATATTTTTAGGTCTTTACTTAGGACTTTTTTTGATTTTTAGGACCATATACTATACCCACTATAGTTAGGTGATAAGGGATTTCCCCCATTCAGGTCCAGGATTAGCCAAATTTGAAGGATGTGAAAAAGACGCGCTTGGGGTGATGGGTGGGAAGTATACAGGACTCGATGTCAACCATTATCAACCATGAAAGGAGTGGTAGGGTTTTATGATGGGTGATAGGATGATGCTAGAAAAGTGGGAGTTTATTATGGACTAAGGTAGATAGAGTGATAGTAGATGGCAGAGCGAAATTGACTATGCATGGCGCTTGTTTGCTAGGTTTTCACCATGGTACTTATCCAAAGTTCATGTTTACCATGTTTTCACTATTAGATGGATTATTTCTCTTTACTATTTTTGTCATTTATTATTATTATTATTTTTGGTGTCACCAAGATGCTTGTTTGCCAGGTTTTCATCAGGGTGACGAATTTTTATATTTTTCAATTTTTTTGTATTTTTGGTGGTTTGCAACCAAACTCTCTGATGCTATGCATGAAACTTTTGAAGATGTAGACTGCTAATGGGCTCTATCAGTTGTTCACCATCTGGAGTGGCTAGCTGATATGCTCTAGAACCAAAAGAGGATGTGATGACATAAGGACCCAGCTAATTGGGCTCGAACTTTCCAGGCTTTTTGTTATCAGACTGATTCTTAGGATTTTGCATGAGGACCAAGTCACCAATTTCAAATTTTTTTACCATAACCTTCTTGTTGTAACTATGATAGAGATGATTATGATATTGTTGTAGATGATTCAAGGCATTATGTCTTCTTTTGTCTAACATTTACAGCTCATGTAGTCTTGACTATCTATATTCCTCATCATCGATCAATCCCTTCATGAAGACCCTCAAGGATGTAATTTGAACCTTGATTGGCAAGATGGCTTCGACTCCAAAGACCAAGGTGAATGGAGTGGCTCCTGTAGGCATGCGGATGCTAGTGGGATAGGTCCATAGAGCAGGGTTAAGTTGGATGTGCCAGTCATGACCAGCACTTGTCATTGACAGTCTTTTTAAGAATTTTGATGATTGTCTTATTGGACACCTTAGCTTGACTGTTTCCTTGTGGGTAGTATGGTGTGGAGAAATGATGTTGGATATGGAATTGTTCACATAACTCATGAACGTCTTGATTTTTGAAAGGAAACCCAATGTTTGTGATGATGGACTGGGGTATACCATACTGACAAATGATGTAGTTGAGGATAAATTTGGAAATTTGTTTGTCAGTTTTGTATGTAAGGGGGGTGGCTTCGATCCACTTAGTGAAATACTCAGTGGCGGTGATAATGAATTTGTGGCCATTGTAAGAGGTAGGATGGATTTTTCACACGAGGTTGAGTCCCCATTGTGTGAAGGGACAGGGAGAAGTAATTGGCCAAATTTCCTATGCTGGCACATGAATCAAATCACTATGTATCTGACATTGGTGACACATCTTGAAAAAATCTAGTGCATCCTTCTCCATAGTCAGCCAGTAATACCCAAGTCTCATGATCTTCTTAGCTAAGGTATGACCACTTGAATGAGATCCACATATACCCTCGTGTACCTCATGTAAGGTTTTTCATGTTTCATCAGTGTTGAGACATCGAACAAGGATATTGTCAAAGCTACAATGGTATAAAGTGTCACTGATGATGGTGTATCAGGTGGCCTTACGAATAAAGGACTTTCATTGGTTGTTGGATAGATTAGGGGGAAGGGTCTGGGACTTGAGATAGTCATAAATGTCTTGATACCATGGTGAGTTGGGACCAACAAGCTCTCAAACCATTTCTGATTCTGGAATGTCGTATGCAGGAACCAAAAGTTGTTCCACCAAGAACTCAAATTGAGGCACATTGCCTGGAATGTCTAGGAGAGATTCGATTGTGGCCATTGCATCTGTTGCCTTGTTATGTTCCTTAGGGATCTATTCAAAAGCAAGCATGTGGAAGTATAATTGAAAGTTGTCAACCATTCATTTGTAAGGGATTATTTTTTTGTCTTTGGTGTCATATTCATCGTTTACTTGATTAATAACCAAATGAGAATCTATGAAGACATGTAGATTTTCTATTTTCCATTTTATGGCCATTCTTAGTCTCGTGACAAGTGCCTCATATTTTGCAATATTGTTTGTATATGGAAAATCAATGCGAAATGACTTAGGAATGGAGCCTCCTTGTGGTGTGATAAATAATATTCCTTCTCCTAAGCCATGACTAGTATGAGACTTGTCAAAGTAAATTTTCCAAGGCATCTTAGGTTCTATATGAAATATGGACTTGTCCAGAAAGTCTGCTATTAGTGGATGATCTCCTTGTACATGTGTGTCTTCCAGTTGATCTTCTATCACTCATCCCTTTATATCCTTTCATTCCACATATTGAATGTCATACTCACTCAAAATCATGGCCCACTTTGCTAAGCAATCTGTCAATGTTGTGCGACTTACAAGATATTCTAAGGGATCAATCTTTGCTACAAGTTGTTTCTTATGATTCAACATATAATGTCTTAATTTCTAAGTTTCAAAGACAACTGTAAGACATGCATGTTCAATGGGTGTGTATTTTAGCTCATATCTAACCAATGTCTGACTAATGTAGTATATGACCCATTCCTTTTCTTCGTAATCATTTTGCACCAATAATGCCCACAGTGCTGAGGTTGTTGAAAAAATGTATAGAATCAATGGTTTTCCTTTGATAGGTGGCATTAAAATAGGTGGTGACAATAGGTAATCCTTTATCAGTTGAAAGGCCTCTTGACATTTATCAGTCCACACAAATGGGATATCCTTGTGTAGGAGATACTGAAATGGTTGACATTTGTCAACTAGTTGTTTGATGAAATGTCAAATAGACTGCAGTATTCCATGCAATGTCCTGAGTTCACCTATCTCTTTTGAGGGAGGCATGTCTAATATGGCTTTCACTTTGGCAGGGTCAACTTCAATGCCCCTATGAGAAACTATATATCCCAAAAATTTTCCTGATGTCACACCAAAGACGCATTTCTTAGGATTCAATCAGACCTTGTATTCTTCTAGCCTCTTAAAAAAAAATCTAACACATTCAAGTGATCCTTATGTTTCAATGACTTAGCCAAAAGATCATCGACATAATCTTTCATTATAGTATGCATCATGTCATGAAAGATTGTTGTCATGGATCTTTGATACATGGTGCCTGCATTCTTAAGACTAAAAGGCATGATGTTCCAACAATATGTACCCCAAGGTCATGTAAATGTTGTTTTATGTTGATCTTCAAGGGAAATATGAATTTGATTATAACTTGAGAAACTGTCCATGAGGGACAACATCTCGTATCCTATTGTAAGGTCAACTATAATGTCAATGTTTGGCAATGGGAAGTCATCCTTTGGGCACACTTTACTCAGGTCCCAAAAATTTGTACAGATGTGGGTCTAACCATTTGGATTTCTGACTGGTACCAAATTTGAAATCCATTCAGCATAGTCTAATGATCGTATGAATCCCATGTCTAGCAATTTCTTGAGTTCCACTTTGACTAATAGGGTGATTTGTGGGTGCATTTTTTGCAACTTTTGTTTCACTGGCGTCACATCTGGAAGTAATGGAGAATGGTGCAAGACAAGTTCTAGATCCAACCCAGGCATATCGACATAAGACCATGCAATTTTCACCTTATACTCTGAGAAGAATTTGTGGAATTCAGGTTTTTCTTCTTCTATCAGAGATGTGGCAAAAAGGACCATTTTAGGATCATATGTTGTAGATATGTTGACTTCCATGGTGTTTTCAATAAGCATTGCTAATTTTTCTTGAGTCACGAGGAGAAAGTATAGTCCTCCATCCTTGGACACCTCAGTGATGTTTTCACCCGTGGATACGTCCTTCATTTTTACTTTTTTATTGTCAGAAGGTGCCTTTCGGTTTTCACCTAAAGACATGTAATTTTTTGTTTTATTTTTATTTTTCATTTTGCAACTAGAGGATGGTGCATTCTCCTGAAAGTAAACTACACAATCTAGTTCAATAGAAAATCCAACCTTGTGGTCTCCACTTGGTATGACCTCACGTAGTCCCATGAATTGTGCAATGGCCTCATCATTTTGAAATATGTCCATAACTAGTGAGCCTTGTTGATCCCAATCAATTAGTTGCGGGTAAACTAAGGAAATACCATCACCAGTATTGGTGAATGGTGGGGAAGATGTGGAAAGCATGCAAATGGATTTAGAAAGATTAAAGATAAAATTTTCATCATCCAACTCCTAATCGGACTCTATCTAATATTCTCCTTCACTTGATTCATACTCATTGTCAAAATAAGGGACAAATGGACAAGCATTGGGGTCAGTAGTGTCATTTAGTGAATCGGATGAATCCAAATGAAGGTCATTATTGTTAGATGGATGGATAGATAGGTCAGGGTTATGGCTAATAGGAATGAAAAATGATTCAAACTTGTCATTGTTCCTTGGGAAAAAGACTCTATCCCATTATTCTCATTTCCTTGGGATCTTAGGTTTGTCATTATTCTATGTTGGATCAATCTTAAACATTTGCCAAAATATTTCTTCAAAAGTATGTTCTTCAAGTTCAAGAAACAATTCATCAAGGAAACAGTCACTTAGGGATCTTTGGGAGCCAAATTTCCATTCATGGGAGTCGGTTTCGGTAAGGGATTCCTCAATAGTCTTGACACCTTTCGAAGCATTCATGCTCTCACTCAAAAGTACATCGGTACGTTGATCATCATTTTCAAGTAGGCCATACCCTAACCCAATAATTTTTTGTCTTCGGGGAGGCATCAAGGGTTCTTGTATTCCAGTCTTTTTTCTGCCAAGGCCACTAATTCCATTGTAGCCTTTTTCCTTCATCATATCATAGCCTTTTCCATATATATGGACTAGTAATGGGGATGGATCTTCTGGGTCTCTGTAAATTCAAGTTGATATATCCTCGATGTCCTCTTTGCTTCACCCCATTTTATAAAAATTTGGGATGGAGGGACTTTGAAAATCTCTTTAGGTTCCATTTTGAAACAGGGTCAACCATAAGCTTTAGGGGAATTGGGTATTTTGGTGATGTAGTATAATGTGCGTGCTTTGTATTCCCCACAACCTAAGTCCTAGATCTTGACATCGAGATTAGCCTTCGGGGTGGAGGAAGAAGGTGTGGCAGATGACGAGGGATTGGATGTAGATGATTTGGCAAGTGTGGACCAGTTGACATATTTGGATGAAGAAGAGGTTGAAGCCTCTTGGTTGATGGGAAATTGGTGGTCTGAAACACCCTTTAGGTTGGTGCAATATTGGAAAGGATTGGGGTCTCCATATATGGTGATCTCAGTGCCGTCAAAGGGGAACTTCAAGCATTGATGGTAGGTGGATGGAATGACTTTCAAGGCATGAATCCAAGGTCTACCAAGCAAGATATTATAGGGAAGTTTAAGATCTAGGACTTGGCAAGTTGTGTCAAGTATGATGACCGGCCCAAATTTGAGAGGAAGAGTGATAACACCTCGAGAGGAACATCTTCATCATCATTCACCTTTATGACAATGCTCTTTGTAATGTCTATGCAAGTATTAGTGAAGCCTAAAGCCTTAACCAATTTTAAGGAGCATATATCTAGTCCTGCTCTGCCATCTACTAAAACTCATCTAGCCTTATGCTTATGAATAAATACTTCGATGTGTAAGGCGTTGTTATGATTAGGCTTTGGTGACAAATAATCTTGGTCTAAAAATTTTACATGATGGGGAGTGGTTAGGTATCCCACCATGGCCTCAAACTGGTTAACATCAATGTCTTGGGGGATAGAGGATTCTTGTAAGGTTTTGTCATGTATGGCCTTATGTGCGGGAGAAATGTGTAATAACTCAAGTATTGAAATATGAGCAGGTGTCTTACCTAGTTGGTTAACAAGGTTGAACTATCCCTTAGGTTGTTATTGCTTGGTGGATGGAACTGTTTGTTATTTCTTAGTGGATGGACTAGGAATCATGATCTTCAGTTGCCTAGGGTGAGGAGGACTAGCTATGGTGATTTTACCGCTTTGAGTAGTGGCTTAACATTCAGGTGCTCTCTTGATAGTAATCGTATTGACACATTCATCATTAGTTCATATATGGTTGATAATGGTTCCCCCTCAATAGTCGAATGTAGTGCGAATGTAATTAGCACAATTATTATAAGTCTTAGGACCTAATGTTGAGGGATTATTTGAACCATGGTATTGTAGTGGGTTCTTGTGAATAGAATGGTCTGCGTTTGATGCAAATTGTTGTCCACCCAGTTGAATTGTGTGATTTTCAATGAGGTCTTGTATCACATTTCTTAGTTGTCGACAAGAAGATGTTTTATGCCCTTTAGCATGGTGATGGTCACAGAAAGTGTTTTCATCCCACCATGATGGTTTAAATTGTCTTGGGTCATATGGCTTAGGGTCTTCTAGTGTGATGACACCATTTTGAAGGAGCTTTTTAAGGATGTCTTCCATTGGTTCACCCAAGGGAGTATATGTGTGTCTCTTTGGGAATTGCCTTGTCTACCGTTGCTTCCCTTGGTTTTGACTGTTTTGATTGTTATGACTATATTGAATGGCATTAGCAGTTGTTATTGGTGTAGTCATTTGTGTATTTTGTGGTGGAGCTCCTTTAAGAGTAATTATAGGATCCATTGTGTTAACTGCCTTAGCATCAACAATTCCATCAATGGTAATGTGTTTATTCTTGACCCAGTATTTTCCTTTGTCTATAGGTGGGTTTGTATTTGTGTTCTTAGGGCCATATTTTAGTTCTTGTTTAGCAATTAGGGCCTTTTCAAGTTGGACACCCTTTTCAACTAAGTCTGTGAAGGTTCAACAATGAACCTGTAAACCATATTTCAATGGGCCTAGGAGTGTTTGGACAAACATGTTGACTTTTTCTTTTTCTGGTATGTTAATATGGCAACGAATTTCTAAACTTATCCATTTTTGAAAGAATGGAATGAAAGTCTCACCAACATCTTCTTGCATAAGTGTGCATAGGCTAGTGATGGAAACATCTGTGTCAATGTTATAAGCATAAATTTCCACAAATATTTCTGCAAGTTCATCCCATGATTTTATTCCCTTTTATAAAGTGGAAAACCATTCAAGTGTAGGGCCTGTAAGACTCTTAGGGAAGAGTCTCATCAAGTATGTATGTTCATAGGCAATTTCCACACAATTAGTCATGAATTCTTGAATGTGTTCAATAGGATTTTTCTTGCCCTTGTATTTAGTGAAATTTGGTGCCACATATCCAGGAGGGAATGGTGGCATGTATAGACTTGTGTCAAAAGGATATGGGCATAGGTCATATGACATATGAGACTTTTTGTTAGAAAGTCTTTTTTTTTTTCAAGTTTGCCACTTGAGCTGTCAAGGAATCAATTATAGGATTGTTCGTTGCATCACACATGGGAGTGATGGGTATTTTGATTTTTTTGTGGAATGTGCTACTGTGAGATGTATGACATGTTTTGATTTGAATGTTGTTGGTATTGAAAGTTTTGATTAGGGACATGTTGATGAGTGTGGATGTGTGATGCATATGTGGGAATGTGCCCTCTAGTCATATTAGTCGATATTTGTGAGATGTGTTGACCTTGAATATTTTGTGTATTCTAATTACCTTGTCCAGATTGGTAGAATTATCCATGGGGAATGTTGGTGTTTTTCCCTTGGGAAGTATTAAGTTGTGATGACGTGTTGACATTTGGTTGTGGTCCTCAAATGAAAATACATCGTTTACTTCCTCTAAAGGGATTGAATGAAGATTCAATCAAAGGATTTGATGATGATGCTCTCATGGCACTAGATGAAGCTCCAAATAGGGGGTTTGAAGAGATTTACCACTTTGATGAGGATCCAAAGGTAGTTCCAATTGACTGTGAGGACGTTGTTGACATTGTTGGCATTGAATGTAACATGGCTTGTGACATAGTTGGTGTCCCTCCCATGGATGTTGCATTGATTGAGTTTTGATTGGATGTGTCATTAGACGTGGAATTAATAGTGCTTGTGGAAATTTGTTAGGTGGCACCAACAAAGGCATTGTTTTGAGGTTGACTAGTGTTGGATGTGTTGTTTGTATTGTTGTTGTTGTTTTGATCAAGAGAGGTCAGTCTCAAAGTGTTAATGTCAAATCCAAGTGGTAATTTAGCCCCTTTCTCTAAGAGCATGGCTAGATATCTTTATGGGTCATGTAATACTAAGTCTTCCACGAAGGAGGCTATGTCAGGATTTTGTGTTGCGGCTTCTAAGTCTTCCATATATACATGTCCATGTTCATCTCTATGCAAGAATAGTTAAAAAGGGTTACATGATGAAGATGGCATGTTCATTTCACTGAAGGGATTGATAAGGGATGTCTCTTGGTTCATGTTTTGATTCATGTCATTTGCAATGATATAAGCGTTGGTGTCTTGTCCAAAATTATCCATTTGTCTTCTTTTTCTTTGAAGCCTAGTCTCAACCATATAAGGAGTTTCTCAAATTAGGAAGATGATGAAAATGACCACTAGATGATGACACTATGTTTTTGAAATTTTTGACAATAAGAGATGCAAATGAAAACTATGTTTTTGGATTTTTGATAATAAGGAATGCAATATGCCAAAGTTGTCTTAAAGGAAATGACAAATGCCAAAGGAAAATAAGGACTTTTTTTTTTTTTTGAATTTTTAGGAATAAAGTATGCAAAATGAGGACTAAGATGATTTAAATGTTTTAAGGTATGCAAAGGTCTAAATGATTTGGAAGAAGATTACTTCACCACCCTAAGCTTGATCTATGTCTCAATTTGGGTCATCAAAGGACTTCCTAATGTGACTAAAGGACAAGATGACAAGATGACAAGGTGAGGTTTCCCAGCTAGATTTTTTAGTTGGAAAGTCTCACCAAAAAGGGAAATGACTAAAAGAAATTGAGTTGAATAAGTCCAATGACCACCTACTCTTGAAGGCAATGGTTTTGCAAAGTATGGTAAGGTTTCCTAATCCAAAATCTACAAATGAAATGAGGACCTAAGGACTAGTATATGACTAAAAATGAAGATGATAGACTTTTAAAGATGCAACTAAAGATTTGCAAGTTTGGATCTAGAGGTAAATGCAAGCTACGGATGCAAATGATGGAAGATATGAGAAATTTTGTTTTTTGTTTTTGACAGAGGCTACTAGAAAAAGATGTTTGATAGCAAATTAGAAAAGTTTGGTCTCAGGTTTTGAACTGCAATATGGTTTTTGTTTTTTCCAAGAAAATGCGTCATTTCAGGTTGTGAATGTGTTGTTGTTTAGTAGATGTGTCATAGTTTTAGTGAATGCAGTGTTACAGATAGTAGATGCAACTTAGAAAAAAAATTGCGATGTTTTGTTAAGAAAATGCCATTCAGGATAGGAAAATGTGTTGCTAGGAAAAGAAAATGTAGCTTATTAGAGTGACTACATGAAAAAAAATGGAAAATTTGGTATGGATTGGTGAATGTGTTACAACAAATGCGTTGCAACAAAATGAGTCTAGTTTGTTTGCAATTTTTCACCAACTTTTGGAATTTTTTGAAATTGAATGATTTTTTCCAGGTCTATGAAATGGTGTTTGTTTGTTTAATATCTCTAGAAAACACTTGGAAAACACAATATTTTGTTTAAACATGCACAAAGGAAACAAGCACAACCCTAGGTTAGGCAAGGACTATATTTACTAGATTCCACGTGGGTTTCTCCAACCACACTTATTCTTAGTGAATGAATCTAGAAGCTTGGCCACATGGCCTCCACCTTATAGTGCACTCACTTCTCAGGTCAAACAAGCTTCCAACTCCCATAAATCTCTCATGGCAGGTTGATCACCTCTACTAAGAATTGTGAGAATGTGGATGCCTTCACAATGACCATTGTTGCACTAGAAAATAGATGGGATTTTGGTCACTAAACAAATGGGTTCTAGTAAATACTCGGGGACACAACACCTCATGAGCATATAGCAAGCCACTTAAGGCTTTAAATAATCTACTAGGGGCTCTTATACCTTTAAAAGAAAAGGTAGGTACCCGTTTTTGAAAGGCACTACACGGCTAAGGCCTACACACTGTGAGGACTTTACACTTTAGACTCATCCTTTTATATATTGGCCCAAGTGAAAAATTGATTGGAGTCATTCCATATTTCGAGGTAGGCCCCTCTGAGGTTGAAAAATGTAAAATAGATGGGTCTAGTTTTCTGATCACCTAGTTTCCACAATGTGAGAGAATAATCACCTACCACCTTCAAGCACAATAAAGAAAAGTTCTTTAGCCTCCTAATTAAATCTAAATGAGACAATAAAATGTTCTTTTGAAAGCACCAATGGAAGTGTTTTCTAATCTAAAACAAACACAAATGGTTTCAAAATAACATGCTTGGAAATTCAAACCTACAAAACCACTTGTTAGTAGTCTAAAAAGATGCCTTGGACCCACGAAAATTCAATGCCACATGCTGCAATAATAGATTAGTAACCAGAAAAACCCCTAACTACTAACTTGGAAAGAGAAATCTAGAAATTTCTGAAAAAAACCAAAAGCAAGAATTTACTAGATGAATGCATTGCAATAGAGCCAATGTGTCACTTTTCACAACAAATGTGGCTCAAATCTATGTGTTGGAATCTGATAGGTGGATGTGTCAATATGAAAAGCGAATGCGTCATGGTCTTCAAATGCATCATTCTAGATGGCTAATGCATCAGATATGAGAAAATGCAAATTTCTATCAGTCAAATGCATCTTGGGATGGAAAATGTGTCACTCTACAAAGCAAATGCATCGCGACAGAAAGTTTGCAGCTTAGAAAATTGTGAATGTGGCATTCCATGCCTGTAACTGCAAAAACACAAAAAAATTGTACGGAAAAAATGCTCGATTTGGCATTAGGTTCACCAATGTAACTATGGGGAAAATTCTAGGTTAGCAGATTAGTAGCTAATAAACCAAACCCAAAGTAAATAATGAAGCACAAATGAGGAAAACATGAAAATAAAGAGAGATATCACCTTGAGTCTTCAACCTCCATGATTGACCTCCATTACACCACCTCTATTTGCTGCAATATGTAGTTTGCCCTTAATTTTTTTGTGAGCAATCTATGACTATGCCAAGACAAAAGCAAAATGTTGAAGTATTTGATATGAAATGCAATACTATGCAACTATGCAACAAGTAAACAACTATGAAATATGCTTAATGTATGCCAAAATTCCAAGAGAGATGAAGTATGCCTAAGACAAGAGCTAAGATGACATGAAATTACAAAAGCATGAGATGATATGATTGCAAGAGATGTCCAAATGAGACCAAAATTTCCATTTTATAGAAAATGCAATTTTAAATGAAAGGCCAAGATTGAAGATTGACAAATTCCCCATAATCAATGGACAAGATTCAATATGACAACCCATAATTAGGGTTAGGGAAACATTAGGTCAAATTTGAAATGAATGGACAAGATTTAATTTGAGAAAATTAAATCAAGGGTTGACAATACATGTGACAAGGAGATAAGAATGACACAGAAAAAGAGAGAGCTGGAAAATCAAATAATATTAAAAATTACTTGATTTATGGAGGAAAAAGGCTATTTTGAATTAAAAATCAATTTAATTCAAAAAGGGGGGGCCATGTGACAGTAATTAATTAATTTGAATTATTTACTAAAAAGAGGGGAAATTAGAAAGTGAGACCATTTTAAATAAATAATTTTATTCAAAATGGGGAAAATGCCAAGGTGGACAATGATTAAATAAATTAAATAATTTATTTAATTATGAGAGAACATGTAGGAATTAATGACATATTTAAATAAATAAATAAACTTTATTTATTTAAATAATCAGGTGGAAATAATGGACAAAGATAATTAAATAAATTAAGGAATTTATTTAATTATGGAGAGAAATTAGAGTATTAGTGACCTATTTAAATAAATAAATAAAATTTATTTATTTAAATAACCAAGAAGAATAAAAAGACATGAATTAATTAAATAATTAAAAACTATTTAATTAATAGTTGAAAGTGGACCAATGGACATAATTAGATGTTTTAATTATGCTAGGAAGAAATGTGGTGACAATAGAGCTTGCAAGCCTAGGTCATTTTTATGTGTCTATACAATACAAAACCTAGTTACTTTAAATTCATTTTGCCTAAATTTTCCTTATCATCTATTTCCAATTGCATTTGTTCCATGGAATTCTTAAGTTCAAGATTCTTTGATTTCATTTATTCAAATCTACTTATAACATCATCTCTTAGGACTTGACCTAACTTACATATTTGCATTCAAATTATTTCTATTTCTTCACGTATTTAAAGATATTTATTTCTATAATTAATTGCATCCATCTTTTTAAATTTACAAAGATCAACCATTTTGGGAACATTTTTATTAAGATCATGTAAAATGAAGACCTATATTATCTCAATATATATATATATATTCCATTTGCATGCTTGACATATGAAATTCATCGAACATTTAGCCAAAGTCATAAATTCAATCAAACAAGGTGTAAAATAGTACCTAGGTGTAGATAGCTAAAAAGTAGTGAGAATCTAATTAATTGAATCGACTTATTTGATTAATTAATCTTAAATTCTTCTACTTAGTAAATAAATAGAAATATTTATTTATATTAAGTTCATTTATAATTCTTCTATTTTTCTCTCCTAATTAAATAAACAAAATTAAAAACTTTGTTTTATTTAATTATTATCATTTTCATCATATTATTTCTCTCTTAATTAAATAAACAAAATTAAAAACTTTGTTTTATTTAATTGTTATCATTATTTCTTCTATCTTAAAATTAAATACACAATTTAAATAAATTGTGTTATTTAAAATCACATTTCTTCTTAATTAAATAAAGATTGCTAAAAATCTTTTATTTAATTATCATTCTCCTTTTAATTTAATAAAACAAACCCTATAGTTTGATTTATTAAATTATTTATTCCTCCTTTTGCTAAATTTAAATAAATTAAAAATATTTAAATTTATGCATAAAATTTGCACTATTCACTCACCAATAAATATTTATTTCTCACCAATCAAATTAATGGCACTGCCATTCACGGGAAAGCTTCAGGAAAAATTTGCAGGAAGTTCTCTCAACAACCTTCCACCCACCTTCCCTCTTATCTTGCCTGGTGTTTTCATGGGGAGAAACCATTCTCCATGATCAGCTCCTTCTTCTCATCCCAAACCTTTAGATTCTCCAGAAGAAATCACAGCCCCTCATCCCGGTTTCCTGTGCAATTGTGCTGCCGTGAAAGCTATAAATACAGCTCTTGGGCTACACAAAAAGGATCCTAACTTATGCAATTTTACTCTGCAGGTTTCCAAACATTCAAGCATTCCAGCAATCAAGTTTTAGGATCAATCCATCAAGCTTTCTTCAGCACTTCATAGTTTTTCAATCATGGCTGTTTACAGTAGTTTATTTCTCATGAATTTTACTGTAGAATCATCTTAGTTGCATTATAGAATCATAATAGATTAATTCTCATTCTCTAAGTGTCACTTAATAGTTTAATTAGCTTACGAATCTGAGAGCTAAGTAAATTAGAGAAGTCTTTAGAGTTAGAGAGCAATAGGATAAATTTCTGTAGATTTTGTAGTTTAATTTAGTTTAAATTTCTTAATCTTAGATGCAATATCTTATTTAGAAGCGTAGATGCATTGTTTAATTCGTTTTTCCCCTTCTACCGCTTACAAAATGGCGCCCACCGTGGGGCAATACCCCGTATTTTGCTAACTTTTTGAAAATCTTGTCGTACAGGTATCGGCGTGAAAGTTTTCGCGGGATCGAGAGTTTTTGCAGCGCGCCAGGATTCTGTTTTAGCGCGCCGGGTTCCTGTTCCAGCGCCCGGTTACTGTTCCAGCACGCGGGTTTCTGTTCCAGCGCGCCAGGTTACTGTTACAGCGCGCCTGGTTTCTGTTCCAGCGCGCCACTTTTTCTTCTTTAAAAGCATTTCTTTCATCTGGATCCGACGCGTCCGCGGCCAGTTTTTATTTCTGTCTTTTCTATTTGGTTAAAATTTACCAATCCTAGGATAGAAACAATAAAATTTACCAATCATAGGATAGAAATGGAGTAAAATTTACCAATCCTAGGATAGAAACATCACACTTCTTTTTGAGGTTTTAAAATTGAACATCTTGCTTGTCATGGAGCAATATCTCCATTAGAAGTAAATCATTTGTCTTTTGGGTTTAAAAAGAACAACATTTTGCTGTGATTGGGTGATAGGTTTATGCTCTCCCCTTAACTGGG
This sequence comes from Sequoia sempervirens, assembly GCA_007258455.2. NCBI lineage: Eukaryota > Viridiplantae > Streptophyta > Pinopsida > Cupressales > Cupressaceae > Sequoia > Sequoia sempervirens. The sequence continues at coordinate 310,260,538 of VDFB02047230.1, forward strand.
TGCATCAGAATACCAGACTCACCATTTACTTTATGCAATTTTATGCTTTCTTAAAGCCTTTAGACAGGCCTGCCGTAGTGGGAAAAAGTACTCACCCTACGGGAACGACCTAAGTGGGGACAGCCAAAAGCCATGGTATTCCAACCCACTTTAAAATTTATGTGAATTTGGGGAAACCCTCTTTCAACGGAAGTGCGCAGGATAACCATCCCCAAAATCTTTGTTTTAAAGATTGGGAGGTCTCTCGAGGGAGTTTATCCATTTGCCGCTCCGAACGGAAACCCTATCTAAGAGCCTAGAAATAGAAGCATGCCTGTCAGTTTCCAAACATTGTAATACTTGGCGGTGCAGGGGTGGGGAAGAATCTACCCTCAAGCACTCACCATATAATTGCCAAGGACTGTTTGCTTAGGGGATTTGGTATCCACTTTCGTCACTCTGAGTACGCACCTGGAAAAGACAAAAACACGGGCGCCCTCTAGGCGGTGACATGGCTGTGTGAGTCGACGCAATTCCAAGCTGTGGGCCGTTCGAGTATATAACGATGACCTTTTGTCTCTAGGAGTGAGTCTATTTGAATTGTCTTATCTTGTTATCAAACCAGTAAAAATCAAAGAAGAATCATTGATTCTTGAGAACATACACTACTTGTTTAGATTCTAGGATTTTAAATACAACCATTCTATTCTTGATTGCTGTGTTTTCTATCATTAAACTCAGATAAGATCATCATAAAAATCTTAAAAATCAAAGCACTTGTGGACTTGTGGATTTCTCATGATTCGAGATTGGGTATCCACCAAGTTTGTCAAGAAATCTCTTGCCAAACGAATCCGAAAACCAAAGAGGACACTTGCATACAAACAACTCCTAAGAAAACAAAGATTTCTATATCAAAGCAGGAAAGTTCTACTCCAACATAGAACTTTTATTCATAGGTATCACGATTTCTCTAGAGGTTATACAGACGACTACGCCGTAGCTCCCTTAGATTCACAAGCATATTTCCAAAGAAGAGCTCTTAGGCAACACCACAATCATAGTCAGAGAATTCGTCCAGAATACATCCCACAACCCGCCATCCAATATGATACCAGACCCAGTGAGTTTCATAGAATAAGATAGTTTTTCTCTATCTTAAACCCCTTAAGGTCTATCAGTTTTTATTTTAGCGCCAGTCTCTATTCCGGTCAGCTTGGTCTTCACATTTTGCTTTTATCTGAATTGTCTCTTTTAGCGTGCCCCTGGTCCTACATTTCAACGTGCGTGTCTACATTTCCAGCGGCATGGAATCTCCATTTGTTGCCTTGCGGTCTCTGTTTTGTAGCCATAAAGGCAAAAATAGAGAGTTAATAGGACATTGTGAGCTTGCCCATATCGAATACAAGGTTCCCATCAGTTCAAAACATTTTTTTTCACAGTCCAGAACACTTAAGTAACGAAAAAGAAAAAAAAAGCTTTACCCCTACACCTAGATCTTGCAGCATCTTACATAGTGTCATTTTCACCAAAATTTGAGTTTTTCTGTCAAAGTTTCCCCATCAAGGATTCTATCATCCTTTCATCATGAAACTAGATAAGACGAAATCAGATTTTAAAACAACAACCTTGACACTTATCCAATCAAATCCAAGATCAAAGTCTAGAGTAAACTTTAAACGTTTGTATGCCTATTTTCACACGAGCAGCATATCAAAAACAACAAGAACAAGAAAATGAAAAAATAGCAGCCATGGCTGAAGAAAACCCTTGGGGACGATATAGCAACACTGATCCTCTTATTAACTCGCATGAGAAAGAAATAACTGCGGAGGAAATCGAGAAAGTTCAACAAGACCCTCATTTCCATAAATTTATGGAAAAGATGCTAGAGCAAGACATGGAAAAGTATCTTCTACTACTAGCTGACAAAGGTGCTAAACTTCCTAAAGACTTTGATGTCAATCAACTCAAGGAAACAGCCACACCTAACTCAACTAGTATAGAAAATCCAAATCAAATAGATGCTTTGACAAGACAAATCCAACAATTGCAACTACAATTCCAAAATATCCAACAAGGGCCAACAAAGAGATATCTATTACAAGACATTTGCCCTTATCCATTTGACTCAAGCATTAACATGATACCATTTCCAAGGTATTGTGAGTACCCAACATACAACAAGTATAATGGAAGAACCGATCCATTTGATCACGTACGAGAATTTCGAGCCATGAGCATAGAGTTCGCACACGAGGACTCTTACCTACTACGATTATTTCCAAGGAGCCTAGGAAACACTTGCATGGAGTGGTTTTCTAAATTAGAACCTGGGATTCAATCCTTTGAGGAATTAATCAATAGGTTCATAACACACTTCTCATTCAACATCCAACATGGGGTAACCTTAAAAGAACTCTACAACACCAAACAAGCAAAGGGTGAAAAATTTCTTTCCTTTCTCCAACGATGGAGAAGGCTATTTGCTAAATACCCTAGATCTATTCCTGAAGAGGAGAAGATAGAGATGTTCATTGATAACTTAGTAGATGACATGAATTACAGATTGGACTTACAATGTCCATCCACATTTGAACAAGTTATCGAAAAGGGACTCAAAATTGAAGAGGCTCTAATCAAAAGAGGAACAATCAAACACTTCATTGAAGGTTCAAGCAATAACCATTCCTCTAACAGCAACAACGAAAAGCCAAGATTTTGGCAAAAGAACAAGAATACTGATACCATGATCGATACACATGCACCTAAACCAGTATTCACCTTGACACCAACTACTACAAACAAACAAAACAATGGTTTTAATGTCAAACAAAGTAGTGATCAAGGAAATAATCAAAACAGTGGAGAAACAAAAGCCCAATCATTCCAACGACCCTCCAATAAAAGAAAATTCACACCGTTAGGACAATCATTGGAATCAGTCCTCAAGGAACTTTTAAACGAAAAACTCATTCAAGTGCAAGAGGCTAGAAATTGGGACCCTCAAGTCAAACCATCATGGTGGAATGACTTACATTACTGTCACTATCATCAAAATAAAGGTCACATGACTGAAAATTGTTGGCAATTAAAACATGCGGTACAAGACCTCATAGATCAAAAGAAAGTATTCATAGAGGGCCCTCAAACAAACAAAGATCATACAACATTCAAAAATCCTCTACCCAATTATCAGAAGGGAGAATCTTCTTCCACAAACACCAAAGGTAAGAACGTTGGTTATATTTATGACGCAACAATCCTTTGTTTTTTTGCTGCCAAAGAGGATGAAGAGTTATGCAATCAAATCAATCAGAACAACGACATTACATCTACCAATTTGGTACAACATATGGACAAATCCGAAAACCAAATCAATGTAGTCACACTCAAAGGGAAACAAGAGTACCAACCGGTTAATGCCACAACAAGGGCACAATCCAAAGTTATATTGAAAGGAGCATCAATATCATCCCCATCAGTGGATCCCCCCTCCAATCAATATAATCTCATCGATCAATTGCAGAAAATACCAGCACAAATATCAATCTTGGAACTTTTGAAGATTTCCCCATCACACAAAGAGGTTCTTGAACAAGCTCTCGTATCAACTACAGTACCTAACAATCTGGATGTGTGTCAATTCCAAGCTATGGTGGGACATCTATCTGCACCTCATTGCCTTTCATTTTCTGAACATGATGATGTATCACTCACCCACCCGCATAATTCCGCCCTTCACATTGAAGTCCTTATCCATAAACATCGTGTAAAACGTGTCCTGATAGATGGAGGGGCTGGTTTAAATATTTGTACCTTAAAGCTGATTCGTGCACTAGGATACTCAGATGAAGCCATTGATACAAGAAGAAAAATCACAATCAAAGCATATGATGAAGAAGAAAGGTCCTCTAAAGGATTGATCATATTACCCATTCAAGTTGGGCCTATTGTCCAAAAAGTGGTTTGCCAAGTCTTAGATAGGGAACTGACATACAACATACTGTTGGGACGCCCTTGGATCCATGATATGCAAGCAGTACCTTCTACCTATCATCAATGCCTGAAATTTCCCGTCAATGGACAGGAGGTAACAATCACAGTAGACTACAATGACACCCAAGCTTGTCATACATTGAAGACATCTCAGGATACATTCATACCTAACAATAGAGAAGTTGGCACATCAGATAGTGAGCAATAGTAGAGCTTCATTTCAAAGTGGCTTCCAAAACAACAAAAATCACAAGAGATAAGGGTGGCACAATCTAACTCTTCAAATGTTGAAGAACAATTGGCTCCACTCTCACATCAATTCACTAAGGAAGTACAGATAAGTGACAAAGGAATAAGTGAATATGGTGTTGGACACTCATTTCATCTATCACAAATGTTACCCTCCTTACAAACATATGGACAGCCATCTACAAACACCCACACTTTAGAACAATCTACAACAACATTAGATGGTAGATTTGTAAAAGCTGGGAGCTTAGATGAAGAATCAGAAGATAAGGCCATAATAAATTGGCTTTATAAGGATGAGGAAGCCCCCGCTTCCACAAGTAACATCATAGAGACAACTCAATACGGGAAAGGAAAAACTATTCTTGAAGAAGATGGGATATTGGGGCCGAGGGACCTCTTGGGTTAAGGAAACAAGGCATATGGAGACAAATCCGACCTCTGCGGCTCCAAACATAAGGATAAAAGTAGACTAGGATACCACCGAGAAAAAACAAAGGCCGAAATCACTTGATAAAACTACATGGGTATTCTTCAAATGAGATAATTCAAATAGATTCAAATGAGTATGAGTGGGACAACCTATCAGAGGTTTCCTATGAAGATATTCAGATTGATATTATCAAAAAGTATACCCCCGATCACGAGGAGGGTCAAAGCTCAAGTTTTAATCCTATTGTCTTTGAAACGAAGAAAATACCTTTGTAGGCCTCGACATAACCACAGACAACCTGGACGACATTTTCGTCCGAGCTTTCACAATCGCCGACCTCAACCCATCTAATGATTCGTTGCCTTTACTACATCCCGAACTTATCGAATGGGAACCCCAACATCCTATCAATCTCCCTGTTTTTGACAATGACTCCTCCATTATTAACTACCTTTGCTATGAGGAATCTGATACTTGTTCTACCAATACTTCTTTTTATGATGCTTTTAGGCGTGAGACAAGCCTTCCAGCTTGCAAAATATGAAAGAAAATGATCTAATGGTGAAAACCATTCTATGGTGCATTCTGATCCCCTAAAAAATAGTAAAAACAAAGAACGCATCCGATGGCAAAAACCTCATTGAGGCACCAAAGGATGGAAGGTTTGACATCCTCCCGCAACATTACCATGAAAGATCATCAGTGTTGATAGAACCCACACAGTCTATTAATATTGGCACAACAGAGAAAGCAAGAATACTACACCTGGCTGCATCCATGATGCATACGTAGTGCTTCTATTTTATCAAATCTTTGAAGAACGATGCATCAATTTTGCTTGGTCATATCGACATGCCGCTTCTTGGATACTGCATCTCATTATGCATCACTTATCCTTACCACCGGGTACTAAACCAAGAAATGTGGTTGAGAAAAATGCATCCACATGTTGCATTATTAGTGAAAAATGATTTGAAGAAATTACTAGATGCTGGATTCATCAGATCTATTGATTATGCAGAATGGATATCCAACATTGTACCTGTTTCAAAGCCAGATAACACCATTAGAATATGTACTAATTTTTGGGATTTAAATAAGGCATGTCCAAAGGATGATTTTCCTTTGCCAAACATAGACATGATTGTAGATCTCACAGCTGGTCATCAAATGCTATCACTCATGGATGGATTTTCAGGGTACAATCAAATCAAGATAGCTCCCGGAAGACCAATGTACATCATTTACATGTCCATGGGGCACCTTTACCGGAACGCCATGCCTTTTAAGTTAAAGAATGCAGAGCTACATACCGAGCTATGACAACAATCTTCCACATATGATGCACACCTTCACGGAGGACTATGTGGATGATATTCAGCAAAGTATTACACTGTGGAAGGACATCTTCGAATATTGGCCAAAAATATTCATTAAGTTGGAAAAAATTCAAAGTCGATTGAATCCTAAGAAATGTGCCTTTGAAGTAACATCAGCAAAACTCCTTGGATACATAGTTTCTACAAAAGGAATTGAAGTAGATCCAAAAAAAGTTAAAGCCATTATGGAAATGTCACCTCCTAAGAATATCAGTACATTAAGATCTCTACAAGGCCGACTACAGTCCATCAGAAGATTCATCTCTCAACTAGCAGATCGGTGTCATCCATTCAACCATCTTTTGCATAAAAATGTGCCTTTTAAATGGGATGAATAGTGTGAGAGTACTTTCAATCAAATCAAGCATTATCTGATGACACCACCAATCTTGGTACCACCCAGTGAAGACAAGCCATTGTTGCTATATATCGCAACAACAGATATTTCTTTAGGAGCCTTGCTAGCACAAGAGGATAAAGAAGGAAAAGAACAGGCAATATACTATATCAGCAGGACACTCAATGGACATGAAGTAAACTACACCTTCATTGAAAAATCATGCTTAGCAGTAATATTTGCAACACAAAAATTGTGACATTATATGCTCACTCACACTATCAAGCTTGTTGCAAAAGTTGATCCTCTCAAGTATTTACTAAGCAAAGCAGCTTTAACAGGAAGGTTGGCAAAGTGGGTCATGCTCCTCAGTGAGTTTGATATTCAATATGTTGAAAGGCGAGCTATCAAAGGACAAATCATCGCCGATCAATTAGCAGAAGCTCCATTATCAGATAGCCATCCTATGACCATGGAATTTCCCGATGCAGATATTCTCAATGTTACAACACAACCATGGCAACTCTACTTCGATGGATCCTACACACAACATGGATCAGGGGCAGGAATTCTATTTGTCACACCTCTTGGGCACACAATCCCATGATCATACAGGCTTACCTTCCATTGCACTAACAATGTGGTAGAATATGAAGCTTTGATCCTTGGAATTAAAGTAGCTATTGAATGGAAAATCACAGAACTACAGGTGTATGGAGACTCCCAGTTAATCATCTACCAAGTCAACAATGATTACAAAACTAAGGATGACACACTGATTTTGTACAAGAGGCTGGTGGATGACCTAAGAAAATACTTCATAGAAATCAAATTTGAGCAGATACCAAGATCAGAGAACAAAGCAGCAGATGCCATGGCCACAATAGCATCTCTTCTACAAATGCCTGAAACACAAGATCGTTATCGATTTATTGTAGAACAAGTATCAAATCCTACATACGCAAATCCCAAATCCCAAACCATAAGCCTTTTAGATAGTTCCCAATCCTCCATTTATGGAGACATTTATGCCTATCTAAAAGATAATATCTTACCACCAGATCTTTCTCGCAACCAAAAGCGCAACTTCATACGCCAATCTGCCAAACATACCATTATTGCCGACACCCTTTACCGTCGAGGCCTAGATGGTACTCTCTTACGTTGTTTAGAACATGACGAATCCGCTTCCGCTTTACACGAGGTCCATGAAGGAATTTGTGGAACACATTCAAGTGGATTATCTTTAGCCAAGAAACTCCTTCGTTTAGGGTATTACTGGCCACACATGGAACAAGAATCTTATCAGTTTGTCAAAAGATGTTCAAAATGCCAGATCCATGGCAATCTTATACATGCACCAGCATAGGAGTTGCATCCATTTGCAACTACATGGCCTTTCTGTCAGTGGGGATTAGACCTGGTAGGGAAAATTCACCCATCTTCAACTAATGGACACAAGTTCATTATCACAGCAACCGAATATTTTACAAAATGGGTGGAGGCAGTTCCTTTAACCACAATCACTGGAAAGCAAATATCATCTTTCATTCTTAATTATCTCATTTGTAGATATGGGATACCCCAGTCAATCATCACAGATAATGGCAGGCCTTTCAAGAACCAAGACATCCAAGAGCTATGTGAAAAGTTCCACATCCAACATCGCTTTTCAACCCCATATTACCCTCAAGGTAATGGACAGGCAGAAGCTTCAAACAAAACAATCCTAAAGATTCTCAAGAAGACTATAAATGAAGTGGGACGTGATTGGCATGTTGAGCTTAACCCTGCTCTTTGGGCTTACAGGACTAGCATCAGAACACCAACAGGAGCTACACCATATGCTCTTGTTTATGGATCAGAGGCAATATTACCTATTGAGGTAGAAATTTCATCCCTTCAAGTTTCACTGAAGGGACTCGTTTCAGATGAAGATTATAGGATCTCTAGACTTCAAGAATTAGAGCTACTAGATGAACGTCGACAACAAGTTGTCAATCATTTGACAGCCTATCAACAAAGAATGTCTAGGAACTATAATCATAGGGTTAGGCCTAGAGTCTTCTGCATCGAGACTTGGTCCTACTGAAAACCCTAGAAATCAAGGTATTAAAGAAAAGAAGGGAAAGTTTGAAAACCCTTGAATCGATAGGACCTGCGTCATCATATCACCTATGACCGAGACACCGAACGTTTTACAATTCGTAATATACGAGGGAGCCCACAACATTCATCTCAAAGGAGCCCTATTAATTTGAGGATACTTAGTGCACGCAGTCAATAAAGTTGTCTGATGAAAACTGCAACAAAGGCCATGATGACGCAGAAAAAAAAAAAAAAAAAAATACAAAATACAAAATACAAAGGGAAAATGAAAGAGGACAATAAAAAATATGGATGAAACTCGGGTAAACAAAGCATTTGGTGATTTTCACCAAACTCCTCTATCTACTGGGTATAGTGTTGTTACGATTGTTTCCTTTCATATCATTTCCATCTATCAGTTGAGATTATCACTATCCATATCGTAGCAAGGATACCATGTTTTACCCTAGCTTGGGGGCAACATCCTAGTGTTATCTAGTACAAGTAGACTTTCCGCTTGCATGGAAGGATAGTCAAACATGACAACATCAAGTGGCAATCCACCAAAATCCAAAAACATCAGAAAATACAAAATCCAAAAACATCAGAAAATACACCAAAATCCAAAAACATCAGAAAATACACCAAAATCCAAAAACATCAGAAAATCCAAAATCCAAAAACATCAGAAAATCCAAAATCCAAAAACATCAGAAAATCAAAATAGAGTCTACATCAGTCAAAAGTGGAGTCTGTGTCAGTCAAACTACGTGGTCCTTGCGTGTATAACGTAGGCAAGACTAATCTTTGATCAGTCCCCGAGACCCCTAGGATAGGTCTTTAGGTCACATCATTTGGTCAAACGTTTGGGAAAATCATGCACACATCAGCACACACATCTCAACACTGATGATCTAATCTGAATAATGATTTGAATATACATTAAGTAGAATTTGAATTGTTGTGCTTTTTATCATTTGATATCATTTCTTTGGAGCAACTCAATGATGTATTGAACTAGAGAAGTAAGGAAGAAGAATGATACCTTTTCTTTGTTTGCTGTTTGTGAGTTAGTCATTATTATTTTGTGAATTGTCACGGGAAGTGCTCTACCAAGTATCATGGATGACATTCTGATTCACTTAAGAAAATGATTAATTCTTGTTTGTTTATGCAAGAAATGCTCAGGTCATCATTGGTCTATCTTATACCATGATGCTTGTGTTCGCTTGCAAAATCAAAAATCATGAAAGAAATACTCAGGTCATCATTGGTCTATCTCATATCATTGATGCTTGTATTCGCTTTCAACATTTTAAAATAAAGCTCAGTGATGATACAAAGCAGAATAAAATGATTATTGAAATGACACTTAGATTTGCATTGATAAAATAGGCATTTGCATGGTTAACATAGATTGCATTCATAATAATACATCTGCAGAGTACTAGTAGCACAAGTTACAATGATTCATTCACAAATGATGTTATCTTTTCTTATTTAAGACTAAGTATACTTGACACATGCAATTTTCATAATCAACATGCATATAGGATCATCTCTTCATCTCATCATAAATTCACAATAAAAAATCTCATTTCGTGATATCATATACACATTATGTTACACCATTCATCATTACGTTCACATCATCACATTATAGCATTACATCTCATCTATCATTACATACTCATACATCATTATATTTTATTTACATTTCCATTCATCATCCCTTTACATTTCATTTACATTTACATTTACCATCACATTTATCATTCATCATTCATTTCACTTATCATTCATATCTATCATTACGTTTACATCATCACATTATTGCATTCCATCTCATCTATCATTACATATCCATACATCATTACATTCACATTTCCATTCATCATCCATTTACATTTCATTTACATTTTCATTTACCATCACATTTATCATTCATCATTCATTTCACTTATCATTCATATCTATCATTACATTTACATCATCACATTACTACTATCCATCTCATCTATCATTACATATTCATACATCATTACATTTCATTTACATTTTATCATTCATCATTACATTTTTACATACCATTTACAATTCATTACATCATTTCATTTATCACTTATCACATATTCATTTATCACTATCATTACATTTCCATACATCATTACATTAACATCACGTTTTATCTATCATACATTACATCTCATTAAGAAAAGAAATACATCATCAGTATCATTTCACATCATCATTACTGCATCCATCACATCAATACGTCATAAAATCAATGCATCCATCACATCAATACATCATACAATCAATGCATCCATCACATCAATACATCATAAAATCAATGCATCCATCACATAAAACACATAAAATCATGTCATAAATCAATCGAACCGCTGCACATATATATCTCATCAAGTGAAAAGTATACAATGAAGTCTAAAAAGAATGAAAATAACATCATGTCAAAAAATGGCTGTATCAATCTCTCAATGGGTACACATATAATCTCAAGTAGTACTCCCACCAGAAGGAGCAGGTCTAGCACCAGTATTGGTACCACCACCAGACGTCCCAGGATCTCTTGGAACTCTTAGAAGAGGCTGTGTCACACCTCTGCTCACTTTCCTTGATCGAGTCCTCTCTGAGCACGACCGAGCATAGCTGACTCTCTGCTCTGGGGGGCAAAGCTCATGGTAACGGCTCCGGTAGAACTCAATCTCAGCACCTGCCCGCATGGCCTCTCGCATATAATCCGCTACAGAAGTCTCATCTGCCACTCTCTGTAACCTCTCTGCAGTCGCCTGTGCTATCTCAACTGTCCGTCTAATGGTATCCCGCTCTGCAGTCAAGGCTACGATCTGTGCCTAGGCTGTGGACAACTGTGCTCGTAATCCTGTCACCTGAGCCTATGTGGTTGCTGCTGCCTGTAAAGCCCCATCTCTCTCACTAATCAGAGATGTGATCTAGGTCTGAGCAGTAGCTAGCTGTGCCTGCGTCTAAGCCTGAGTCTGAGCTAATAAACCCTGCACCTGTGCTAACTGTCCCTGCAATGTCTGCACCTGCACCTGTAAACCCGCAATCTCTAAGGGATCTGCCGATGAAGACGTAATAGCCTACCTCTTACGAGGCGCACTGGAGGATGGCTCTGATGAAACTGCTATGCTTAGACCCCTCCCATCTCCGCCATCATTGTCACTGCTATCAGAGCTCTCATCACTATCAGTCTCCGAGCTGCTCTCCACGTCCACATCAACATCCTCCTCTCTACCCAGTATCTAACCAACCTGAACACCCCCTGCTGGTGCTACTACTGGTGCTGCTGGTGCTACTGCTGGTGCTGCCACTGGTATAGGTGCTGGCTCATCTGGAATAGTAATCCGTGGAGGAGGATGTAGAGCCAGATACTCTCCATACTCAGGATTAATAGGCGTCTCGACAATATCCTGCCGAACATCCCATGTTGATGGCTGTAGAGCACGGTAACCCTCAACAAGTGCCCCGTAAGGCAAGCTGGGACCCCAATCAGGAACATCAATCTGTCACCATCCATAATGTGCTACACCCAATGGCATGCACTGCACAATACCATACTGTCTATACCCACGACGAAATAGGAACCGCTCCAAAACCCTGGGGCTCTTCTCGATCAAATACATAGAATCGGACAAGAACCCCAACTCAATATCATCATTGTCCTAGGCATCACAGTCTAGGTATGGACGCCAGGTCACTGCCTCTATATCATCAAAGATCTGTCTCCAATACTCAAGCTTACCCATCATATGCTGGGTAGGCCTGCCTCTATATCGAAATACATATGGCCTCGTCGCTGGTCTGGCCAACACTGGTACGGGACGTGTAATAGTAATATGCTCCCAGGCCCATACCTGGAGAAGGGTAGCCCCTGCGGATAAACTACTGCCGCCGAGATATACTATCCAATGCAAGTCATGATATAATTGGGCAAGCATGCACATGCCCCATGCATATCTCGTCCTATGGACCACCAGGCCCTCTAGCACACGACCCCATCCAAGTGATAGACCCTTTGACCTCTTATCAGGACAAAGGAATCCACCAATGAAACCCGCCAAAACTGAAGGAAGAGGAGCATATGACTCATATATATCTATCCATGGGATCCACTCTCCTACAATGTGGGGATCCTGAAAGGCTCTCTGCATGGCCTCTACACCACCAACCTCCTCTGAATCATGAACCACGATCTCACCAACAAAGGGAATATGAAGAATACACCATACATCCTCTGGTGTCACGGTCATCTCGCCAGTAGGTAGGTGAAAGGTGTTGTGGTCACTATGCCACCGCTCTGCCAAAGCTGTCAGTAGACCCCTATTGAGTCTAATATGGGGCATGTCAATTAAAGTCGCCAAACCACAAGCAGTAATATGCTGTCTCTCATCAGGTGATAGTCTCGGTATCATATCAAACAGCCACGGGAACTGCTCTCGCACCGTGATGACATCTAACTGCTCCTATACTCATACAAAACAAAACATTTTAATCAGAATATCACAAGATCATCAAATTTTTTAAAACATTGTGCTTTTACCTATCAACCTATCAAATCATCAGGGAACCCTCATCTATCAATTGGGTTCAATCATTCAGAATGCATAATTATTCATCGCCTATCATGAGGGTAATTATTATCAATCAATAGATCTCGCTCATCATGAGATCAATTCCCACATATTTTAGTCAAAATCAAACTAAAATAAATGGAATCAAAAACAAATCGACGAAAATCAAATCGCACAATGCTACATCAATCTATACCAAAAGCGTTATAAAATCAACCTAAAGCGCTAAAATTTCTAGTGCACTACAAAACCCACCAGGCGCGCTACAGATCTAACCCTGCGCGCTAAAATATCTGGCGCGCTACAAAATTTCACTGATGCGCTGCACAACTGACCCTGCGCGCTAAAACCTCTGATGCACTACAGAACTTACTAGACGCACTACGCTATTGACCAGATGCGCTAAAAACTATGACGCACTACAGAAAATCACAGGCGTGCTACACCGTGTTCGCCGCGCACTAAAACTCTAAAAATATGCAAAAAAAACATCAAAAATAAAGGCACGAATTTCAAGGACAAGTTGAGGTACATACCGGAGGTCCATAGTCGGATGGACGCTGATGATGGCGTACACGCTCGAGTCAGTGGGTGTGGTATGGGATCGGCATCGTAGCTCTGAATACTCTGGAGGGTCTCTATCTCAAGGTTGTCAAAGTCAATGCACAAATAACTTTTGAAAATGACCTTTGGAGCATTTATAGGCTATTTTTGGGGGATTTTAATGGGATTTATTTATTCTTGTCAATCACTGGGGCATCTACATTCTTGTCAGGAGATAAATTGTTTCTTCATCAATTCATCATCAAACCATCATAAAAATTCAAATTTTTTGAAAAATTCATAAAAAATCCAAAATTCATCAATTTATCTCCCGAGGGGGCATATATCATTATCATTTCGGAATTCAACATCTGGGGCAAGTCTAGGGCATGCTTTAAAACCTTCCGTCAATACTGGCAGCTAAAGCAAAATCATTCTTTGAAGCACTGCGTAAACACATCACTTCAAAGAGGGGCAAAATGTAGACACCTAAAAATGGTCTGGAGAATCTAATTAATTGAATACGACTTATTTGATTAATTAATCTTAAATTCTTCTACTTAGTAAATAAATAGAAATATTTATTTATATTAAGTTCATTTATAATTCTTCTATTTTCCTCTCCTAATTAAATAAACAAAATTAAAAACTTTGTTTTATTTAATTATTATCATTTTCATCATATTATTTCTCTCTTAATTAAATAAACAAAATTAAAAACTTTGTTTTATTTAATTAGTATCATTATTTCTTCTATCTTAAAATTAATACACAATTTAAATAAATTGTGTTATTTAAAATCACATTTCTTCTTAATTAAATAAAGATTGCTAAAAATCTTTTATTTAATTATCATTCTCCTTTTAATTTAATAAAACAAACCCTATAGTTTGATTTATTAAATTATTTATTCCTCCTTTTGCTAAATTTAAATAAATTAAAAATATTTAAATTTATGCATAAAATTTGCACTATTCACTCACCAATAAATATTTATTTCTCACCAATCAAATTAATGGCACTGCCATTCACGGGAAAGCTTCAGGAAAAATTTGCAGGAAGTTCTCTCAACAACCTTCCACCCACCTTCCCTCTTATCTTGCCTGGTGTTTTCATGGGGAGAAACCATTCTCCATGATCAGCTCCTTCTTCTCATCCCATGCCTTTGGATTCTCCAGAGGAAATCACAGCCCCTCATCCCGGTTTCCTGTGCAATTGTGCTGCCGGGAAAGCTATAAATACAGCTCTTGGGCTACACAAAAAGGATCCTAACTTATGCAATTTTACTCTGCAGGTTTCCAGACATTCAAGCATTCAAGCAATCAAGTTTTAGGATCAATCCATCAAGCTTTCTTCAGCATTTCATAGTTTTAATCATGGCTGTTTACAGTAGTTTAATTCTCATTTTAGAATCATCTTAGTTGCATTATAGACTCACAATAGCTTAATTCTCATTCTCTAAGTGTCACTTAATAGTTTAATTAGCTTATGAATCTGAGAGCTAAGTAAATTAGAGAAGTCTTTAGAGTTAGAGAGCAATAGGATAAATTTCTGTAGATTTTGTAGTTTAATTTAGTTTAAATTCCTTAATCTTAGATGCAATATCTTATTTAGAAGCGTAGATGCATAGTTTAATTTGTTTCCCCCATTCTACAGCTTACAACATATATTATAAACCACTATTTTTCTCTAGGTACATATCCACTTGTGACAAAAACTTGTTATTTTGGATCTGTATACGTCTAAAAATGGTCATGATTAATCAAGCTTGTTAATTAATTAAATATAAATTATTTAATTAATCTTCTAAAGTCATCTACATATAAATAAATTTAATTATTTATTTATATTGTTCACTCTTATAATTTTCTACCTTAATTAAATAAATAACTTTATTTAATTATTACCATCTTCCATATTCCTCTTAATTAAATTAAATAAATTTTATAATTTATTTTATATTAATTATCATGTTATTCTAAATTTGAATATTTGAATTCAAATAATGGAATATTCCTCCAAAAACCCTCTTCATCTCATAGTTAAATTAAATATTATAAATATTTAATTTAATACCTTTTCTCACTCCACACATAATTAAATATTGTAAATATTTAATTACCTTCTAAATTCATCTCTCACACATAATTAAATATTACTTATTTAATTATGTAAACTTCTAATTTCATCCTCACATATAATTAAATACTTATTTAATTATGAAATCCATTCTCAATTCATTCTTCAAATGGCAACCTTCCTTCAATTCTGAATGAGAAAAATTGAAGAAAAGGAAACCTATTTCTTTCTAAACTTTCAAAAATCTCTCACCGTTCATCCCAACAAGCTTGATCTGAACCGTTAATCATGGCAGCCAATCAAATTCTTTCAAGAACTCTTTAAATACATGTGCAAATTCAAGCATCAGTTACGAACACACACGCAAAAAAAGATACGCAATTACGCTTACTCTTTTACATCTCTAGCATTGCAGCAATAATCATATCTTAGTAGTAATCTGATCATAGCATAGCCTAATCTTGCATTTTAGCATAGTATGCATTTTGTTTAAATCTCATTCTCTAGTAGTCCATTTCATTGAGCTTGGCACACATAATCTGAGAGCAACTTGAAACAACGAAATACTAGAGATAGAGAGCAATAAGACGACTTTGAAGAAGCTGCCATAAAGAGTTTGTTTATTTTTCTTTTGGTTTCTTTGAAATAATGTTTTATTGAATGTGTTTTTGAATCCTTTATAACATGAATATTTTCATACACATAGAATGGTGCCCACCATGGGGCCACTGCCCCGATTTTGACCTTTTTTCTGTAGAGCACTTTGACAAGTTTTTGCATTCTAGAGTTCGGCTTTCAGGAAAATTCTACGTTTTAGCGCATCTGACACTTTCTGCAGCGCATCTGGGGAGTTTGATTTTTCTATTTTGCAAGTTTTTTTAGTGCATCTGGTGACTATTCTGACGCTTCTAAGAGTTAATTTAGCGCATTCGAGAAACATAATAGCACATATAGTCTCATTTCATTTAGAGTTAAATCTACACTTAATCAAAGTAGCGCATTTAGGAACTGTTTTAGCGCATATAAGGGTTGAGTTAGCACATTTGAGGTAGATTTTAGCACATTAGTGCTACATTATTTAGAATTAAATCCACATTTAATCAGAGTAGCACATTTGAGGACTATTTTAGCACATTTAGGATTTTTTGCGACACATATATTATCTGTTTCGGTGCATATATTATCTATTTCGGCGCATATATTGTCTATCTCTGTGCATCTGGCTTGTAACACAAAAACAAGATTCTGAGTCTGACGCATTCCATAGACATAATCTTTTCTAGTTTAAAATGAATCAATCTAGGATAGTCACCACACTTTGATCATGCAGTTAAAATGAACCCCATGCCTATTATGAAGCAATATCTTCACTTAGCATAAATCATTATGATTTGATGCATTAAAATGAATCTGTTTACTCTGCTTAATTGTGCTTGAAAAGTGGTAGGTGACTATGCTCTCACCTTGTGCAAACTAGGTGATCAAAAAGCCAGACCCACTTCATCCTTGTGTAACCCCTATGCAATAATCGAAGTATCCTCTCCCCTTGTGTAGTAATGCGATCCTGGGTGTAAGAGAAATGATTATTTCCTATAGAAATTGGGTCTGCCTAGGGATTTCATCACCCCAACACGGCTCAAACTGGCAATGGAGCAAAAGCCAAGCTACCCCCGACTGGTATACAAATGTGAATCTTAAGGGAAAACCTAAGATTACGAGTGCGGATGTGTCATACGAACAGAGTAGTACTCCCATAAACCCTGTTGAGCTTAACCTCTTCAGGTTGGAGTGCCACCTAATTGGTGATTAATCTCTTGCCCCATGTATGGCCACATGAATGGGGGTCCCGAATTAAAAACCTTTGTGTAGTAGCCAAAAACCTTCTATTTGCTAGCACAACATCAGTCGGTGTAAAGGCATCCACACTTTCGTAGTCTATAGTAGAGGTGATCAATCTACCATGGGAGTTTCATGGGGATTGGAAGCTTGGTTGGCCTGAGAAGAGAGTGCACTGTAAGGGGGAGCCCGTGCAACCAAGCTTCTGAATTCACACGCTACCGATATGCGGTTGGGGAAACTCGCATGGAATCTAGTGGATATTGTCTTGGATTTACCATAGGATGTGCTTGCCTTATTTATGTTTGGTTACATTCCATTTAATTCAGAGTGTTTGTTGTGTTTTCATTCACATTAATTCAGATAAAAGATCATCTGAAATGAACATGAAAAATAGCAACTGAAATCATTCATAATAGTTTGTATCTTTTTGTCCAGTGAACATACTAATATTTCTCCCATGCTTAGAAACTGGAAATCAACAAAATTCGTCAAGAAATCAATCTCCACTAGGATCAGGAAACCCAAGAAATAATTAGGGTACAAGAAAACATTGCAAAGAAGAAAATTATTGTACAAAAATCGACACGTCCTTCTCCATTACTGCGGATTTCTTCATAGATATCAAGACTTTGTTAGAGGATTCACTGACAAGTACGTTGTAGATCCTTTGGATTCATGAGCTTATTATCAAAGATTAGCCCTATCTCAATGACATAATTTTAATCAACCTCTTGAGTTTGATAATATACCACAACCTTCTATTGAATATCCATCACATCCCAGTCAAATCCTTCAGTGATTTTAAAACCTTTCCTCGATAGCAAAGATCAAATCTTTAAAAGTGCACTTTTCAAACAAATTTCTGGTTATTGATTCAACTTCCCCAACAGGATTTTGACATCCTTCATCATCGAAAGCCACAATCAAAAATTAGGAACATCTTTGATCATATCATAAGATTCACATCGTATCAGATCAAGATATCATTATTGTTGCACTTATCAGAACCGTGATCTAAGTTTAGAAGAATTCTTCAAAATCATATGCCTATCTCCACAAGATCTCGATACAATAAATTGAAGGACAAAATCCAACAAGAAGGTCATACCCAAAACACTCAAGAAGAAGGTGAAAGCATTCATCCTCTTTACAGTATAAATCGTAATCCACTTTTCAACAACAACATGGATAACAGAGAAGAAAATCCATTCCACAACTATAAAGACATGAGCAAAACCCATATAGATAGTGATGATGAATGAGATGAGGAACGTCTTAGAGAGGCTGAGGAAGTTCCTAAATTTCACAAAGCCATAGAAAAAATCTTGCAGCGTGATAAAGAAAAGTATTTCCTCTATTTAGCTGACCAAGGAGCTAAATTGCCTCATGACTTTGATACTAAGAATTTGAAAAACAAACTTGAAGAAACACCCCTATCTGATCTTAGTGCTTTGACTCAAAAAATTAAGGCACTTCAAGGACAAGTTAAAGAGTTACAAGGGGGAACCACAACAAAGAAATATACTCTTGAGGACATTTTTCCTTATCCTTTTGATCGAAGTCTCAACATGATTCTATTTCCCAAACATTGTGAAATTCAAAAATTTGACCGTTATAATGGGAAATCGGATCCAATCGATCATGTTAGAGACTTCTGAAACATGACTTTAGAGTTCAATCATGAGGACACTTGATGCGTTTGTTTCCTAGGAGTCTTGGGGGTCACTCTATGGAATGGTTATCAAAAATAACACCCCCTGTCAAGACATTTGAAGAATTAATCAATCTATTTATATCACAGTACTCCTACAACATCCAACACCAAATCACTATGATAGATCTCTGCAAAGTTACACAAAATCTAGGTGAATCTTTTATTAATTTTCTTCAAAGATGGAGAAGATTTTTTGCTAGATATCACCGTCCTGTTCCTGAAAAGGAAAAGATGGTCACCTTCATTAATAGCTTAAATTCAGAAATGAGCTATCATTTGAATTTACATTGTCCTTCATCTTTTGAAAAATTAATTGAAGATGCTATAACCATTGAAAGTGCTTTGGTCAAAAGAGGAATAATAAAACTTGACAAGGACAATCCTAGCCCATCCAATCATCACAACAATTAGGACAAGTCTAAATTTTGGACTCACAACAAGAATGTGGTGAATGATGGTGTTGTTGATGTAAATCATGTCTCGACTAAGCCATTTGTTCTTACCACCCCAAGTACTCCTCTTAACAACAACTATAACAATGTCAACTCAGTCACCAATCAAGGAAACAATCCTCCTCCGAAGAACAATGTGAATCAAAATTCTACTCCCAATCAAGGGACTGCCAAAAATCAAGGTTACTAGGGAACCATTAACAATATCAACTCCTTAGGGAATACCTCGAATATGAATCTGCAATGATTTTCATTCTTCTCTAATAGAACTTACACTCCACTGGGTCAATATTTGGAATCTGCATTCAAAGAATTGATGGCTAAAAATGTCATTACCTTGCCACCTCAATGAAACTATGAACCCAGTGTGAAGCCTCCATAATGGAACAAGGCATACTATTGTGACTATCATCGGTGCAAAGGTCATTGCACAAATAACTATCAAGCCTTGAAGAATACCATTCAAAACCTAATAAAAAATGGCACCATCACAATAGAAGGACATCAACAATCAAATGAAGACCACCAAGCCTTTCTCAATCTGTTTCCCAATTATCAAAAAGGTTAGTCTTCTAGAAAAAGTGAATCATATTGAGGATCCGATAATTAATCATATCTACACTGACAATGAACGGATCAATGTTATTAAAGTCAACGAGAAGATGGAATATAGAGAAGTCAATGCAACAACAAGGGCGCAAGCCAAAGTTTTCTTAAAGGGTGCCTCTTCAAAATACATTGGACCTCCACCTCAACCTCAATATGACTTAGTCAACCAACTTCAAAAAACTCCTACTCAGATTTCTATCTTAGAACTCTTGAAGATATCCCCAACACATAAGGAAATTCTTGAAAAGGCCCTCGTTGAAACAACTATATCCACTGATTTGGATGTGGACCAAATTCAAGCCATGGTAAGACACTTGTCCTCACCCACATGAATCTCATTCTCCAAAAAAGATGATGTTTCCATAACTCATCCCCATAATTCATCATTATACTTAGAGGTCATGGTTCACAAGTTTCGTGTCAGACAAGTCCTAATAGATGGAGGTGCTGGTTTGAACATATGTACCATGAAGTTGGTTAAAGATTTAGGATTTTATAAGGACTCCATTGATCCCAGAAGAAGGATTACTATTAAAGCCTATGATGATGAGGAAAGAGCATCCAAGGGTTTAATCACGCTACCAATCAGAGTGGGACCTGTTATAAAAAATAATTTACGTCAAGTATTAGATTATGATCTTGCATACAACATCTTGTTGGGTCGTCCTTGGATCCACAAAATGCAAGTTGTCCCATCCACATATCATGTATGTCTTAAGTTTCCTTATGATGGGAAGGAAATCACGATACTAGCCGATAAATCAAAGGTCCAAACTTGTGCCAACATCAAAGCTAGCCAAGACACTTTGGTTCCTAACAATCGAGAAGCTCGTGCTAGTACTTCTCTCTAGATTGATACACAAATCAGTCAGGTAACCAATAGTTTTGACAAGAAATTGAGATGCAAGGACCATGGAGTCGGGGAGTACTCTTTCTGTTTGGCTAATTTACCTACATCACCGCAGTCATAGGGACAACCTTCTATCATGCAACATCAAATATTAGTAGTGTCAACATCAACACAACCACCAACAGAGCCAAGCACAAAGTTTAATGGATGATTCATCAAAGAAAAATTCCCCATGGAAGACCCTGAAGATAGGGAAATTATAAAATGGCTCTATAAAGATGAAGAGGAAACAATCTGTAATGTCAAATTACCAACAGATATATATGGAAAAGGATATTCAATCATGCAGAAGATGGGCTATGATAAGGGTCCTATTAGAAAAAGAAAAGGAGTAGTTGAGCCTATTCACCTTCGAGGACTTGCTGCAAAAGAGAAAACATGATTAGGCTATGATACTAACTCAAAAGAAAGAACATCCAAACAATTGCATGACACTGTCTTTACATTGCAAGAAGGTTCAAATCCAAGAGAAGCATGTTTGGAAACAATTCTGAATTTCATGGATAATTACTCCAACACAAAATCTGTTGAATATGAATGGGACACCATTTACAATGATGAGTTCTGGAGGGACAAAGAGGTTGATGTAATACACCAGTATACCCCAACTCTAATTAAAGGTGAAGGTTTAGGGACCCAAACACAAGAATCTGAACTATAAAGTCACTATGATTCTAGTGATACTGAGTTAGATTTAAACAAACAAGATTATCATGCGGACAGTACCATCATTGATCCACCTCATACCTCGGATCCTATGGTCAACTCCGTTATGACCCTAACCATGGGAAATTTCACACAACCCGATGACCTGCTATCTTTAATCCATCCTGATCTCATTGATTGGGATTCATTTGAACCTATCAATATACCTATGTTTCCAAGTGATGAATCTATCATAAACTTCCTTTCCACAGACGACACAAATGATTTTTCCACCAACGATTCTCGGCATAGAGTCTTTGATTAGGAGAGTGTCAATTCTCCTAGCTGCAAAAATAAAAATAAAAAAGAAATATCTAATGGTGAAAACTAGAATCTTGCAGTATTAGATCAAACAAAAGATAAAATAAAGAGCGTATCAGATGGTGAAAACCTTTTTAAGGCACTAGACGATGGGAATCTTGACACTCTCCTGGAGCATTACCATGAGTGATCTCCTATTTTTATTGAGCCTACAAATGTTGTCAATCTTGAAACTTCATATAAGCCAAGGATTTTACGATTAGCTGCATCACTGACAGAGAAAGAAATACCAGAGTTCGTGGATTTTCTAAGAGAAAATCAAGTCAACTTTGGTTGGTCTTATGTGGACATGCTAGGTCTTGATCCTGATCTTATCATGCATCACTTGTCTATAAAACTAGAGGTTAATCTTGTGAAGCAAAAACTTAGAAAAATGCACCCTCATGTTGCATTATTGGTTAAGGAAGAACTGAGAAAACTTCTTGATGTGGGCTTCATAAGATCAATCGACTACATAGAATGGATCTCCAACATTGTTCTTGTATCCAAGCTAGATAAGAGTGTCAGAGTGTGCACAGATTTCAGGGATCTTAATAAAGCATGTCCTAAGGATGACTTCCCACTACCAAACATCGACACTATAGTTGATCTGAAAGCTGGCCATGCCATGTATTCATTAATGGATGGTTTTTTTGGTTACAACCAAATCAAGATTGCACTCGAAGACCAGGAGAAAACAACTTTCACATGTCCATGGGGAACCTACTGTTGGAACGTCATTCCTTTTGGTCTGAAGAATGCTGGGGCTACTTACCAAAGAGCCATTACTACAATTTTTCATGACATGATGCACACATTCATGGAAGATTATGTAGATGACATCTTGGAAAAGTCATACACCAGAGAAGGACATCTAGAAATATTATCCAAAATATTTGTAAGATTGGAGAAATTCAAAGTTTGCCTCAATCCCAAGAAATGTGTCTTTGGGGTCACATTTGGAAAACTCATAGGATACATAGTCTCTAGAAAAGGAATTGAAGTAGATCCTGCCAAAGTACATGAAATCATGGAAATGCCTCCCCCAAGGAATATTAGTCAGTTGAGATCATTACAGGGATGACTTCAATCTATACGAAGGTTCATTGCATAACTAGCCGACAAAATCCTACCTTTCACACATCTACTAGATAAGAATGTTCCTTTCAAGTGGGATGATAAGTGTGAGATGGCCTTTCAACAAATCAAGTAGTACCTGATGAACCCACTAGTTCTAGTCCCACCAAATCCAAATAAACCACTGATCTTATATATTGCCACAACAGAGACATCTTTGGGGGCATTGCTAGCACAAGAAGACTCTACAAGAAAGGAACGTGCAATCTATTATATTAGTCGCACATTGACAGGGCATGAACTCAACTACACTTTCATTAAAAAGGCTTGCCTAGCAGGGGTTTTTGCTTCACATAAATTTTGACACTACATGCTAACTCATACAATCAATCTTGTTGCAAAGATTGATCCACTCAAGTATCTGTTAAGCAAAGCATCATTGACAAGGAGGTTAGCAAAATGGGTAATGATCCTGAGTAAGTTTGACATCCATTATGTTGATCACAAGGCAATCAAAGGACAAGTTATCGCTGATCAATTAGCTGAAGCACCACTACAAGCCGACCACCCCCTGCACATTGAATTTCCAGATGCTGATGTCTTTACTGCAAAATCCAAACAACCATGGTCCCTATATTTTGATGGTTCTTTCACTCAACATGGATCAGGGGTAGGCATACTTTTCATCACCCCCCAAGAACACACCATTCCTCGGTCATATAGGCTAATGTTTCCTTGCACCAACAACATAGCCGAATATGAAGCATTAATCACTAGACTTAAAATAGCATTGGAATGGAGGATTACAGAGTTACAAGTGTATGTTGACTCATAGTTAGTCATTAATTAGATCACTGATGATTATCAGACCAAAGATGACAAATTGTTTCCATATAAAAAGATGGTTGATGATTTCAAGAAGTACTTTTTGAACATCAAATTCACACAAATTCCAAGACTTAATAACAAATCAGTCGATTCCATGGCCACAATCGCATCATTGTTACAACTCCCAGAAAATCAGGCTCACTATGAATTTCTGGTGGAACAATCATTTACACCTGCCTATGACACACCTGAAAGCCAAATCATTTGCCACTTGGTGGGATCCAATTCACCTTGGTATGGAAAGGTTTATGCCTACCTAAAAGATGACATTTTACCACCTAATTTATCCCATAACCAAAAGCAAAATTTTATCCGCCAATCCTCTCGCTACACTCTTATTGCCGACACCCTTTATCGTCGCGGTCTTGATGGTACTTTACTTTGATGTTTTGAACGTGATGAATTTGACAAAGTTTTACAAGAAGTTCACAGTGGCATTTGTGGTACTCATTCAAGTGGACTAACCTTATCCAAGAAATTGATTAGAATGGGTTACTACTGGCCTACAATGGAGAGGGAATCGTTTACTTTTGTGAAAAAATTCTCAAAATGCCAGATTCATGGGAATCTCATTCATGCTCCTGCACAGGAACTTCAACCATTCACGCCAACCTGGCCATTCTCCTAATGGGGATTAGATCTAGTGGGTAAGATCCATCCTTCATCATCGAATGGGCATAAGTTCATCATCACAACCATAGAGTATTTTACCAAGTGGATTGAGGCAGTACCTCTTAATAAAGTTACCAAAAAACAAATATCATCCTTCATACTCAACTATATTATTTGTCGGTATGGCATTCCCAACTCCATCATCATAGATAATGGACAACCTTTCAAGAATTAGGATGTTGATGAACTTTGTGAGAGATTCCATATTCAACACAGATATTCAACACCTTACTATCCACAAGGGAATGGTCAAGCAGAGGCTTCAAATAAAATAATATTGAAAATGTTGAACAAGACTGTGAATGATGCAGGGAAAGATTGGCATGTTCAACTCAATCTCGCCTTATGGACCTACAGAACCAGTATCCGCATGCCAACAGGAGCAATGCCATTTTCTCTCGTCTATGGAGCAGAGGCTATCTTACCTCTAGAAGTTGAAATCCCATCACTTAGAGTATCACTGAAGGGCCTCACAATAGATGATGAATACAAATTTTCTCGACTACAAGATGTGGTCCTTAGATTGAAAGAGAGACAAAGAGCAGCTGACCATTTGAAAGCATACCAACAAATGATGTCTCACGCTATAATCACAAAGTAAAGCCACACCTTTTTAGGTAGGTGATCTGGTTTTAAAATAAAATCCACGGAATTAGTAAGACAGAGAAAAGAAAGGAAAGTTTGAACCAAACCGGCTAGGTCCTTATGTGGTTATTATCGTCTATGGTTCAGGAGCATATAAGTTGTCAACACCAGAAGGGGACCTATTTGACGAACCCATCAACAGCATGCACTTGAAGAAATATTATGTTTAAGTCAGTTATCATCATCCAGAAAAGTCTTGAATTTTTAAAATAGGATAAGTCCTTTAAAAATGCTGCAAAAAATTAGAAAGTCCAAAGAATTCCAAAAATAGTAGAAAATTTCAAAGAAATGGTTAATTAGTAAAACCTAGCAAACAGGCATCTCGGTAGTGACAAAAAAATAGAAAAAAGAAAAAAAAAAAAGAAGAAAGAAAGAAAGTCATAGGGTGAAAACCTGGCGACGGGCAGTCTATTGACAAGAAAAATGCAATAAAAACAAATAGTGAGAATCTGAAAAATAGATGCTATTTGTAGCTCTCCATCTATTAGTTCATGTTTTGTACTTGGCTTCTTAGCCTTCGTTTCATCCATCTTTTCATCATCTTAGGGTCATACTAGCATCATACTGTCTTCATTTGCCTAGAACGATAATGTCTCACCATGGCTTGACTAATTATACATATTCATTTCAGCAAGTTGTGTCAATACTGTGGGAAAATGTTGACATACTGGGGGCAATCAACTTTCAGGTTTTACCAAAACAGCTAGACAATGACATCAAATCAAATCATGCAAACAAACAATCGAATCACGAGAACAACTATCCAATCATTGATCCAAAGCATAATAGTTTTCAGTGAGTACCATGTCATGAATCATATCAGGATGATCTAAAAATATGAATAATGTTTGGAATAACAGTATTTCATTTTGAACAATGGTTGTTTAATTTCTGATTCATCTTTCTGGAGCCCACTCGATGATGTACTGAACTAGAGTGGCGAGGAAAGAGAATGATTTTTCTTTGTCTGTTGTCTTGAGGTTAACTATCCATCTATTGCCAATATGTCGTGACACATGCTTTCCAAAGCTTATCATTGACGACAGTTCCAAATTTACATCAGAAGATGGTTAGTGTTTGTCTGTTTATGCAAGAAATGCTCAAGTCATCTTGGTTCAAATATACCTCGATGCTTGTGTTTACTTGCTATATCAAAAATCATGAAAGTTGTACTCAGGTCATCATTGGTGCTAATTTCCCCTCTGATGCTTGTACATACTTCCAAAATTTTAAATGCTCTATGATGATTCAAGAAAGATGGAAAAAATCTCAACAAATGGTTCGTTTCATTTAATTCCATTTCATTTTAGGTCATTGTACATATCTGCATACTGGATTTGCATCAGAGTTTTTGAAAGGCTAACAATAACGTCAACGGCTGCCATGTCTCTTTTGACTATTTGTGGAGGACATTCGCACATTCATTTCATCATCGTCTTTCATCTTCATTATCACTTATCATTATCACTTATCATTTCATGTACCATTTCATTTATCATTATCATTCGTATCATTTCATTTATCATCTTATTTATTTCATTTCATTTATCATATTGTTTATTTCATTTCATTTATCATTATCATTTGTATTATTTCATTTATCATCTTATTTATTTCATTTCATTTATTATATTATTTTTTACCTATTCTTTATTCTTTATTCATTCTTCATTATTTATTTATTTATCATTTATTCATTAAATTTATTTATTTTTCATTTATTGATTCTTTCATTACATTTTATGGATCTTCTGATACTTAATCTATTATCTATTATACATCACATTCTTATTAACCATTTCATTTCACATCATTATTTACATTACAATTCTATCATTTTCCATATCAATTCATATTACACCATGATGCATATCATAAACACAACATTCATTTTCCATCATATTTTACTTGCACAAACATTCCATACATACATTTTCATATCATTTTCAAACAACATTTTCATAAAACATATCAAATATCCATGACATATTCTCATAATCACATCATAAGTCATCCACCTACATGACATCATTAGTACGCATCATCCATCATTTTTCATCATCATCATACATGCATCATATCAAATCATCCACATATCACATTAGTCATCAAATCATTAAAATGCATACCAAAATCCATAACATATAGAAATAAATGCATATCACATAATCATCCCATAAATACACATCACATCATCAAAAATCATCACCGTTGCATATCATTGCTCATCATAAATAATGCAAATGTCCAATGTCCAAGGAAACTGAAAAGTCTAAAGAAAGATACATGGGATATGATCAAAATCAATATACATGCTCCAAAAATGATATACAGGTGTAGCATCATAAAACTAGCTAGTCGATGCCCCTAATGGAGCCGGTCCGAAAGGAGGTGGCCTGCCACTAGTACTTGCATCTGGATCCTGCTGGGGCCCAATCACCCCTAGGCTCTGTGTACCTTTGTGACCTGCTCCTGGTCCTAGTATGGGACTGTGGGAATGGCTCTCTGCGCTCAAGAGGACATAAATCCTCATATTGAACTCTATAGTACTTCACCTCCCGTGCCATCTCCATGCCCTCTACAATAGCCTCTCGGAGGAATGCGCTCTGAACGGTACCCATCAGCCTCTGTGCAACACCCTCGGCCTCTACCACCCTCTGCCTTAGTGCATCTCTCTCTGTCATCACCTGGGATAAATGTGGGTCTGAGGCAGGTGCATATTCATGTGCCTGCGCCTATGCCTGTGCCTGTGCCTACACCTGTGCCTGTGTTTGTGCCTGCAACTGTGCCAGTTGTGCCTGCGACTATGCCAGCTGTACCTATAGCTGTACAACCAATCCCTATGCCTGCACCAACTGACTCTGTAACTGCACCTGTTGTCCCTACAGTGTCTGCACCTGGGCCTGTAAGGTGGCTATCTGTCCCTATTGAGAGGAGGATCCAACCCTGATCATTGTCTGTTGCCTAATCCCTATCATCGGTCGCCGCATGGTCTGGACATCCCTCAAAATATCTGGCCTCGGCCTCCCTGGCACCTGTCCCTCATCCCCGCTGTCATCTCCATCATCCCCGTCGGAACTCCCCTCCTCTCCGCTCTCCGCCTCCTCTCCTCCAACTGCTGCCTACTCACCACCGGCCACATCCTCCTATCTCACTGCCCCTGGCTTTGGTACTACCAAAATAGGTGTTGACTCATCAAGACTGGTAAACCATGGAAAGGGATGAGTGTGATAATATACTGAGTACTCATCTGACATACCAACATCAATAATATCTCACCTGTCATCCCATGCCTCGGGAGCTAATGCCATGAACTCTGTATATGCTATCTGATAGGAAATGCATGGCCCCCATCCGACCTCATCTCTACTCCGTGCATAATGTGCAACCCCCTATGGCATCCCCTGTATGAAACTGAACTGCCACTGCACCCGCAATGCCAGAAACCTCTCAATGATGAAAGGAGTCCTCCCTATCAAAAACTGAGGAATACCTACAAATGACATCTCCAAGTCATCTATGTCCCATGGCTCACAATCAAGGTAGGGTTGCCATACCACTGCATCCATATTCTCCAGGCGTCTTCTCTAGTAATCCACCTTGCCCAGCTTGGGCTGGACAAGGAACATGGCATAAGCATACACATAAGGCCTACCTGGTGGCCTCACTCTAGGGCACGGTAGTCTCGTCATAGTAAGATTCTCCCATGCCTAGATATATAGTAGTGTCATGCCGCATGACAAACTAGAAGCACCCCTATATACTACCTGATGTAAATCATGATATAGGTGAGCTAACATATAGCTCCCCCATGTGTATCTTCATGGCTGTAGCATCATTTGCTCTAGAATCCTCCCCCATCCCATCAATAGTCCCTTTGAATGGCAATCCAGACAAAGGAGACCTCCAATAAACACACCCAAAACTACAGGTAAGGCTAGATATCCTCAGAAGTCAACCCATGGTACCCAATACCTTGCTATGTGTGCATCACCATATACCCTCCTCAGAGAATCTGTACCCCCAAGCTCCTTGTGATCATAGAACACAAGGGCACCAACCACTGGGATACCTAAATCCTATACACGTCCTCTAGAGTCACGGTCACCTCACCAGTCGGCAAATGAAAGGTGTTGTGCTCTGAATGCCACCTCTCTACCGGTGCAGTCAATAGTCCCCTGTTGACCTGAATCGGCAGCATAGCCAATAAGGGTCTCAATCCACATGTGTCTATCAACGCTACATCAATGGGTGTCAACTCGGGTATCCTATCCCACCCTGCTGAGTGTTGCTCCCTAATCTGGAGGTTTTTGAAAACCTCCTATTTTTGGTTTATCACAACAACAATCAATGATAACCATATCACTGATTCAATCTCAATCAAACATCATCAATCTAACTCATATCTATCAAGTGATCCATATCAATGTGCAATTTATCTATCAGAATGGAATCAATCATCTACTATTTGTTTTTCTATCATAGAAAGAAAATTTATCAAAAGGCAATCAATCATCTACTATTTGTTTTTCTATCATAGAAAGTAAATTTATCAAGAACTTTATCAATCATTTACTCTTTGTTCTCATACAAGGGAAACAAAGTTATCAAAATGGAATCAATCATCTACTATTTATTTTTCTATTGCAGAAAACAAATTTATCAAGCACTTATCAATCATTTACTCTTTGTTCTGCGATAAAAAAAAAATAGTAGATGATTGATTCCATTCTAATAACTTTGTTTCCCTTGTATGAGAACTCATACAAGGGAAACAAAGTTATCAGCTATCTACTCTTTGATTTCTATTTTGGAAACAAAGTTATCAACACAGTATCAGATTTTCTATTTACATCAGCAAAATGACAAGACATTTTCTCAATCTCTTGACCAAGGAAAACAAGTATGCATCATCATTTTCACATAGCTCTCATCCAATCACACATTCTATTTTTTTACCAGATGCTCTATTCTATACGCTGGATGCGCTAAAACCTATATGCGTCGTTCTTTTTCCTGGATGTGCTCAAACAGTCTCTGTATGCGCTATTTCCCTATATACGCTAGAACTCTATACCTAAGCGCTATTTTATTTTCGGGATGCGCTATTTCCTATATGCGCTACTATTTTTCTTAAATGCGCTATACTCCTAAAATTTCTTATGGCACCTTATATGCACTACTGTTTTCATCAAAAGCGCTACACTGGGTTCATGCTAAACATGCAAAATCTAACCTATATGCACTATTGTTTTTATCATAAGCACTAAAACATTCATCAAAAGCACTAAAACGCCATTTTCAAACACAAAATTCACGGAAAAATAGTACATTTCGGTTCAAAACGTAAAAAATTTTAAGCACAAGTGGTTAGATCAACTCACCGGTGGTCCATACACAGCTGGCCTCTGGTATCGGCAAGATCTCTCAAATCGGTGGCGATGATATGGAATCTCCATGTCACGAGGTCACTCTTAGAGCTACAGTATTCAAAAAGTCAAAAAGTGCAAATGATTTTTCTTTTTCTACCTTTTTACCTTTTAAAGGTCAATCAAAGGTAAGTTTTGTGACTATTTCAAAAAATTGACTTTGTTTTCAAACTGGGGCATCCTTTACATCACTTATCGAGAGCTAAATCACTGACTCCTCAACAGAATATCATCATCTAATCTCATTTTTTTATCAATTTTTTGAAATTCATATCATCATCCGTGATTTACCTCCCGAGGGGGCATCATCAGCATCAACATCAAAAACATATCAAGGGAAAAAAAATTATTTTCTTTAAAGCAATGCATTTCACACATCACTTCAAAGAGGGGAAAAATGTATACATCTAAAAATGGTCATGATTAATCAAGCTTGTTAATTAATTAAATATAAATTATTTAATTAATCTTCTAAAGTCATCTACATATAAATAAATTTAATTATTTATTTATATTTTTCACTCTTATAATTCTTCTACCTTAATTAAATAAATAACATTTAATTAACCACATATTTCTTAATTAATTGTTATATTAATTATCATGTTATTCTAAATTTGAATATTTGAATTCAAATAATGGAATATTCCTCCAAACACCCTCTTCATCTCATAGTTAAATTAAATATTATAAATATTTAATTTAATACCTTTTCTCACTCCACACATAATTAAATATTGTAAATATTTAATTACCTTCTAAATTCATCTCTCACACAATTAAATATTACTTATTTAATTATGTAAACTTCTAAATTCATCTCTCACACATAATTAAATATTACTTATTTAATTATGTAAACTTCTAAATTCATCCTCACATATAATTAAATAAGTTATTTATTTAATTATGAAATCCATTCTCAACTTATTCTTCAAATGGCAACCTTCCTTGATTTCTGAATGGGAAAAATTGAAGAAAAGGAAACCTTCTATTTCTTTCTAAACTCTCAAAAATCTCTTACTATTCATCCCAACAAGCTTGATCTGAACCGTTAATCATGGCAGCCAATCAAATTCTTTCAAGAACTCTTTAAATACATGTGCAAATCCAAGCATCGGTTACGAACACATACGCAAACAAAGATACACAATTACGCTTACTCTTTTGTATCTTTAGCATTGCAGCAATAATCATATATTAGCAGTAATTTGATCATAGCATAGCCTAATCTTGCATTTTAGCATAGTATGCATTTTGTTTAAATTTCATTCTCTAGTAGTCCATTTCGTTGAGCTTGGCACATAGAATCTGAGAGCAACTTCAAACAACGAAACACTGGAGATAGAGAGTAATAAGACGACTTTGAAGAAGCTGCCATAAAGAGTTTGTTTATTTTTCTTTTGGTTTCTTTGAAATAATGTTTTATTGAAAGTGTTTTGAATCCTTTATAACAGACATATTTTCATACACACATGATCATATTGTAATTCATTTACACTAATCAACCATTTTTGTTACCAACCCTAAAATCATTGCCCTTTGATGCATACTTTAGGTTCAACAAGGTATTGGTTTCTTCATGATCAACCTCAGTGGGTCCTCCTTCCATGGTTCTATCATTCTACACCACCTCTAACCTAATCTTTGGTCCCTCTTTAAGGTCATTCTAAAATGCTTGAAGATCTCTAAGGAAGATATCTACCCTCAGGTGGCCCTCCTGCCAAGTGTGGCCATACCTTACTTCTAGGACACCAATATTTATTTCCCTATTCTCTAGGAATATCCAAAATTTCTCTTTTGAAATCTCCACTATAATATATACCTGCATGGAAGCATTGTAAAGCATGAGTCTCTTGCAAGACTTAGTAAGCATCCCCCTATTCCCTTGAAACCTATCTTCATTTTGTGCTTTCCAGATGTTCCAAAGAATCTCAGTGGAGAGGCAATGCCAAAATAAAGTAGTGTCCTTTTTAATTTTATTTTCATAATCAAATAAGATTTTAGCAGGTATAGGTTCACCATTATTTCCCCAAATATTATGCTCATTAAAAATTAACTTCTAGATTTCTTTAGCAAAAATGCAATAAAAAAATGTGCTTAATTATTTCAAGTACTTTGCAAAGATTTCAAATATCCATATCATTTGATTGATTTTAATGGAAATTTTCTAAAGGATTAATAACCATCTAAAGGAAGCTTTCTTAGCCTCTACTTCTTTATGCCAATTTCCTTGAATTTTTTTTTCCAATGGTTTTTATTAAGGTTCATTCCCCACACTTTATTAATATATTATTTTAATTCAATTTGATCTGTCAACATTCCATAGACTGCCTTTGTACTTGATTTCATTATGTTGTTTTCATCCCTCCATTGAAATTCCTTAAACTGAAAGTTGTCAAATTTGGCCTCTATAGGAAACTATAAATGATTATAGGCTTCCCTTAGGACAATATATATCCTGCAGTTACTTTGTGGAATATTAAATTCGGAGCTTAATTCCTTACATTCTTTGAGTTTTCCATCTTTCTATATCTCATTAAAGCACAAGATTCCTTTTTGATCCCAACTCTTGGTTGAGCAACCTTGAATTAATGCTAGGGTCCTTTCCTTATGTTTTAAGTTCCACCAAACTAACCTATTGGTCAAGACGATCCTTCTATCATTCTTAGTGAAGTGACAATTGGTTAGATTCTTCACCACCTCTCATGCCTTCCAAATAGTCCTGAAATCATTACAACCTCCAAATATCATAGGAATCTCACCACTAAGGATATCACTGAAGAGTGAAAACTTCCATGATTTTTCCTACTTGGGAATAGCATTCAAAATATTTTTCCAAATGAGAACCTTCCAAGGTTCTCCCCCATCTAGAGCATCAATCATCCATTTTACTACTATGGCAATCTCTTGCAACCTGAGGTCCTTCAGTCCCACACCTCCTTGATTTAGCAATGGTGCACCAATCCAATTTCATAGAGTGTTTCTTCCTTTTCCCTTCTGATCCGACCATAAAAAACCACCTTATCCTTTTCTAGATTTTATTGATCTGATAGGAGCTAAAGAACCAAACAGAGGCAAAGTATATGTTTTATGAAGAAAGTATTTTTTGGAAAACCTAAAGCCTACTAGCTAAAGAGAGGTACTATATGTTCCATTTAGCAATTTTCCTTTCAATATTTTCCATTATCTAGAGCCTCATTTCTTTAAAATTTGGTTCAACTACAAAAGGAATGCCTAAATACTTCACCAACTTCTGTGGACTCCCCGATTGGAGGCCAAATCTATTTACCCAATCAGGTGGGACTTCTTTCCACCCCAACAAGCATGATTTAGTAGGGGAAATATTTACTCCAAAAGCATTGTAGAAGATAGCTAGCTTTCCCATGAGGCTCACCATATTTTCTTTCTCTAATACCAAAAGGATTGAGGTGTCATCAACAAACTATAAATTGATAAGTTCATTAGATTATTAGGCAAGGTGATACCTTTAAATCCTGGAGACAAGGATTTATCTCTTAGTGTATAGTGTAATGCATCAGATGCTATAATAAATAGTGTAGGGGCAAGGGGACATCCCTGATGAATTGACCTCTTAAGGGAGAACACATTTGTAAGGACACCATTCACATCAACCTGAGTTGTGATATCCTGGAAGAGAGTTTCTAGAACAATGTGGCAAAAGGATTAGGGAAATACAAAAGCTTCCAAAGTCATCATCACAAAATCCCATTCAATTCTATCATATGCTTTTTCAAAATCAATGAGTAACATTGTAGCATCTTGTTTTGTTTGTTTTTCCCATTCCATGGCCTCCCAGCTAGTAATGAGGTTTTCTAACATATACCTTCCTTTAATAAAGCCTATTTGGGTTAAGATTATAATAGAGGGAAGGACATTTTCCAATAATTTTGCTAATATTTTATAAGAAACATTGAGGGTGATAGGCCTCCAGTTTTAAACTAAAGTCCTATCACCATCTTTTGGGATCAATTTAATGATTCCTTTATTTATACTTATTCCCAAGGAACCTTTGTTAAGGGCCTCATTATAGATTGAGAAGAGGTCATCACCAATCCATTGTATAAATGACTTATAAAACTCAGCTAGGAGGCCATCATCCCCAGGTGATTTGTCATCTTGAAGTGAGAAAATAGATTTCCTCATTTCCTCCTTAGTGATCTTTTTTCCTAGTCCAGCTACCTCATCATCCTTGATTCTTCTAGGTATGATATGCTTTATGAACTCTTTGGCTTTGGATCTAGTTTCACTACTTTATTTTGAGGTGAAAATATTTTTGTAGAACAAAAATAATTGCTCTCTTATATCCTTTTGGTTAGTTAGGGAAGATCCCTCAACCCAAATATGATCTATGTGTTCCCTTGCCTATTTTTCCTTGATAAATCTATAGAAAAAATTTGATCCCTTGTCACCATTTTCCAGAAAGTTCATTTTGGCTCTAATCCTTAGTCCTTTGATCTTAGTGGCCTGCAATCTTCTTAGGTTGTTTCTAGTCATAACAAGATTATTGGTTAGGTTATCATTTGTTGGGATTGCTTGGAGATTGGTTTTAGCTTGAAGCAATTCATCTTGCAGGAGAGTCTCTTCTACTATCTTTAGCTCTTTTCTTACCAATAGTTTGAAATAAAACTCTCCATCCTTTCACATTCAACTCCCATCTTTCTATAGGAGATAAGTTTTGATGCAACCATTTATTGATTAGCCTAAGAGATTCAATGGCATTTTTGCAATCCTTGTCTTTTAGCAAGTTAGTGTTAATAAAAATCCCTCACCTTTACCATCTAGTTTTTCCAAACTCCCCTTGAGGAAAAAGATTTCCCTTATAGGGTGATTATTTGAAAGGGAGTATGGGGTCACCTCCACTTTACAACCTTCCTTCACTAAAATCACCAAGATGAAGGATTTACTAATGTAGAATCTATCTAATCTGAAATAAATTCTTCTCCCCCCTTATATTCATTACACCAGGTGCACTAGATATCCTTACAATCCTTTTTTTCCCTTCAATAGGATCTTCAATTTTCAGTTTAGACTTAATTATTAACTTGTAAAATATCTCATTTCCTTTCCAATCCTGGTCAGAATTGTTAAAAAAGTGTAGGACAACTAAGAGGGGGGGTGAATCAGTTGTCACACAAATTCAAACTTAAAACTTTATCACTTATCAAATCTTCAACCACACTATTCTGTTATTAAATATGAGCATGAAACACAGATAATAGAAAGTAAATCAACACAATGAACACCAAATTTTTATGTGGAAAACCAAATAATGGAAAAACCATTATGAGGGTTAACTCACAATATAAAGATTATAAATTGAATACAAAGGATCACTGCCAAGGGCTCACTACCCAAAAGAGGACTCACTGTCCAAGTACAAAGGCTCACTTCCTACAAAGGACTCACTATCCAATAGGGAGACTCATTGCCTATAGATAAAAAAGAGAACAAAATATCCACCACAACAATTAAAGTACATTTGTAGGATTATAGAAACCTTTAGTTCACTGCCTTCAGCATGCTAAAAAACTGCTATCACAACTCACTCACACACACTTTTTCTCTTATGATTTTTGGCACAATTTTGTCACTTTGCATCACACTGTCATACAATTCTTCACAACTCACCTTTCTTTTATACCATCCTCAACCTTAGAAACATTTACCAAGGTCGGTTGCAATATATCGTTCCATAAATTCAAATTTTAGGTCAGAAACTATAAATTCTCGTGGTGGAAAGGAATAAGAGTGGACCAATAAAAACATAAAAAATAATATTCTTGAATCTTCTACTCGCTTCCTTAATTAAATTTTATTCTTTGAATGAAGGGTAAACACTAGGTCAGCCAAACCTAATGAAAACACAAATTATCAATGATGCACATGCTTCCCAACAAGAAGATGACATGCAAACACCATGACATGCTTCATTATGCATTAGAATACATCTCAGAATCTTTCAGATACATCTGCAGTAAAAACAACAGGCTTCAAACACTGAAATTCTTTCACCAATCAATCAGGGTTGTGCAGACACACACATAAACATTGAAACATGATTTACAGATCACCAAACTCCAAACCTCTTCATGAGAGCATAGGAAAGACCTTCATAAGACATATACTATATTCACATGATCTGAAACAAAATGGTGAAGGAATGCAGAAAAAACATATTTCTCCTAGTCCACAAAACACTGACACTGTCGATAGAACACATATACCGGTAGACACAACTACTACATACCATCTCACCAGAAACTGAAACTAAAACTATATCATCCTCAGACCACCATCAACATGCCTTCAGATCCGCATAGGCATAGGATCACCATAGGATAAATTTGAAGCACATACCAGAGCAAACATTGAACACATTCAACACACTGACTTCTCTTCTTTATTAATTTTCTCACTTGGAAACTCATCAAACCAATATATCTGCAATGCCATAAAGATAGCTCCATGTACTCATAGAATCTCACTAGCATCTCAACTAATCATGTACAATTTGCAACATACTGAACAGTGTTGACATCAATGACAACATTAACGACAACACCACTAGACAAGCTCATACTTGCAACAACCACCCCATTTGTCTTCCCATCTTTCCACAAAATTGAAATCTCTCCCTATGATCCAAGGGATGTTCTATAAGTTGTACATCCAGTTCCATAGTTGAATCCTCTCATTGTAGTCATTGGGGGCATACACAAAGCATATGCTAAAACAACTTTCCTTTTTTTCTTATGATGACCTAGACCACTCAGTTGCAATGGGAGGCTACAAATTTGTATGTAATAGCTAGCATGAATGTAGATCTTGACTCTTGATTGTGTGTTAAGGATCTTGATTTGAATGCTTGCTTGGATCATAAGAACCTACATCACAAATGTTAGCTCAAAAATAAACATGATGCATGATGACTTTGACATGATGCTTGAATCTTGAATAATGCTCCAAAACGCTTGATAAACAGCTCTTGAATGCTCTTGAATTCTCTTGAATGCTTATGTCACACAAGTTGCTAGATCTTGTTAAGAGAAAACATGTGAAATAACCTTGTATTTATACTTGTTTATGCCAAATTTCCTGAAATTACAACACTGCAAGTGGACATCAAATCTAGGAGAATAAAATCTCACCAAGAATTGAATTCAAAATTAGGTCCAAGCTAAGTGAGACTCATATGCTATTTGTGGCGTACGATTCCTAGTAGCCTAATCTTGGGACACAAATTTCAAGAAATATATAGTTTTATGCTAAATTCAGGAGCATGCCCTGAAACCTAGGTGGGGCCCATACACCCAAGGTGGCATATGAGTCCCATATCACTAAATCTAGGCCATACAATCCAAAATCATTGAAATATGATTTTCCATTACAAATGTGTCAAGATTATCCTCAAAAAGATGCATTAATTAAGACTTATGGATGAAAATTAGGACCAAATGAGGCATAAACAAGCCCAATTTTAGTAGGGAGGGCCCAAACAAGTGTGAAAATGTAAAGGGATACATTTTCCTACACTATAGACTAAATGACCAAGATTTATTGTTTGACCAAATTGATTGACCGATAAGATTGACCAATTGACAAGATTGATTGATTAATTGACCAACTTGATTGATTGACCAAATTGACCAATTGATTGATGAGATGGATTGATTAAATGACCAAATTGATTGTTTGATACGATTGATTGATTGATTGGATTGGCTAAATTGATAAGATTGATTGACCATGCCCGGTTTCAAGAAAGATATATCCTATATAAGGAAAATGACAAAGTTGAAAAATGGCCAATGTCCTTAATTCAAGGATACATCCTAAATAGGACAAAATTATAAGACCATTGACTTGAAAATGATTGATGATTAGGAAATTGATCTACTTGGATTGAATCCTAATCGAATAGTTGATTTTTTTATTTAAGATTTAGTTTAGATATATGCTTGCTTGTGTCTGAAGTGTTGACCTTAGTAAGGGACAACTTATTATAGGACCAATGATGATAGAACAAGATAGACTCAAAAAACCTTAAGGTACTAACCTAGTGCCTCAAGGGTTCATCGAAAGATGGCCTTTCCTACGTCATACACCTAGAGACATCATAGTTCAACCAACTTGGACCAAAAATAACTCATTATTATGATGTGAATCATGATTGATTCAACTCAAAGAAACCCTAAGGGATTGACCTAGTGGCTTGGGGGCTCATCAAAAGATGGCCTTGCCTACATAGAAATGGATAGACACAAAAGTTGACTCTGACTCAACTTTTGGACCTTTTTGATGTTTTACGATTTTTTTGGATTTTTTATGTTTTATGGTTTTTTTGGATTTTTATTTTTATTTTTATTTTTAGACTGCAGGAATCGAGTAGCACAACCCCATATAAATTGCAGTGCGCCTGGTAAAATTTTTAACATGACCAGCGACACTGGTGCAACACGCCCTCCAGTACCATGGGGGTGGGGGAGACTAGACCTCATGACCAACCTCCTGCAACAAGAAAGATTTAGCCAACCGAGCTAGGGCCCCAACCCTGGTTTTTTTGGATTTTAATGTTCTATAATTTTTTTAGATTTTTTTATGTTTTATGTTTTTTTGGATTTTTTATGTTTTATTATTTTTTTGGATTTTTGATGTTTTCAAAAGCTAATACCACATGTAGGATCCCATAAATATGTAGGTTGAGGAATTTCCCCCAATCATGTATAGGACCAACTTATTATGCACGAGGGGAATTGATGGATGTAAAGGATGGTCATGAAGGGTAGAGGACATTGAACATCAATTATTCTTAGGCCATGAGAAGGATGACAATGCTTTATTATGATAAATGAAGGATGGGTGGATGGAGGCACAAAAAACAGATAGAATGATGGTAGATGATAGAGAAAAGATTGACTACATATAGTGCCTATTTGCCAAGTTTTCACCATGGTACCTATCCAAAGCGCCACTAAAGTGGTTTTCACTATTGGATGAATTATTTCTCTTTACTAATTTTTTATTTTTCATTTTTTTATTTTTTTGAAAATTTTGACTTTTTTTGTATTTTCTGACTTTTAACAGGATTCTATGGTGGCTAAGTGTAATATCAAAAAAGGTGCATGCTATTGATGGGCTCAGGTAATGGTTCACCTTTAGGAGTAGACAATTGATAAGCACCGAACCCATGTGTTGCTATAATGATGTAGGGACCCAACCAATTCAGTTCAAACTTTCTAGGATTTTCACAATCCAACTTATTCGTAGGATTTTATTTCAGAACCAATTCACTAATGTCAAATTATCTAGCTTGAAATTTCTTATTGTGGCTACACCAAAGAAAGTTCTAATATTCTTGTAAATAGGTTAAGGCATTGGATGTATTTTCTCATCTAATAACTCAATCTCATGCAAATGGGCTAAATGGTACTCTTCTTCATCAATAAACTATTACATTGATACCCTCAAGGATGGTAACTCAACCTTAATGGAAAGAATGGATTTGGACCCAAAGACAAGAGAATGTGGAGTGACACCTATGGGTGTATGAATGCTAGTATGGTAGGCCTATAATATAGGATTGAGTTGGACATGCCAATCATGGCCATCATTATCGATAGTCTTCTTTAAGACTTTAAGTATAGTCTTATTAGATTCCTTAGCTTGACCATTGCCCTGGGGATAGTAGGGAGTGGCGAAATGGTGTTTGAGATGAAACTTTTCACATAACTAATGAACATCTTGATTCTTGAAGGGATGAAAATTATTTATAATGATGGATTAGGGAACACCATACCGACATATGATGTAGTTAAGAATGAACTTAGATATTTTTTTTCCATTAATGTAGGTCATCAGAATAGCTTCAATCCATTTAGTGAAGTATTCAGTTGCAAGAAGGATAAACTTATTTCCATTAGCAGAAGTAGGGTGAATATTTCCCACAAGGTTGAGTACCCATTGAGAGAATGGCCAAGGTGATGTAAGTGGGTGAAGTTCCTGAGCAAGAACATCTACAAAATTTCCATGTATTTGAAATTGGCAACACTTCTTCACAAAGTAGTAGGCATCATGTTCCATAGTAGGCTAATAGTATCACATTCACAAAAGCTTCTTAGCCATAGTAGGACCAATAGAGTGAGATCCACATATACCATTTTGTACCTCTTGTAAGGTTTTTTGTGCTTTATATGAGTTGAGACATCTGAGAATGGTGCTATCTAGGCTACGACAATAAAGGGTATTGTTGATGATGATGTATTTGGAGGCTTACCGAATAAGGGTTTTAAGTTGGTTTTTAGACAAGTTAGAATGGATAATCTAGTCATGCAAGTAGTTATAGAAGTCTTTATACCAAGGAAAGACCAACAATTTCAAACATGAGTTTTGATTTGGGGACTTCAAATGTAGGGATCAACAGTTGTTCCACCAAGAACTCATATTGTGAGGCATTGTTAGGAATATCCAAGAGAGATCCAATGGTTTTCATTGGATCAATTACTTTATTATGAATCCTCAAAATTTTCTCAAAAGAAATATCATTGAAATGCAACTTAAAACTATCCACCATGTGCTTGTAAGGTGTAAGCTTCTCATATTTTGTATCATAATTATCATTCACTTGATGAATAACCAACTGGGAGTCAACATAGACTTGAAGATCCTTGATTTTTCACTTGATTTACATGCATAGTCCTATCAACAATTCTTCATACTTAGCCATATTATTTTTTCATGGGAATGTTATTC
Organism: Sequoia sempervirens; assembly: GCA_007258455.2. Classification (NCBI taxonomy): domain Eukaryota; kingdom Viridiplantae; phylum Streptophyta; class Pinopsida; order Cupressales; family Cupressaceae; genus Sequoia; species Sequoia sempervirens. The sequence continues at coordinate 310,302,253 of VDFB02047230.1, forward strand.
TATACGACTTAGGAATGGAATCCCCTTGAGGTGTGATAAAAATAATTCCAACCCCTAAACCATGATTTGTATAAGACCCATCAAATTATAATTTCCATGTTGTAGGAGTCTCAATTGAGAAAATGGATTCATCAAGAAAGTTGGACACCAGAGGATGAACTGCTACCATTGGTGCATCCGCAAGCTGGTCAACTACTACCTATCCCTTTATTGCCTTACAATCAATACATTATATGTCATTCTCACTCAAAATCATGAACCACTTTGCTAGTTTACCTATCAAAGTTGCTTTGCTTAATAGTACTTTAGAGGATCAATTGTGTCTATTAATTTTATTTTGTGGTTCACCATTGTTAGTAAAAAGATTGTTCCCTTCAAATAATTAGATAAATGACTCAAATATGCCCAACAATGAAGACAAATTAGTTACCAACAGCTTTGGAGATCATTATTGGATTAGAAATCATCCTCTGAATTTTAGAGGTACAGCTCCCTGTTATGATCTTCAAGGAATTAGAAAAACTAAAACTAAAACTAAGGTATTCTTTTAACCAAAAAGCAGAAAAGGCCAAACCCAATATCAGGAAGAATCCTAATATAAGATGCAAGATATGATAATAAAATATTGGCACAAAGACCATTTTAATCTTTAAAATCATAGAGAATAAAATGATACACTCAATATTATCTGTAAAATGAAATCTATCATGAAGAAACTGTGTAACTCACACAAAGGTAAAGCATAGCATTAAGATGTACTCCTAAACACAAATATTTAAGAACATCAAATTGTCTTCACAATCTAAATGCACAAAGACAAGTAGTGATTTCATTCTTAGAAAATAGTAGCAAATTCTATACAATATTGAGCTTTCAAAAATGATCTTCTCCCCCATACTAAGAAAAAGATACAATATATATAGCCTTTATTTCCCTCAAGACTTTTTAGTTTTGTAATTGTTCATATTTAAAGAATCAGTTATAATATGACCTTTTACATTTTGGTAACTACCTTTAAAAAAAAAAAAGGTAAAAAAAGGAGCTTCAGACATTGCAGGCGGGATTTTGTGTACTTCTACTAACTCAGTGATGCAGGAGCATCCAGTGGTGTAAGGGCAATCTTGCATCACCCAAAAATAGTTAAATTTCAAGTTTCTCAGTTTTTAGATGTTTTTACTTTTTTGGATACTGTAGACACCGAAATCTGGTTTAGGCCTGCGACTTCCATATTCTTCATAATTCGTATTCTTCATGGTCATGATTAAATAATGTCAATTATTTAATTATTCTCTATAGTCTTCATTTCTTCTATTGATTAAATATTCTTAATTATTTAATTAATTCATCTTCTTTTATTTCTTAATTAATTAAATAATCTTAATTATTTAATTAATTTACACTTTTCTTTATTCTATCTGATTAATTAAATAAACGCTTTTTATTTAATTATGTTACTAATTAACCTTATCCGTCTTGTCAAATTAAATAAATTCTTATTTAATTTATTCTTTATCATATTTCAACTATAATTAAATAAATTCATTTATTTAATTATTCATTTAAATCCTTTCATCATTAATTAAATAAATCTTATTTATTTAATTATTCTTCAAATATTGAGTCTTGAATTAAATGAATTATTTAATTCATTAATTCTATTTTAACACATTCCTCTATATTTTAGATAATTATGTGAGTTATCTAAGTATTCACTTTTACTCCACTCACATCTATTTTAATCGCTCAGCTAATCTTTGATTTAATGTTCCAGTGGTTGTCTCGAAAATCTCTTCGCCAAGTCACTAATCGCCCAGCTCTAACTCAATTGTGTGTATACGCGGATTAATTACTATTCTATTTAATTAATTAAGTGTTGTGCGTGCATTCAAACAAAGAGTTGTTATAATCAATCTTCATCTTTTCCATGCAAAGATATTTCTTATATTTTTGAGTGCCGAACTGAAGATTAAATCATTTATTTAATCTTTAATTCTATTTCTAATTTGAATCACTCATGTCATCACTATCAGTTATCAAAATGCATGTCTAATCAGTCAATCTCAACCGTCCGTTGATCTTTCAATCTTGGCCTGTCGTTCGAATAATCAATTTTCTATAAATTGATTTGTCATTCTTCATTCCAATATCTCTCGAAAATTTTATAACTTTTGAGAGCACTTTGTCTTGAATCTTCGATATTTTGCTAATCACTATCTTAGGCTATACTTACACGAACTTGAAAATCTAAGGGCAATTATACTACACAAGCAAAATGGAGAAGGGCAATCGAGATAATCATGGAAATACGTTTGAAAATTGGTGAGATTGTTCTAGTTTTAATTACGTTTTTACTTTCCCATGTTCTTTGTTGCTTAACTAATGAATTTGCATTTTAGATTTTAGTATTGTATGCATGTGTGCTTCTAATGATCTTCTTTGTTGTCTATTGTGCAAAGCTTTTATTGGTGTTACATTTGGTGAACCCGACATGAAGACACCATCTTCGCGAATCCGTAGATCTTTTAATTTTGGTTTTTGTAGATTTTTCGTCACGACTTACAATTGACTTTCCGAATCCACATTCCGACAGAAACGACGATCTGACAATTCTCGAATCAGAATTGATTTCCCGTGAATGAAATATAGAAACGACACATTTGACTGGTAACAAAGCGACGTAATTGATTGGTAAAATTTTATTTCTGCTTTCGGCAATCTGGAATTTTCAATTGATTTTCGTGTTACTGATATTTGATTTTCAGCGTGTGGCCATTTGGAGTTAACAAGCTTTTGCAGGACGATTGACGAAGACAATATCAAAAATTACTAATGAGATCTTATGCAGGATGCTTGTCAAAGACCCTAGTTAAATTTTGAAACAGATTGTTTGGTAGCGTAGCAAATCTTTCGTTTGGTTAAAATTAACAAGTGTCTACTATGTTTGGTGCGAAAGCACAAGTCTGGTTACCCTTATGACTTGGTATATTGAAGTATCCTCTCCTCTTGCACATTTGTGTGATCCTGGGTGTAAGAGAAATGGTTTCCAACTCTAGAACTTGGGCCTGTTCTGGTGGGAAAAAGTACTCACCCCAGGACGACTCAGACCGGTAGCACCCTAAACCCGAGGGACTTCCAACTGGTATATAAAAGTGGGTTCTTGGGGAAACCCCAAGAATCATGAGTGTGGTTCCGATGAGATGGATCCGAAAGGGGACTCACGCCATATGGATCACACCCCATGAACGAAATGCCCGAATTAAATACCCTTTGTTTTAGAGACCAACCTATTTGTGGCCTTTGCTTGGTATGAGTGCAGGGTACAGTATCATGCCCGAAGATACTCACTACTGATCCCCTTGAGTAGAGATAGCAGTTCTTTGGAGGTCATTTCCCAAAGAATTCAGAATTGGTGTGCTCGAAAGACATTAATGAGCCATGGAGGGGAGCCAATGCCACCAAATTCCTAAGCTATCCACTCTCGAGAAGGAAAGGTGTTCATCACCAATTCAGGGTATAATAGGTGGGCTATACCAAGTATACAAACCCTAGGCCTTTGGCCTATTAGGATGTGCTTGTCTGTTATCACTTTAAACGTTCTTTGAGACCAAAATCGAAACTAAAAACACTTTGTCTTACGATTGTTTTTGATTGTCAGAATTTGATCACAGAAAACGGAGTCAGTTTAAATTTCATGTCACTGAAAATTCACAGAGTCGCAACTGTTCACCAGAAACTCGCATCTGATTTTTAGAGTCACATCTATTAAATTTAGAGTTGTATATGTCATTGTCAATCGCATATGTTAATATTGAGTCGCATCTGTTAGTTTGGCTCGCATTTGCTTTGGAAAAACCACATGCATTATATTCTGAGTCACATCTATCAGTTAGAGTCACATCTGGTAGATTTTGAGTCGTATCTGTCAGATTAGACCGCAACTATTAAACTTGAACTGCATCTGTTAAATCCTGCGATGCATCTATCTGATTATCAAAAAACCAAAATTCACAATCACTGTCTAGTCAACACGGTTATACCAGTTTCAGTTATCTTCACACAAATAGTCTTTGAAACAAAAACCTAAAATGATTTGCTCAATTTTGCATCCTTTAGGTTCATTTAGTTGTTACCATAGTTGTCTTCAGTTAGAGTTTAGCTTCATCCTAGGGTACATATCACCTTTGCATTAGACTTCTAGAAAGGTCACCTTTACAGACTTTAGGATTGATTTACCATCTACACTCTAAAAAGGTCATAGTGTCAACAAAATTTGTCATTGAACCTAGTCCTATCATCTTATACTTTGTCCTATAGAGAGTCATCCTAGCTCATCAGTCTAGTTAGGAAACTCAACTTGTCTTTGATCCTCGTCCTACATTGGTTCCTTGACTTAACTAAATTGACACCTTGGTTTGACTTTAGGCAGTTGGTCCCTTCATCTTGGGTTTATAGAATTGATCACTTTAGGGTCTTGCTTAGACTTTGAATCTTTAGAGTCTAGACTAGTGTCATCCTAGGAAATTCATTATTTGCATACGAAAATCCAAAAAACATAGACTAGAGTCATACAGTTTGTAGAATATAGTCTTGCATATCCCGCATATTGAGCGTGTCTTACATAGTTGAAACTAGGTCTAAGAGAAGAGAGAGAGAGAGAAAACATGTCAAACCCAAATGAGTTCATCAATCCATTTTCTTCAAGACCTCATAAGACTCTATTAGAAAAATTCACCACTAGAAACACTCAAGGACATATTGCAGTAGAGGACATAGAGGCTGCCGCACAAGACCCTGAGTTTTCCTCTTTTGTAGATGAGTACCTAGCAAATGATCGTCAACAATTTTTAGGCAAATTGCTAGGTGAAGGTGCTACCTTACCTCCAGGATTTGATATTAGCACCTTACAAACTCAACCTACACAAGGGACAAATACCACGACTGCTAGTACTACTATACCTTAGGTCAGCATAGCTATGCCATCTAGCACGTCTACACAAAGTACAACAGTCCATACATCCCCATTTGGTACATCTAGTATGACATCGGGATTTAATTTCACTATAGGGGCATCATCATCCACTCCCACTGGTCCTCTTATTGGGAGTAAAATACCTAAAACCTTAGCCCATACCTCATATGTCGGTGTCACAAGTGCACAATTAACAATCATACCTACTGCTAGTATCATGGGTACCTTACCATAGTCAATGGCCATACCTAGTGCTCAAATCACTAGTACTATACCAAGGATTACACAAACAGGGGGCATTCCCTCCTTCCAATATGGCAATCAAAATCCACTCTTCCAGACTAGCAGTCAGAATCCACTTACATCGATTCTGAATCAGAACCCTTTTTCACAGATTGGTAGTCAGAATCTATCCACGCAGATTCCAAGTCAAAACCAATTTATGTCGATTCCGAATCAGAACCCTTTTTCACAGATTGGTAGTTAGAATCTGTCCACACAGATTCCAAGTCAAAACCAATTCACATCGATTTTGAATCTGAATCCCTTTTCACAGAGTGGTGCTAGGAATCCATTTACAAAGAACCCAGGTCAACACCAATTTATGTAGATACCAGACCAGAATACATTTACCAACATTCTGAATCCAAATCCACCTCAGATGCCAACATTCAATCAAAACCCATCATGAGAATTTGGATTTCAGAATACATACATGGATCCACATAATCCTCCTAGCACATCTTTGACCCAAGTTGACGTCCTACAAACACAAATGCAAGCATTGCAAACACAAATGGATAACATGTCTGTGTCAACTAAGAAATCATTTTCAACAAAGGACATATGCCCATTCCCCTTCGATAGATCATTGTACATGACACCTTTCCCTCACGGATATGTCATACTGAATCTTCCTAAATACAATGGCAAACGCAATCCAGTAGAACATATCAGGGAATTTTCTACCATATGCATAGATGTCGCTTATGACCCCACGTATCTTATGAGGCTATTTCCAAGAAGTCTTGTAGGAATTGCACTAGAGTGGTTTTCAGCTCTAGATTCTGGCATTAGATCTTGGGGGGAATTAGTTGAGAAATTTGTGGAGCAATTCTCCTTCAACATTGACCATGAGATAAATATAGCAACCTTGTGCCATACAACACAAGACAAAGGTGAAACATTCATTGCTTTCTTCCAGAGATGGAGAACTATTTCTAGTAGGTGTCCTGTCGAAATACCCAAAAAACAAAAGGTTACAATGTTTCAAGAAAACCTTCATCCAAAACTCAGGAGTAACTTAAGGGTACATTGTTGCATATCTTTTTCAGAACTAGTGGAAAAAGGGGTGATAATAGAGAAGGATCTTATTGAAAAGGGTGAAATCAAAATGACAACATCCAATAGAAACCCAATCGTACAAAACACCCCCACTGATAGAAACAGATTCTGGTCTCGCAACAAAAATGTCACCAATGATGGGGTGGTTGATGCCAAAACACTACAAGCAAGACCCCTCCTCACATTACAAGGACCTCATACTTTTGCCAACACGCTTAATGCTGTCAATCAACCTCTTAACACGGTCTCAAATACTCAACATCCACAACCAAGGAGATTTCAAAAACATGAGTTCACTCCCTTAGGGGAACCCATTGAGTCAGTGTTCAAACAACTGTTACAACACAACCTCATACAGCTGCAGGAACCAAGACAATACGATCCAGGATAGTTTAAACCAGCTTGGTGGGATGACAATTCCTTTTGTGATTATCATAGGACTAAGGGACATAACCTACAAAACTGTCGACAACTGAAGAATATCATACAAGATCTTGTTGATAGGAGAATTATTGAGGTTAGTGGACAAAAAAAAAAGACATCCAACACTGATCATCAAGTCTTTTCAGACCCACTACATGACCATGGGAAAGGAACTGTCCCCAGTTTGAGTACTAAGACCAATATGTCAGCCAATTATGCGAGTATCAAACATGATTATGATAGCGGCAAAATCATTCATTGCCTTCGCGCCGCTGATCAAAACATCAATACCCTTACTATCAATGCTATTCCTGAGTGTGCAGTCAATACTCGTTGTACTAAGTTTACTATCCCAGGCCCTCCGTCATAGCAAACACCTCAACCTTCCAAGTTACAATATAACCTACTTGACCAATTAGGGAAGACCTCAGCCCAAATATCAATCTTGGAATTGTTGCGCATTTCCCCAGAGCATCGGTCTATCCTTGATAAGGCTTTACAGAACACCACAGTCCCTAATGACCTTGATGTCAATTGTTTCCAAGAAATGGTGGGCTACTTGACCAATAATCATCATGCCACAATTTCTGAACAAGACTATGCCACGAACAAGATGAATCACAATGACCCTTTACATCTAGAAGTCCTTGTTAATGACACCAAAGTTAGACGAGTTTTGGTAGACGGAGGAGCAGGGTTAAATCTATGCACTTTAAAACTAATTAAGGCATTAGGTATCTCAGAAGCATGCGTAGACACCACTAAGAGTATTGTCATTAAGTCTTATGATGATGAAGAACGAAAATCAAAGGGGGTGGTAACACTTCCTATCAGAATTGGTCCTGCGGTAATGGAGACAAAGTTCTAGGTCTTGGATCTCACCCTCCCTTATAACCTTCTGCTAGGTAGACCATGGATTCATGCCATGAAGGCGGTCCCTTCCACATATCATCAGTGTCTTAAATTCCCTTACAATGGCACCGAAATAACTATAGATGGTGATCCCGATCCTTTCTAGTATTGCACCAATCTAAAGGAGATCCCTCAATGTCAAGTGCTAGTTAACCAAGAGGCCTCACCGTCTAATCCATCTTCTTATGTTGACCCGTCCACACTCACTCAAACATCTATTTCACCCTCACTCCCTACAACTCCTAGGGTCGAGATCCAAGACAAGGGTTGTGGAGAGTATTACATGAAGACTTCTTATTGTGTTAGCCATTTGGTTCCTCCTAAGTCATATGGTTTACCTATAACAGGTAGGGGACAGTCTATGATCACTATACATGTTCCCCCCACAACAACTTTTACTAAATGGGGTGAATTAAGCAAAGAGGCTGTAGATACAGAAGATGTCACTTCCTGGCTGTATAAGGAAGATAATCAGGAACCCCTTTTACTTGCTCATATTCCTACAAGTCTATATGGAAAGGGTTTCAAAATCATGCAAAGCAAAGGATATGATGGACAAAGTGGTTTAGGTTTAAACCAAGATGGCAGAATTGAACCAATACTTGTTTCTCAGTGGCCAAAAGGAGTAGGGCTAGGGTTTCGACCGATTCAGATTGGTGTTCCTAGTACTCCATTACCCTTACTTGAGGAAGTATGTGCTTCAGAAGATATTAAGACATCTCATGAACCAGTAGACCAATATCATTATGACTCCCCCGATTCTAACGATTATGAGTGGGATTCCTTATCCTCTACTTCTTCCATGGACCTTGACAAATTATTTGGAGAACTTGACTTGATGTTAAGTTCCTCACCAAATCCTTTAAATTCCTGTCCACCAAAGAAAATGACAAAAGAGGAATGGTTTAAACACTACTATTGGGAATCACTTGATCCTACCTCTTGGCAACCTGAGCCACCTATTTCTGATAGTCAAACCTTGGCATTAGGCCCACCTATTCATCTACCTCGACCCAAACCCAAGAGCAAAATAGACCTGGTACAAGATTTTTGTAATCACATGAATAATTCAATCTTTACCTTGACCCCATTAGACTTTGATAACTCCGATGATGACATGCCCTTAGTTTATCCCCAACTCATAGATTGGGATCAACAAGATACACCCGTCTTAGACATTTTTGAGAATGACGAAGCAATTGCTGAGTTCCTGGGATTACGAGAAGGCATACCTAACAGAGATCATAAAGCTGGTTTTACCATTGACTTGGACAATAAAGCATATTTTGGGGAATCGGTTCAACCCTTCAGTCGCAAAAATGAGAAAAAGGATAAACAAAATAAAAAGGATGAGTCTCTAGGTGAAAACTGAAAGGCACCTCTAGACAATGAAAAAGTAAAAAGAAAGGACGCATCCGAAGGTGAAAACCTCTCTGAGGTGCCTAAGGATGGAGGTTTAAACATTCTCCTCGTTGCACAGGAAAAGTCACCCATGCTTGTTGAAGAATCAGTAGAAGTCAACATAGGCACAAAAGAGAATCCTTGATTGATTTATTTGGCAGCGTCATTGACAACACAAGAGAAATCAGAGTTCCACAACTTCTTTGAACAGAGACAGATAAATTTTGCTTGGTCATATGCTGACATGCCTAGGTTAGATCTTGAACATGTTATACATCACTTGCCTTTACAACCAAGTGCCAAACCAGTAAAATAGAAGTTGAGAAAAATGCATCCACAAATTGCGTTATTAGTCAAGGTAGAACTCAAGAAACTCTTAGACGTTGGTTTCATCAGATCTATCAACTATGCAGATTAGATTTCCAATCTTGTACCAGTCACTAAACCAACTAGGGGCATCCGCATTTGCACTGATTTTAGAGATATCAATAAAGCTTGCCCTAAGGATGATTTCCCTTTGCCTAATATAGACATGATAGTTGACATGACAGCAGGATATGAGATGTTGTCCCTTATGGATGGATTTTCAGGATATAACCAGATCAGAATTGCAACTGAAGATCAACCTAAGATAGCCTTCACTTGTCCTTGGGGAATGTATTGCTAGAATGTTATGCCCTTCAGACTCAAGAATGCAGGAGCAACCTATCAGCGTTCCATGACTACTATCTTTCATGATCTAGTGCATACTTGTATGGAGGATTATGTCGATGACCTTATTGTAAAATCCAAGACAAGGGCAGAACATCTACAGGTTTTAGAAAAGATATTTTAGAGGCTGGAGAAGTATAATGTGAGACTCAATCCAAAGAAATGTGTGTTTGGAGTCAAGTCAGGAAAGCTGTTAGGTTATATCATTTCTAGACGAGGCATTGAAGTAGATCCTGCTAAGGTGAAAGCAATCATGGACATGCCACCACCCAACAATCTTAGTCAACTAAGGACATTACAGGTAAGGTTGCAATCTATTAGAAGATTTATAACGCAGCTAGTAGACAAGACACATCCTTTTCAACATCTACTTAAGAAAGGAGTACCCTTTGCATGGACAGCTAGGTGTGAAGAGGCTTTTCAACTGATTAAAGAATATTTACTCACACCACCTGTCTTAATGCCACTTGTTGAAGGAAGACCGTTGATTATTTATATTACATCAACCCATTCATCACTCAGAGCATTTCTTGCACAGAATGACGATGAAGGTCATGAAAGGGAAGTCTATTATATCAGTTGAACTTTGGTTGGTTATGAGCTCAACTATAGTAACATTGAACGTGCCTATCTTGCAATAGTATTTTCTACCCAAAAATCGAGGCACTACATGCCAAAACCATCAAACAATGCTGATTAAGCAAAATAGACCTCCTCAAATATCTTCTCAAGAAGGCAGCACACAGGATCGACGGGCTAAGTGGGTAATGATACTTAGTGAGTATGATATCCATGATGTAGAAAGAAAATATTAAAGGATAGGCCATTGTTGATCGGGCTATTGACGCGATCTATATGTTAATTGCATCACCCATTAAGCTGTAAACTTTCCCATGAGTTCATATTCACATTTGACACAAACATAACGTGGAAACTGTGACTTTGATGGCTCAAGACAACCATGGTTCAGGCTGATATTGTTTATCGCTAATTCACGTATATTCATTCCTGCCGGTCAAAGACGTACTCCATGCACTAACAACATGGCAGAATATGGCTTAGTGATAGGTTACGATGGCAACAAGTGGAAAATCAAGAACCTACAGTATATGGCGATTCTCAACTAGTAATCAGATAGGTAAATGATGATTATGAGACTAAGGCTGATGTTTGTTCCATACAAGTGCATGGTCGATAGCTTTAAAGAGTACTGACAAAGTCAAATTTCATCAAATGCCTCATGTTTTAAACAGGGCAGCCGACGCTATGGCTACAATTGCATCACTTCTTGATATTCCTAACAACGTGCCTAAGTTTGAGTTCTTGGTGGAACAGCTTTTGGTCCCAGCCTACAATATCCCAAATTCTAAAATGGTGTGTGACATCGTTGGTCCCGATTCCCCATGGTACAAAGAAATCTATGATTACCTTCATGCCGAAGTCATACCCATTGGCCTATCAAATAACCAACATAGAACATTCCTCTGCAAGTCAGCCAAATACACCATCGTCGGAGACACCCTATATAGACGTGCCTTAGATAATACCCTACTGAGATGTCTTGATTCTACTGAAGCACAAGCAACCTTGTGTGGGGTGCATGAGGGTATGTGTGGTTCCCATTCTAGCGGTCCTACCTTAGCCAAGAAGATTATGAGACTGGGTTATTATTGGCCTACTATGGAAAAAGACTCATATGTCTTTGTAACAAAATTCTGCCAATGCCTGCCAATGCTGGGATTCATGGAGATTTGATACATGTGATACGAAGGGAGCTCTTGTCCTATCCGTCACCATGGCCTTGCCCAATGGGGACTCGACCTCATAGGTAAGATCCACTACATCACATCTAATGGACACAAGTTCATTATCATGTGAGTAGTTTACGAAGTGGATTGAAGCCATTCCTATGACATACATTACCGACACACAGATTTCTAGATTTATCCTGAACTATATCATCTGTCGATATGGTGTCCCTTAGTCCATAATCACTGATAATGGCCGCCCATTTAAGAACCAAGAAGTTTGTCACTTGTGTGATGAATTTCATATCCAACATCACTTTTCCACTCCATACTACCCACAAGGTAACGGCCAAGTGGAGGCATCTAACAAGACCATTATTAGAATTCTCAAGAAGACTATCAATGATGCTGGTTGTGATTGGCATTTATAGCTTAACCCTGCCTTATGGGCTTATCGTACAAGTATTTGTACTCCCACTGGTGCTACCCCATATTCACTTGTCTTTGGGTCTGAAGCCATTTTGCCTATTGAGGTTGAGATTCCTTCCCTAAGGGTATCCACACGAAGAGCCACATTGATGATGAAAGAGTACGAGTGTCGAGACTCATAGGCTAGAATTTTTGATGGCCCGAAGGCCAGGAAGGCACTAGACCATCTTCAAGCATACCAGAATCACCTTTGTCGTAGCTATAACAGGAGGGTCTTGAACAGAAACTTTGACATTGGTGACCTAGTTTTAATGGAAAACCCAAAGAATCAAGCAGAAAGAGACAAACCAGGAAAGTTTGAACCTAATTGGTTAGGACCTTATATTGTCACATAAGCTTTTGGATCAGGAGCGTACCAACTCTCTACTCCTGAAGGGGAACCATTGTCCTCACCAATCAATGGTATGCATCTGAAGAAGTTCTACGCATAGCTTCTGGGAGCCTTTGTCTTAATTAGCAAAAATACAAAAAATAAAAAAAATCACAAAAAATCGTTATCAAGGTGAAAACCTAGCAAAGCGAAGCGTCTTGGTAACACCAAAAAAATTAGATAATCTAGAAAATAGTAAAGACAAATCATTCGTCCAATAGTGAAAACCACTTCGGTGGCGCTTTGGATAGGTACCATGGTGAAAACTTGGCAAACAGGCGCCATGTGTACTCAACTCTGCTCCTTTGTCTACTATTATTCTAATCTACCCTGTACATAGTCCGCTATCCTATACATAGACCACTTCCCTGTACATAGTCCACTACCCTGTACATAGTCCTTATCCTTGTACATACTACCTATCCTTATACGTATCCTGTATCTTTCATGTCCATCACTTGTATATACCATCCGTAATAAGTGGTAGTCTTTCCCATGACCTGGAACGATTGACATTGAGCGCATTTCATATCCCCCGTTTTACCCTATTCATAATAAATTGGTCTTATATACTCGACTAGGGGCAAACACTTGACATGTGTCATATTGGTTCTTACATTGGTTGTGTTGAAGACGTAAAAACCATGGAAAATCCACAAACATCACAAAATGACCAGAGAAAACACAAAAATATTAGAAAAATTCAAAAAGACAAAAATTAAAACATTTCAAAAATCCAAAAATAGAGTCAGAGTCAGTTGCACTTGTCAGTCTTTGTCATTTGTCGAACTACGTTGCCTTTGCGACTGGATGTAGGAAAGGCCATCTGCCGATGTGCCCCTGAGGCATTAGGTTAGTCCGTTTAGGTTTGTCTGTATAAAGTCATGAGTCAATCCATATGTCTATATGACAAGGTCATTGGTCGTGTCGAACTACGAGGTTTCTGCATGTATAACGTAGGCAAGGCCATCAATCGATGAGCCCTCGAGGCCACACTAGGTCAGCCCATTAGGGTTTTTCACATTCACTTTCACACACGTCTTTTATTTGTAGTCAGTCTTGTTGGTCAAGTCAAGTCAAACTACGAGGTCTCTGCATGTATAATGTAGGCAAGGCCATCAATTGATGAGCCCCCGAGGCCGCACTAGGTTAGTCCTTTAGGGTTTGTCGTCACACACAGTCAATTTTCCACGCATCGTCTCAAGTCATGCCTCAATCTGGTGAACAAGTCAGCAATGTCTATAAGTCAAATCAAACAACTGGCCAAACAAAATAATTCAAAACAGATCAACCAACAGTTTGCTACAGGATGTGTCCTTGGAAATAGACGTTATCAAAACAATCAACCTATGTCTTATACAGGATGAGTCCTTCCTGCATAATCGATAAGGTCAAACATAGCCTTATATAGGTTATCACATCAACGGCATCTGACTCAACATCTTATACGATACATGTCTTTCTGAAACCAGGCTTTGTCATGCCTTATACAGATAGTCATAACATCGAAACCAGACTCACAGTCTTATCCGGTATGTGTATCTCCTGCAATCAGGCTCTATCAATCAACAAATCAAACAAAAAAATGATGTTTTGGAAAATATTTTATTGGCTTATTGACTTTATGGCTTGTTTATCTTATCATTTATCTTGTATTGATGATTGGGATTCACGTTACTAGCTTTCTCAAGGATGTCCCATGAAGGATTTAGAGAAGCAACGATGTATCAGAATTCTATTTTCTTTGACTGTTGTTTGTCAACTGTCTTTTAAATTTGATTTGTTTTCATGTTACTAGTTTCCTCAAGGATGTCCCATGAAGGATTTAGAGGAGCAATGACGTATCATGACTCGTCTTTTACTTTGTTTGCTGTATGTGGTTTGTCCTAACAAAAAGACTGGGGCAACTTGTGCCCTTAGTATGAGTTAATGACAATCTTTGTCTGCGACTGTCTGTTATTAGCAAGTGGATGACCTTGCACACCTTGATCTATGTCATATCATGGTGTTTTTCTCCATTTGTATTAGTCCTACCCACTGATGATAAAGTGAAATACCTTTTGTGATACGAAAAAATATCGAAGATTCCTAATACTAACATCTATCTTCTATCTTTCATTCTTTGTCGATCTTTCTTTTCGCACTAACTGTTCTTCTTTCTTGCATTATGATGAAGTCCTATGACACAAAACGGTGTATATCATCCTGCATCAACATACATGTTAGAAACATTCATACATATAGGCATAGTTCATATCTAGATCATCATGGCATAATAGACAATACTCATTAAAAACAATACATATTATAAGCATTTCATGTACAAAGCAACTGTAAATATGGGCATCACATTACATTTGTATAACATCATAGGTCATCTGCATCATACATATAACATCACATTGCATCTCATAATCATATAGGATCATACATCATATAGGACCATACATCACATAGAATCAAAATTATCTCATTAGTTGCATAAACATCATAAAATACATATACTCATCCATCACATAGGCATGTCATATAAACATCACATGTATAAATAAATATTGCATAATCAGTACATAGAAATGCATATCATGAGAATCGCATCCAAAATCATATATATATCGCTCAAATGTGTCAACTCACAATGTCATAATGTATCAATAATACATGGAAGCCTGCAGGCTATAAGATCAAAATACAGTGTCTCAAATGAATCTCAAGCAGTATCTCTATCCTGAACTGCCACTGCCATCATGTTGGGAGTGTGTGGGAGAATGATGTTGGGAACCTGTTGATCTATGAGCTATGGGAGGTCTGTCATATGGCCCTACTCTACGTGGTTGATCCACCCTCTCTGTGCTAACTGTCCGCGTGTGGGTCCTAGTCTGATACCTGCTACTGTGTGTCGTTGAAAAACTGGGAGCCCATCTCTCTAGGGGAACCTCCGCCTCATATAGGTCCTGATAGTATCTCTCCCTCTCTCCAGCTCTGACTAGCTCTCTGGCGAGTGTAGCTGATGGTCCTATACATAATGCTCTAAGCTCTGTGAACCATTGCTCAGTCTCCTGTCGCTGAGCTATGGCCTGATCCCTATCCATCAAAGCTCTGTCTCTCTCCACTCGATAGGCATCCCTCTCAGCCATCAATACTCTCATCTGATCCTCCAAGGAGGCAACCTGGGCTCGCAATGTATCCATGTCTGGATCCTCCGCCCCTCTCTCATCCTATCTGGCCCTGTCTATCCCATCCTCCTCCTCATCGAGCTCCTCTAGGATCTGATCTCGGATCTCTCTCTCGTGATCATCATCCTCATCATCGTCCTCCTGGTAGGCACCTAGCAACCCAAGGGCATCAACCTCTGCCTCCTCTCCAACTGCCTCCTCGACACCTCCCTCATCTCTTCCTGCCTCCTCAGCACCTACCTCCGCCTCTACTAGGATATCTGGGATGTCTGGGATAATAGCCTCTGCTGGCTGCTCCCCCTCACCACCTCTGGCCACATCTAGCATAGCCACATCCTCCTCTCCTCCCCTCTCCTCCCAGATCGGTGACAAGGTTGGTCCTCATCCCCATCGACCATGCCTCCCTCTCCTACCTCCACGTCGGCCACCTCTGCCATCATCCCCTCCATCACCATGGCCTCCTCTGCGTCCTCGGCCTCTCCCTCTGCCTCGTCTGCCTTGTGGACCTATACCACGCTGCTCTACCGGTGTTGGCTGCCCTGGATCTGTCATGGGAATCGGCCTGTGTACTGCCCACCACTGATCATAAGCTGGAGTGGTCCCTAGATTTGCTGGTCTATCCCTCCATCTCCATGGAAGTGCCTATAAACCATCAATATCTACCTCCACAGTGGCGACTAGAATCTCTGGCCCCCATAGCAGGACCTCTCGTGATGACTGAGCAAACTCTGCTCTCCCTCGAGGTACATCCTGTACCTCTCCAAACTATCTCA
This sequence comes from Sequoia sempervirens, assembly GCA_007258455.2. Classification (NCBI taxonomy): domain Eukaryota; kingdom Viridiplantae; phylum Streptophyta; class Pinopsida; order Cupressales; family Cupressaceae; genus Sequoia; species Sequoia sempervirens. The sequence continues at coordinate 310,318,569 of VDFB02047230.1, forward strand.
ATACCCGGTCCGACAAATGCCGCTCTATAATGTGCATATGGGACACTGTTCGTCCCACCAAATACTGTGTCTGTCTACAAAATGGCAGGTGCTCATCCTCATCTGACCACTGCTCGCAGCCTAGGTACGGTCTCCATGTAAACTCTTGCATGGTGTCTGTAGCATTTCTAAAGTAGCCTGTGTCCCCAATATGATGCTGTGCGGTTGCCCCTGCATAATGGAAGGCATATGGAGCTCTGTGACATATGTCTATTGTAACAGGTGGTCTGAAAATAGTGATATGCTCCCACGCCCATATCATCAGAAGCGTGGTACCGTAGCTCATTGACTGTGCTTCTCTATAGGAAATGTCATGCAAGTGGAAGTACAACATCCCTAGCACACAGGAACCCCAGGCATATACAACTCGACGCTCGAGCATTCCCACTAACATCTCCCCCCATCCCACGGGAAATCCATGACCTCGGCGGTCAGGCAGTACTATACCGCCTATCAATGTCGCTACTAGACAGTCTAACTGTTTATACCTCTGAGCCAATACCCGCCACCTAATCTCATAGTCATCAACCCCTAGCTGTCTAACGTTGGCATGGGGGTAATATCTACACATCTCAACAATCCCCCTCTGAGTATCATAGACCACCCGTGTCCCTCTAATAGGCAGTCTCAGTATCCTATATACATCTTCTAATGTCACCGTGGCCTCTCCAGTCGGTAGGTGGAAGGATGATGTCTCAGAGTGCCACCTCTCACATAACGCTATCAATAATCCCTGATTTGCTCGAATCTGGGGCATATCGGTCACATGCAACAAACCCAAATGCCATAGAGTCTGTCGCTCGGCCGGCCGCAAATTGTCTCTGAATCAAAACGTCATGGGTCTCAACTCCCGTGTATAAATAGGGTCTAGTACAACCTGCAACAACATTATACATGCCTCATGTTAGTTGGAATCATCTATCCTAGGGCGAAATGACTGTTTTAACATAAAATGCAAATGTGTTGTTATTTTGCACATGCGTCATTCTTTTACACATGCATCATTTTTTCACAAATGCGGTTCACAAATTCTATATGCGTCATTATTAAACAAATGCAACTCATATTATTCAAATGCGTCACAAAACCACCATTTGTGTTGCAAAACATCAATTGCGTTTCTAAAGACACATATGCAGCTATAAATATGCACATGCGTTTCAAAAAGTCAAATGCGTATCAAAAATAAGCAAATGCGTTTAACTGCTAAACCTATTCTAAATGACCAGCGTAAACTTTCAAATGCGGTTTTCCGCATACATATGCGTCATTCGCACATACATATGCGGTGCAAAATTAAAAACGACGCATAACTAAAAATGCATTAAATGTCTTAAAATGCGCGCAAATGGAAAATTTTCAAAAGGCAAGTTTTAGGTCCATACCGGGGGGTCTGCGCCATGTCCGGATCCTATATGCGCGGTGATGGGTGGCTGGAACTGGAGACATCGTCGCTATCAATCAAGAGCAAATTTTCAAATCTCTAAGCTAGGTGGGTGCAAATGAATAGTTTTTCACCCCAATTCAAATATATACCTAGGGCTTAGGTGGCATTTCTTTCCTATTGGCCATGTAAACTTCCATTTTCCATCATCCCGTACCCGTCCCTCCCATTTTCGAACCCAATTCTGTCAACTGCATTGCATTTCTGCCTATCTACTGGACTAATCGGGAGCATTTCCAAATTTTTCTGAACATTTCAGAAATTTGTCAATTTTTCCGAGGGGGCATACCTTCACCTGTTTTAATCTGGAGCATGACTGGGGCATATTTTTATCTACTTTCTTTGACACAACACCGAAACAACATTGTATCAAAGATGGGCAAATGTAGACATCGAAATCTGGTTTAGGCCTGCGACTTCCATATTCTTCATAATTCGTATTCTTCATGGTCATGATTAAATAATGTCAATTATTTAATTATTCTCTATAGTCTTCATTTCTTCTATTGATTAAATATTATTAATTATTTAATTAAATAATCTTAATTATTTAATTTTACACTTTTCTTTATTCTATCATTAATTAAATAACGCTTTTATTTAATTATGTTACTAATTAACCTTATCCGTCTTGTCAAATTAAATAAATTCTTATTTAATTTTCTTTATCATATTTCAACTATAATTAAATAAATTCTTTATTTAATTATTCATTTAAATCCCTTCATCATTTAATTAAATAAATCTTATTTATTTAATTATTCTTCGAATATTGAGTCTTGAATTAAATGAATTATTTAATTCATTAATTCTATTTTAACACATTCCTCTATATTTTAGATAATTATGTGAGTTATCTAAGTATTCACTTTTACTCGACTCAACATCTATTTTAATCGCTCAGTTAATCTTTGATTTAATGTCTGAGTGGTTTCTCGAAGTAATCTCTTCGCCAATCACTAATCGTTCAGTTCTAACTCAATTGCGTACATGTGGATTAATTAAATATTCTTATTTAATTAATTAAGTGTTGTGCGTGCATTCAAACAGAGAGTCATTATAATCAATCTTCATCTTTGTCATGCAAAGATATTTCTTATGTTTTCGAATACCGAACTGAAGATTAAATCATTTATTTAATCTTTAATTCTATTTCTAATTCGAATCACTCATGTCATCACTGTCAGTTATCAGGATGCATGTCTAATCAGTCAATCTCAACCATCCGTTGATCTTTCGATCTTGGCCTGTCATTCGAATAATCAATTTTCTATAAATTGATTTGTCATTCTTCATTCCAATCTCTCTCGCGAATTTTATAACTTTTGAGAACACTTTGTCTTGAATCTTCGATATTTTGCTTATCACTATCTTAGGCTATACTGGCACGAACTTGAAAATCTAAGGGCAATTATACTACACAAGCAAAATGGAGAAGGGTAATCGAGATGAATCATGGAAATACATTTGAAAATTGGTGAGATTGTTCTAGTTTTAATTACGTTTTTTACTTTCCCATGTTCTTTGTTGCTTAACGAATGAATTTACATTTTAGATTTTAGTATTGTATGCATGTGTGCTTCTAATGATCTTCTTTGTTGTCTATTGTGCAAAGCTTTTATTTGGCGTTACAGATACCCTTTTCATCACAATGAAATTCCCAATTTACGGTTTTTATTTTGTATTCTTAGGTTGAAAGATATTGCAATTTTAGTTGCCCAGATTTACACCTAAAAATCTTCTGAGTTAGATTTGAGGCACTTAGAGTTTCCGGATCGGCCCCAAAACTTGCCAAAATTGGCATAGCCAATTTTAAGCGCATTTTTGACATCGAGACCTTTCCAACGGTTCAAACGGTTCACCAATTGGAGTCCTGGATCAAAAGTTATGGCCCCGGGAAGTTGGCGCACTTTCTAGAAGATATAATTGCAAATGCTCTTTTGAAATTTGAACTTCATGTTGTAATTTTTCAGTGCCAAACCGCCTAAAATCAAATTTGAATGTTGTTTTGGCTCCAAACTAAAGAGGAGCTCTATTTATGGGTGGGTTTCTAATTTTTTTGGGGGCAACTTTTTGGGGACAAGCTCGCATATTGCGAAAGGGTGATTCTGTAGCTTTCTGTAACTTGCATGTGTTGTAAAACTTGGGGATTTGAGATCCTCTACATGTAAGAAGCTCCATTTTCTTAATAATAAAATTATTCTATTGTTTGTGGGTTCTTTTCTGTGTCTCGAGTTGTGCCCTCGTCAAGTGGTATTAGAGCGAGGTTTTCTTGAGCGTGTGGACATATTGCTGATCGTGAGGCAGTTCACACCAGGACTGTGGTTGTGGGTCGAGGTCAAAAAAGATGCCTCCAAGAGTGATGCTTGGTAGGCATGGTGGTGCCATAAGTGGTCGAGGTGGCAGAAATGCTGGTGGAAGAGATGCATTGGCAGCCCTCTAAAGACAAATTGATGCATTACAAGAGCAGGTGAGAAGAGGGTTAAACCTGAGGGAGGAAAGTGAGGATGAAGGAGAGGAAGAAGGTTGAAATGCAGAAGAGGAAGAGGAAGCAATTGATCAAGACCAAATGCGGCTAATAAGGGCCATTTCAAAGATCAGGAAAACACCCAGAGCAAAAGTCCCTAGTTATTCTGGAAGTCTGAACCTGAAAGAGTTGATCGACTGGATCAACGAGCTAGAAGAATATTTTGAGTATCAAGAAATAGAGGACCCAAATCGGGTTAAGTTTGTGAAAATGAAGCTAAAGGGCCATGCCAATATTTGGTGGAAAGAGGTTCAGTCGGAAAGAAATCGAAGAGGAAAAGGAAATATCACTAGATGGGATCGCATGGTAGAGAAACTGAACAAGCAGTTCATACTACTGGACTACGAGTTAGATCTGTTGAAGAAATTGCAAGGGTTGAAACAAGGAAGCAGGTCTATGAAAGAATACACTAAATATTTTCACAAAATAATCATTAGAACGGGCCACACAGAGGCCAATAAGGAGAAGGTAGCCCGATATCTTAATGGGTTACGACTGAGCATTCAGGAAGAGTTAACCTTAATTAGAATGACCACCATTGAGGATGTGTATCAGTTTTTTTTGAAGGTGGAAGAGAAGTTGAACAAAATATTTGATGGCAAGCAAAAATGATGAGGAGGTCAAAGCGGAAGGGGCAGTGGAAGACCTTTTGGAAGTCGAAATGATGATGAAAAGAAAAGTGGAGATTTGGGTACCAGCTGAAGCCAAAGGAATGACAACTTCTACCACCCTCATAATCAAAATAGTGGTGATCAAAGGAGTAGAGGATGAGGGAGATATGGACAAGGATGTGGAAGAGGTGGTTTCAAAGTAACTTGTTTCTAGTGTGGTGAAGAAGGGCATCGAGCCTATGAATGTCCACAACACCAAGGACGGGCAGACAAAAGGCCAGAAGGTCGTGGAAGGGTTGCACATGCAAGTGTGAAGGAAAATGTTGTGATGTCATTATTGACAGTGGGAGCACCGATAATCTGGTGTCAGAAGAGATGGTCACAAAGTTGAAGCTGAAGAGGGAAAGGCAACCGCATCCGTATCGGATTGCTTGGTTGCAGAAATACCACAAAGTTCTGGTCAATGAGCAGTGCCTAGTAAAGTTCAAGATCGGGAGCTACCATGATGAGGTACTCTGTGATATCATCCCCATGGATGCATGTCACATGTTGTTGGGGAGGCCGTGGTAGTTTGATAGGAAAGCTATACATGATGGCCATACAAACACTTATTCCTTGACAAAGGATGGGGTTCGTCACAAGTTAAAACCCTTGAAGGAGACCGAAGAAAAGGTATGCAGTAGTGCTACAATTTGTTATGTAGATGGAAGAAATTTTTTAGAAGGTATGAAGCATGAGCGTATGTGTTATGCATTGATTCCTAGAGTAAGGAGGATAGTGAGAAGGTTCCAGAAGAAGTTTCTGGGATGTTGGATGAGTTTCAGGATATTGTTTTTGATAATGTACCTGAGGGTTTACCACCAATAAGGAAGATCAGTCATCAGATTGACTTGATTCCTGGAGCTAGTTTTCCAAATAAGGCAGCTCATAGAATGACTCCAGCAGAAAATGAGGAGTTGAACAAACAAGTTCAAGAGTTATTGAGAAAGGGTTTGATACGGGAGAGTTTGAGTCCATGTGCAGTACCTGCACTACTAGCACCAAAGAAGGATGGGAAGTGGAGGATGTGTACAGATTCCTGATCCATAAACAAGATAACGATCAAGTACAAATTTCCTCTGCCAAGGATGGATGACCTGATGGACTGTTTGAGTGGAGCTCAAGAGTTCACAAAGATTGATTTGAAGAGTGGATATCACCAGATCTGGATTCAAAAGGGAGATGAATGGAAGATTGCCTTCAAGAACAAATAGGGCCTGTATGAGTGGTTAGTCATGCCTTTTGGGCTAACCAATGCACCGAGCACATTCATGCGGCTCATGAACGAGGTACTAAATGAATTTTCTGGGAAGTTTTATTATTGTGTATTTGGATGATATTTTGATTTTCAGTAAAACGTTGGATGAGCATCTGATGCATATTCGGAGAGCCTTTGAGAAATTAAGAGAAGAGAAACTGTTGATTAATCTGAAGAAGTGTAGTTTTCTGAAGAGGGAGTTAGTGTATTTGGGGTTTGTTGTCTCAGCAGAAGGTCTCAAGATGGACCCAGAGAAGGTGAAGGCTATTCTAGAATGGCCTACCCCAAGAACTGCTACCGAGGTGAGATCTTTCCATTATTTGGCTAGTTTTTATAAAAAGTTCATTAGAAACTTCATTAGTATTTGTGGACCCCTGATTGAAACAATGAGAGGGAATATAAAAGAATTCAAGTGAAGCACTGGAGCGGCAAAAAGTTTTGAACTGTTGATGCAGAAGGTGACAGAGCAACCTGTTCTAGCCCTCCTAGATTTCAACAAGGTGTTTCAGGTGGATTGTGATGCCAGTGGTTGTGCCATTGGAGCAGTGTTGAGCCAAGAAGGTAAGCCCATTGCCTATTTCAGTGAAAAATTAAATGATACCAAGAGAAAGTATTATGTATATGATCAGGAATTTTATGCAATAGTGCAAGCATTAAAGAAATGGAGACATTATTTGTTGCCAAAGGAATTTGTTCTATATACTGATCATCAGGCCTTGCAGTACCTAAATAGTAAGGGAAAATTAAATCAGAGGCATATGAAATGGGTAGAGTTTTTGCAGAGTTATACCTTTATTTTGAAACATAGGAGTGGGAAGTCAAATAGGGTTGTAGATGTCTTAAGTAGGAGGCATATATTGATGACAAAGATGCAGATTGAAGTGTTTGGGTTCAATGAACTTAAGACAATGTACGCAGAAGATCTTGATTTCGCAAAGGCTTGGAAAGCTTGCAAGGAACCTGTTACAGTGGACAAGACAAGGTGGTTGGATTTCATAATCCAGGATGGCATGTTATTTAAGTGAAGTCAATTGTGTATCTCGAAGAGTTCCATGAGGGAGAACCGGATAAAGGAGAAGCATAGTGGAGGAATGGCAGGATATTTTGCCCACGATAAGACCATTGCCATTATTAGTGAGCATTATTATTGGCCTCAGTTGTCACAAGATGTGAAGAAATTTGTACAAAGCTGCAAGGTATGTCAGATGGCTAAAGGAGTGAGCCAGAATACAGGCTTATATCAGCCCTTACCTATACCAGAGATGCCATGGGAGGATATAAGTAAGGACTTTGTTCATGGTTTGCCAAGGACACAATGAGGGAATGATTCAGTTTTTGTGGTGGTTGATAGGTTTTTGAAGATGGCACATTTAATTCCATGTTAGAAGACCCATGATGCAGTCCACATTGCTGACTTGTTCTTCAAAGAGGTGGTGAGGCTACATGGTCTGCCAAAGAGTATTGTTTCAGATTGTGACACGAAATTTTTGGGGTACTTTTGAAGGACCTTGTGGAAGAAGCTGAAGACAGAGTTGGAGTTCAGTTCTGCACACCATCTGCAAATAGATGGGTAGACAGAGGTTGTTAACAGGAGTCTGGGTAACCTACTGAGATGTTTGGTAGGAGATAAACCCAAGGGATGGGACTTGATCTTACCCCAGGAAAAATTTTCTTACAACAATTATGTCAATAGAAGCACTGGTAGATCACCATTCTAAATTGTGTATGGAGGTAGCCCCAGAACAGCTCAAGAATTGAGGAAGATGGACCAAGAGAAGTAAATAAGTGCTGAAGCTAAAGATTTTGCAGAACACATCAATGATATACATGAGAAAGTAAGAGAACATATTAACAAGATGAATATGCAGTATAAGGCTAAGGCAGATCAGAAGAGGAGGTATAAAGAGTTTTAGATTGGTGATGAAGTGATGGTCCACTTGAGGTAAGAAAGGTTTCGAGTGGGAACATATAAAAAATTGAAGATGAAGAAGTTCAGTCCCTGTAAAATTTTCAAGAGGCATGATTCAGGGAATGCATATGAGGTAGAGTTTCTAGATGGATTCAACATTTCCCCTGTATTCAACATTTCAGATTTGACAGAGTATCATGAAGGTGGCGCAGAGGAACTACCAACAATGGAACAATGTGGGATTCCAGCACCTACTTCAGAAAAGGAGGAGATTGAAGAAATCTTGGATAGTCATGTGGGAAGGAGTACTAGGAACAGGTAGTATAAAGAATATCTAGTGAAATGGAAAGAAAGGCCTGTTGAAGATTCATCCTAGTTGCCTAAGGTAGAGGTTGAACGTTTGGGTTTTCCTCCACCATCTGTGACATGAGAGGGTCACTTCTCAAATTACCCTGGGTGTCTGATGTAGGAGCATCCAGTGGTGTAAAGGCAATCTTGCATCATCCAAAAATAGTTAAATTTTAAGTTTCTCAATTTTTAGATGTTTTTACATTTTTGAATACCCTTTTCATTACAATGAAATTCCCAATTTATGATTTTTATTTTCTATTCTTGGGTTGAAAGATATTGCAGTTTTAGTTGCCCAGATTTGTACCTAAAAATCTTTCGAGTTAGATTTGAGGCACTTAGAGTTCCCGTATCGGCCCCGAAACTTTCTGAAATTAGCGTTGCCAATTTTAAGCGCATTATTGACTTCGGGACCTTTCCAACGGTTCAAACGGTTCACGAATCGGAGTCCCGAATCAAAAGTTATGGCCCGGGGAAGTTGGCGCACTTTCTAGAAGATATAATTGCAAATGCTCTTTTGAAATTTGAACTTCATGTTGTAATTTTTCAGCGCCAAACCACTTAAACTCAAATTTGAATGTTGTTTTGACTCCAACCTAAAGAGGAGCTCTATTTATGGGCGGGTTTCTAATTTTTTTGGGGGCAAATTTTTGGGGACAAGCTCGCATATTGCGAAAGGGTGATTCTCAGAGTTTAACTTGCCGTGTTGTAAAATCCTGGGGATTTGAGATCCTCCTCGCGATGCAAGCCCATTTCTAAATAATAAAAATTATTCCTGCTCTGTGGGTTTTCCGCGGTTCCCTAATTGTGCCCTCATCAAGTGGTATCAGAGCAAGGTTTTCTTGAGCGTGTGGACAGATCGCCGATCGTGAGGCAGTTCACACCACGACCGTGGTTGTGGGTCGAGGTCAAGAAAGATTCCTCCAAGAGTGATGCCTGGTAGGCATGGTGGTGCTAGAGGTGGTCAAGGTGGCAGAAATGCTTGTGGAAGAGATGTATTGGCAGCCCTCCAAAGACAAATTGATGTCTTACAAGAGCAGGTGAGAAGAGGGTTAAACCTAAGGGAGGAAAGTGAGGATGAAGGAGAGGAAGAAGGTTGAAATGCAGAAGAGGAAGAAGAAGAAATTGATCAAGACCAAATACGGCTAATAAGGGCCATTTCAAAGATTGGGAAAAGACCCAGAGCAGAAGTCCCCAGTTATTCTTGAAGTCTGAACCCGGAAGAGTTGATCGACTGGATCAACGAGCTAGAAGAATATTTTGAGTATGAGGAAATAGAGGACCCAGATCGGGTTAAGTTTGTGAAAATGAAGCTGAAGGGCCATGCCAATATTTGGTGGAAAGAGGTTCAGTTGGAAATAAATCAAAGAGGAAAAGGAAATATCACTAGAGGGGATCGCATGGTAGAGAAACTGAAGAAGCAGTTCATACTAGTGGACTACAAGTTAGATCTGTTGAAGAAATTGCAAGGGTTGAAGCAAGGAAGTAGGTCTATGAAAGAATATACTAAATATTTTCACAAGATAATCATTAGAACGGGCCACATGGAGGCCAATAACGAGAAGGTAGTTTGATATCTTAATGGGTTACAACTGAACATTCAGGAAGAGTTAAGCTTAGTTAGAATGACCACCATTGAGGATGTGTATCAGTTTGCTTTTAAGGTGGAAGAGAAGCTGAACAAAAGATTTGATGGTAAGCAAAAAGGATGAGGAGGTCAAAGCGGAAGGGGCAGTGGAAGACCTTCAGGAAGCCGAAATGATGATGAAAAGAAAAGTGGAGATGTGGGTACCATCCAAAGCCAAAGGAATGACAACTTCTACCACCCTCATGATCAAAACAATGGTGATCAAAGGTGTAGAGGATGAGGAAGATATGGAAAAGGATGTGGAAGAGGTGGTTTCAAAAGAACGTGTTTCTAGTGTGGTCAAGAAGGGTATCGAGCCTATGAATGTTCACAACACCAAGGACAGGCAAAAAAAAGGCCAGAAGGTCATGGAAGGGTTGCACATG
>VDFB02047230.1:310328856-310344646 GCA_007258455.2 Sequoia sempervirens
AAAGGAAAATGAAAGAGGACACAATAAAAAAAAAACAAGTGATGAAAACCTAGCAAACAGGCATTACTTGTGATTTTCACCAAACTCCTCTATCTACTAGGTACAGTGTTGTTACGATTGTTTCCTTTCATATCATTTTTGTCTATCAGTTGAGATTATCACTATCCATATCGTAGCAGGGATACCATGTTTTACCCTAGCTTGGGGGCAACATCCTAGTGTTATCTAGTACAAGTAGACTTTCCGCTTGCATGGAAGGACAGTCAAACATGACAACATCAAGTGGAAATCCACCAAAATCCAAAAACATCAGAAAATCCAAAATCCAAAAACATCAGAAAATACACCAAAATCCAAAAACATCAGAAAATCCAAAATCTAAAAACATCAGAAAATCAAAATCTACAAAACCTTAATTCATAAATCAAAAACACGAAAATAGAGTCTACATCAGTCAGAAAATGGAGTCTCCGCCAGTCAAACTACGTGGTCTCTGCGTGTATAACGTAGGCAAGACTAATCTTTGATCAGTCCCCGAGACCCCTAGGATAGGTCTTTTAGGTCACATCATTTGGTCAAACGTTTGAGAATATCATGCACACATCAACACACACATCTCAACACTGATGATCTAATCTTAATAATGATTTGAAAATACATTAAGTAGAGTTTGAATTGTTGTGCTTCTCATTTTATCATTTGATTATCATTTCTTTGGAGCTACTCAATGATGTATTGAACTAGAGAAGTAAGGAAGAAGAATGATACCTTTTCTTTGTTTGCTGTTTTATGAGTTAGTCATTATTATTTTGTGAATTGTCACGGGAAGTGCTTTACCAAGTATCATGGATGACATTCCAATTCACTTAATAAAATGATTAATTCTTGTTTGTTTACGCAAGAAATGCTAAGGTCATCATTGGTCTATCTCATACCATGATGCTTGTGTTCGCTTGCAATATCAAAAAGCATGAAAGAAATACTCAGGTCATCATTGGTCTATCTCATATCATTGATGCTTGTATTCACTTTTAACATTTTAAAATAAAGCTCAGTGATGATACAAAGCAAAATCAAAAGATTATTGAAATGACACTTAGAATTGCATGGTTAAAATAGATTGCATCCATATTAGTCTTGCATATGCATTTATAGATTGTTTCAAAAGCTACCAAATTTCAATCTCAAAAGCTATATGTATTCCCTTTCTACATCATATCACCATCTCTTCAATATTTCTTAGGATATCATCTCTTTTTTTATCATTTTCTTTCATTTCAGTCATCTCAAATTCCATCCAATCTTAATCTATTAATTCTAGCACAAATCATTTAATCGCATCCTTGGTTTTGTTCCCAATCTTGTTACAAGCCTTTATCCAATCATCATCATCATCATCATCATCGGGATGTATCCTTCCCTATCATTTTGCGTTGTTTCGGGATGTATTCTTCCCTCATCAACAACACTCTTATCATCATCATCAATCAATCTTGGCTTGCAACTTGACTGGGGTAACATCATGTTTATCCTTGAATCCATTTGTGCTTACTTACTTTTCATCTTCTCCTTTCATTATCTCTTCCTCATCCCATCCCCTATTCTATTCATCATTTTGCATCATCAAGTCCCAGTACATTAATCAATCTTATACTAGGGCATATCAATCAATCAAAGAAGTCAAACCACATTGCCTAATCAAATCTGAATCAGCTCTTATGAGACTTTGATCAAATCTTGTGAGCCTCTATCATTGATCCTCGCCTATCATGAGGTCAATTATCAATCAATCAATCATTGATCCTCACCTATCATGAGGTCAATCAATCATCAATCAATCATTGAATCTCACCTATCATGAGATCAATAATCTTCTAAGCTATCAGGATCATCAATCATCATCATAATCAACTAGAGGAATCATTATTTCTTTATCGGGAGATAAATTGTTTCATCATTGTTTCTTCATCAAACCATTATCAAAATCATCAAATCATCAGAAAAATTTGAAATTCTTGAAAAATCATAAAAAATCCAAAATTCATCAATTTATCTCCCGAGGGGGCATATATCACTATCATTTCGAAATTCATCATCTGGGGCAAGTCTGGGGCATGCTTTAAAAACCTTTCGTCAATACTGGCAGCTGAAGCAAAATCATTCTTTGAAGCACTGCGTAAACACATCACTTCAAAGAGGGGCAAAATGTAGACACCTAAAAATGGTCTGGAGAATCTAATTAATTGAATACGACTTATTTGATTAATTAATCTTAAATTCTTCTACTTAGTAAATAAATAGAAATATTTATTTATATTAAGTTCATTTATAATTCTTCTATTTTTCTCTCCTAATTAAATAAACAAAATTAAAAACTTTGTTTTATTTAATTATTATCATTTTCATCATATTATTTCTCTCTTAATTAAATAAACAAAATTAAAAACTTTGTTTTATTTAATTGTTATCATTATTTCTTCTATCTTAAAATTAAATACAATTTAAATAAATTGTGTTATTTAAAATCACATTTCTTCTTAATTAAATAAAGATTGCTAAAAATCTTTTATTTAATTATCATTCTCCTTTTAATTTAATAAAACAAACCCTATAGTTTGATTTATTAAATTATTTATTCCTCCTTTTGCTAAATTTAAATAAATTAAAAATATTTAAATTTATGCATAAAATTTGCACTATTCACTCACCAATAAATATTTATTTCTCACCAATCAAATTAATGGCACTGCCATTCACGGGAAAAGCTTCAGGGAAAATTTGCAGGAAGTTCTCTCAACAACCTTCCACCCACCTTCCCTCTTATCTTGCCTGGTGTTTTCATGGGGAGAAACCATTCTCCATGATCAGCTCCTTCTTCTCATCCCATGCCTTTGGATTCTCCAGAAGAAATCACAGCCCCTCATCCCGGTTTCCTGTGCAATTGTGCTGCCGTGAAAGCTATAAATACAGCTCTTGGGCTACACAAAAAGGATCCTAACTTATGCAATTTTACTCTGCAGGTTTCCAAACATTCAAGCATTCTAGCAATCAAGTTTTAGGATCAATCCATCAAGCTTTCTTCAGCACTTCATAGTTTTTCAATCATGGCTGTTTACAGTAGTTTATTTCTCATGAATTTTACTGTAGAATCATCTTAGTTGCATTATAGAATCATAATAGATTAATTCTCATTCTCTAAGTGTCACTTAATAGTTTAATTAGCTTACGAATCTGAGAGCTAAGTAAATTAGAGAAGTCTTTAGAGTTAGAGAGCAATAGGATAAATTTATGTAGATTTTGTAGTTTAATTTAGTTTAAATTTCTTAATCTTAGATGCAATATCTTATTTAGAAGCGTAGATGCATTGTTTTAGTTTTTCCCTTCTACGTACCTAGGTCCATAGCAATTTGTCATCACCCTTATGCATTTTCAAATGTACCAAAGATCATAACTTAAACTAGGCTGCAAAAGGTTCAATGCTTACAATTAATCAAAGGATGATTTGAACATTAATCAAGATTGAATAAAAAATTAATATGTGTAACTCCAATTTTGATCAAGAACACATTTAAGGAAAAAAAATTAAGGTACAAACTTGCTAAATAAATAAAAGCATAATGTGATGTAAACCATATAATGTATTTAATTTTTATATAATGTGACATGGCAAGCCATGCAATGTGATGTATGTATGTATAACATAATGTGAAAAGTATGTAATGTGGTGTAAATCATAACAAGTGTTCAAACCATAAAATTGTGTACATGCATATAACATGACATGAAAAACCATAATGTGACATAAACCATAATGAAAAATGTATGTAATATGGTCCAAATAATAACAAGAGTTCAAACCATAATACTGTATAGTTCATGACATGACAAAACATAATGTGAGGTATAAACCATAATATAATTTTTTTATATAATGTGACATGTAAAAAAACTCAAATAGAAGGATATCTAGTATGGATAGATCAATTTGATCCCTTCTTTGATCGCTCTCTTAGTCCATGTCCTGATCTAGGTTATCATGAACCCTCTCTTGATCCAAGTTGTCTCAATCCTTATCCTGATTCAACCTATCTCGATCCCTATCTTGTGGCCTGTCCCAAGCCTTGCACAAGTTCAAGTACATGTAATTTAATTCAATACACATGTGGATATATGTAAAATTATCTAAAACTTACAATGTACAAGTTCAATGTGCTCAAATGTACATCAAGTAATTTAAATTTTTATTATTTAAATGTACCTCAGTTGTATAATGCATGGGATCACCATCATGTTCCAAAACTCCAAACTCTAAAAAATCACTATATTGCTGGAAATTTTCAAATACATGATTTCAATAAGGAGTTAGAACTACTTTAAAATCAATTTTATTTAAAATATATGTACATGTAAATTTTAAGAATGCAATTTATATATAAATTATTCAAGTGCTTATCATGCATTATTGAGGGCTCTACAAATCCCACTGATATCACAAGAATGCAAAGACACCTCAGGAACATTTGTAGGTGGTACAATACTAATTCCAAACATAAGTGCACTATATGTGCCACAAACAAGATTAGGTGGTGTAGCAACCTCAACATGATCTGGAACATGTTGAAAACTTGGTTAGGCTACAAGATCAATAGAAACATGCTGCACATGGGAGCCTATAGGATGGTGTGGAATATCCTATGAGGTTTACACCACCTAGCTCATATGTGTATTAGGATGTCGACATCTAATAAGGTATAGTACATGATCAACATAGATCCCATGCTCCTCACTAACAGATTGGTAAGCTGCTAGTAGATTAGTAATGAAGATTGCACACACATTACACATAGTTGTCACTCATATGGGAAACATCTGATGGTGATGGTAGATCGGCAAGAAAAAAATGGATCATAAGTAGTAGATGTAGCCTCAAATGGAAAAAATCTAATCTGTGGTTGTAATAAGTATCTACCAACGTGATAATATGGCATTTGATCGATCTATGTGGTAATGGTGACAATACTATAAAAAATCTGAGATCTAGTGGAGCATGCTGATGTACCCCCTGTTATTGCAAATTCTAAATGTTTTGGTATAACCAAAAGGTTTGGACCAACTAATGCCCTCTTGTTCATGAGTGGTGGAAAATTTGGACATCTATACTTAAGTTTGTTAGAAAATCCACCTCTACCCTTTTCAACATGCTCAGGAAAAGATGTGTAGTCCACATCTCTTTATAAATGAAACTATGTATATAATTGTTTGCAAAAAATAAAGTGGCAGCTCATCATTGTGAGGCCATCTATGATGATTTTCCAACCGTCTAGGATATATGAATGGGTCAACAAGCTCATCTACACACCTAGTTAATGTATATCCTATAATTCTATATTTTCCCTTATAAAAAGGGAACATGGTATTCACATTATCTTGTGAAACTAACTTACTAATAGGTCTCCATTTCTTTGTGCCAGTAACACTCCTAGCAAGAGATAAATAAAGCTTCTCAATGCTAAGATCATCGTAAGGACTATATGATCAAATGGTCTCAATCATACATAAAATTTAATCTCTAATATTAACTAATTTATCTCTATTAGCCAAATTAGGAGAGTTATGGATGGTTTGATCTAAAAATCTCAATGCATTTTCTAATCTCCAAATACTCTCCTCATATAAATTTGATCTAGCCTGAGCATGACACTCATACTGAGAAGAATGGTGAGATCCTTTCTCATCAACCATATATATGTCTATAAATAAAGAGATCTACATATTTAAATTACAAATTTATCATGTTTCAAAAATAAAAAATATTTAAATTACAAATTTATCAAGTTTCAAAACTAAAACATATTTAAATTATAAATTTATCAAGTTTCAAAACTAAAACATTTTTAAATTACAAATTTATAAACTTTCAAAACTAAAATATTTTTAAATTACAAATTTATCAAGTTTCAAAACAAAAACATTTTTAACTTTATATCTAATGAGATAAAAGTTATCTCTATGAAATAGAACCTTCTACAACTTAGAGTTAAACATAATAAATGACAACTCCAAAGAGATAATGGGAAAAAAATACATGAAGGTGCAATATAGATAATATTGAAGAAGGTTATGACCAACCCATATGATTCTTTAGTGACCAAAATGAATGACTATTACAACACAAGTTATAGGGTTAGAGAAGGAAACCAAGTTACAAGTTACAAGGTGAACCAATTTTAGTCCAAACTTTAATAGTTAAATTGACATTTTATGTGAGTTATGGCACAAGAGCATGGGGTTTTTGCATCACACAACATTGCCTAATATGATGGGTATTGCCACAAGGCTTCCAAATTTCAATATTGAATAACATGGAGTTTGTAGAGGATGCATGCTTTGAAAGCATGCCAAGGTTGCTACTTTCTCAAGCAAGGAGAATAGGTCTAAGAAAATATTAGAGTTAGTGCATTTGGATGTGTGTGGACTAACGTCAATAGGATCAATTGTAGGAAGCATGTTCTATGCTTCTTTTATTGATTATTTCTCTTGCAAGACATGGATATAAATGCTTCTTAAAGAGAAAGGACAAGATATTTAATAGGTTTTAAGAGTTCAAAGCTTTAGTGTTTATCATGCACAACCATCTAATAATTAGCTCATTTTCTCTAATTGAATTAGTTTTAAAATTTAAATATAGGTGAAAAAAATCATGTTTTTGAAGTTGACACACAACCATACATACATATATACATGTATATATATGTATATACATACTTTACATACATACACACATACATACGCATATGTATACATACATACACACATACACACACACATATGTATGCATACATGCACACATAAACACATGTATACATACATACATACATACATACATACATACATACATATATACATACTTTTATGACCAATATACAAGGCATGGGCATTACTTATGGTACTGTAAGTAAAACTAATCATAGGCTAAAAAACTCTTGTCAATCTAGAACACTCAATTAATGCAATGACACTTGATATGAAACATATCAGTTAATTATTGATATATCCCAACCAAGGGTAGCTTAAGAAACATATATATTTATTCTTTGATTATATTTTGAAGACTTAAAAAGATGTTAGAACTAAATAGAGATGGGTTTTTTTTAGTAGTTTTTGAGCAACGGACAAAATGAAATTACTTTGCTTTTATCCATAAGGGAACACTTTTAGATGGTATGAACTTTTGTATTTTTTGGATCTATGTTAAGCAATTCAAGATATTGAAGGATTTAAGATGTGTTCAAGCTTTATGGTTATTATATAATCAATAATGCCATTTTTTGTTAGATGAGTTTGGAACCTGGGACATTTTTATTGTTTGTTCTACTTGTAAGAAATGTTTGTGAGTATGTTTGATCAAAATTTACTTGTAGTGTAAATTTCATTGCAGCCCTATAGATTTGATGTGGGGGCATCTAAAAAAGGATCTATTTTAAAGGGGCTGGACTTGGGAGTTCAAGGCATGAAATTCGGGGGCTAGGTGAAAAATAATATTATTTTCTGGTAGATTGTTTCTCTTAAATTAATAAGATATTTTTTGTAAGGGTTATCATTCTGGTGTTATTAGATGAAGAGATTTGTTGGGTATTAATAAAGGGTTAACACAATTTAGGCATGAGCAATATAATTGTGTACAATGGCAATCTAGAAGAGTGGGTTCATGGGTCCTTCATTGAACATTACTATAGTGACTGTAAAATGGTTGGGCTTCAAAGTGTATAGGAAAAATAATGGTAGAAGATATAGCAGATTACCTTGTCAAAGTTTCTAGTTCTAAAATTAAGATTTTCCATTATCTGAAAAAAAATTCTTGATCCACAATGCTTGCTAATAGTACCACTTGAGCTTGCATACGACAATAAAGGAATTCAAGAGATTCTGCCAAATACAAAACTTGAGGTAATATTTTTTTATATCATTAGTTTGCATGCAAGAACTAATTGAGTTAAATAATTTCTCAAATCTTTTATGCTTTAAAAGATGTTTATGTATTGTAAATTGAAATTTTGATGTAGCTTAGAATTGTTTCTTCGCAACTTATTTACAAAAAAAAAATGGATTCTCTTCTATAACAATAATGAGATCTTAGGTTTGCAATTTTTTAATATAATTTGCAACTTGGGACTTCAGTGATCAAGTATTAAAATCCCATAAAAACCTAGACATGATGTTTATTGGAGGAAAATAGTGGCAATCCAAAAGACATTCTAGATCTCTAGCTAATAAGGAGAGGACAATGTGAAAGGTGCAAGAGGAAAATCTAGAGCATAGAATGTTGGTCTCCAACTCTTAGAATCCTATTAATAAGGGTTTATTCATTACCAAAACCATTTCTAACTGTACATAAGGGTTTATTCATACCCAAAACCAAATTTCTTAAATTTATTCAAACTATTCATAATTCATATGAGATATCCACAGTTCATTGCCAAAAACAAAATTTACACTTCCATTCACAATTTATTGCCAATTTTTTTTGCACAATTCCATTCTAACTTCTAGAAATTTTATTCATAAAATTGTAAACAATCATATGGACACACTATTTTGTGCCTATAATATCACCACAACTATCAAAATATCTTTGTAGCTCTAACAAACACAAGAAATACCCCAAACTTCAACGCACAACCTACCAAGACCACAGAAAAATTATGCCAAATAAGAAATGTGATGAAACCTATTGTTTGATTGAGTTTTATTGTCACTGAAACCCTAGCTCAACCAACCACATCTCACCCTCAACACTTCATCCTGATCATGCAAAAATGGGGCAAGACCCCTTTTCTTTTAATTTTATAATTCTTGGTTTTGGGAAAAAAGTAGTTGGCTAGAAGAGTTTGGTTGAAACCCTACTGATCGAATACATACCACCACATTGAAGCCATTGTTTCAAGTATGAGAAAGTTTGGTGTTGTTTTCATTGATGTCAACACAATACATGATTTTGTAGATTGTGCATGTATAGTTGAGATACTATTGAGATGTTGTGAGTACATGGAGCTATCCTTATGATGCTGCAAATGTGCTGAAATGATGGGTTACCAAGTGCTTTTGAGAAAATTAATAAAGAGTGAAGTCAGAGTTATGTATGTGTTCAGAATTTGCTTTGGTATGTGCTTCACATTTCTTCTATGTTGATCCCATACTTGTGTAGATCTAAAGGGTTGTTTTTGGGGATCTGTTGGTGACATCTCCTAGTTTTCTAACTTCTAGTTTGATGGAGTGTGAAAGTTGTGTTCACTGGTGTGTGAACTAATTTGACAAAGTTGTTTGTGTATGGACTGGGAGAAATATTTCTTCTATGCAATCCACTGTTGATTTTCTTCATTTCTTACAGATCTAGAATATTTCTTGTAATGGTGGTCTCCATGTTTTGGCAAAGGTGTTTGTGGTTTGGTGCTTCGGAAGGTGAGTTCCAGAGCTTTTGTGTGTATATGTACACTCTTGTTGGACTGTTCAAAGGTGTACTATGTTTGAAGGTTGTTGCACTTGTTGTGGATGTATCTGAAGGTATCTAAGATGTGTTCTCATGCATAATGAAGCATGTTACATCATCCATGTGTTATCTTCTTGTTGGAAAGCATGTACTTCAATGTTCATTTGTGTTTTCATTAGGTTTGGATGACCTAGTGTTTACACTTCATATGAAGGAATAAAAAATTAATTAAGGAAGCGTGTGGTTGATCCAAGATGCTGTTTTGGGTCGTAGTTAAGTATTTGTGTGGTCCACTCCCATTCCTTTCCATAGCGGGAATGTTGAGTTTCCGACCTAATTTGAATTTAAGAAATGAAGTGTATGTAGCCGACCTTGGAGAAAGTTTCTAAGGTTGAAGAGGGTAAACATACAAGTCGATATGTTGCAAATGAAAAATCAAGTAAGCCATGAGTTTGAAGAGTAGAGTTCTGCGAAAGTGAATTTAGGCACCAATACTTTAATGTGTTATATTCTTGAAAGCAGTGAGCTGACAATGTCTACAATTCTTCTTATCAAGGCTACAGATATGTGTAACTTGTTGTGGTGGATCTTTACTATAATTTTTTGTATTTATAGGTAGTGGGCCTCCTTGTTGGACAATAAGTCCTTTCTATAGGTAGTGGGCCTTTGTTTCTGGGCAGTGAGCCCTTGGAAATGAGCCTCTTGTATTTGGTTTGCTATTACTTTATATTGTGAGTTAATCCTCACCGTGGTTTTTCCCTCATTAGGTTTTCCATGTAAAATCTGGTGTTCATTGTGTTGATTTTCTTTTCTGTTATCTGCATTACATGTTCATACTTAATAATAGAGTTGTGTGGTTGTGAAGTTGATAAGTGTTTTGAGTTTTGAGTTTGAATTTGGTGACAACTGATTCACCCTCCCTCTTAGTTGTCTTGTTCCATTTAACAACCATTTCACTGTTGTGTGGTTTCAGCCAAAAACCTCTCAGCTGAACACATTTTGGTCAAAAAAGTTCACTTGGAACCATTTAGTTGGCTGAAAGTGTGACACAACTTTCTACTTTTACCCACTCTATCTATACCAGCTGACATTAATGTAGAATCAAATATTGAAACACCTATTGAAGATATAAATAAAGGATCAAATTTACCAAATGCAAACAAAAAATAAACACCAATCATCACACCTATTGAGACAAGGAATGATCAATCAAATCTACCAAATGCAAACCATGAACACACACCAATCATAATACCTCCTCAAATTATTTGTAAAAAACCAAATTATCTAATTGACATAGATGAAATCATTTTAAAACCAATGTCTGACAAAATTCTTGATCACCCTTGTTGAATAATAGCTAATAAAATATGGAAAAACAATTTTGAGAGATTTAGTTAAACTAGAAGTTGTCAATTGTTTGTTGAAATGATTAAAAATCACAATTTTAGAGAAACTATGAGGATCCTTGGCTTCAGATCATCAAATACCAATGGTGAAAGAACTATTGTAATAAATATTTTTAGTGTGTATCAACCAATAGGTTCAACGTAATGTACTAAAGATAGTAATATTACCCAACATGTTCTCACATCAGCTATAGTAAGCAATGAAACTAAAAAATCTTGTTTGATTACCAAAACAAGTAGGTCACTAAAATAAGTAGAACACTATTAAATTATAATTCTCTATGAGCATTTTTAGGTAGATTTCCACACAAAGACAAGGTTGTTGATATATTAAGAGCGTTAATTGAAATATTTTGGCAAGATAACACAATAGTTTCACCCAATAAAAGAGATGTGTTAGAAGGAGAATAGGATCTTGAAATCATGAACAACATCCTAAACACTTTTTGGGTATTACTCAAACTCATTTTTATGGAAAATTTATTCAAATTTATCCTCAAGTGAGAACTAGTTAAAGGTTTTTTGAAATGGTCAAACCTATCATCCTTATCATCTATTTCGAATTGCATTTTTATGTTCCATAGAATTCTTAAGTTCAAGAATCTTTGATTTCATTTGTTCAACTCTACTTATAACATCATATGCAATACAAAACCTAGTAACTTTAAAAATTCATTTTCCCTAAATTCCTTATCATCTATTTCCAATTGAATTTGTTCCATGGAATTATTAAGTTCAAGAATATTTGATTTGATTTGTTCAACTCCACTTATAACATCATCAAACGTAGTGACTTTAAAATGAACATTTTTCCTAAATTCCTTATTGAATCTATTTCTAATTGCATAAATGTTCCATGGAATTCTTAAGTTCAAGAATATTTGACTTCATTTGTTCAACTCCACTTATAGCATCATCTCTCACTTTCTTTGCTCAAGCATTTTTAAATTCATATGCAATCTTGAAACCTAGTGACTAAATAAATTTATTTTTCCTAAAGTTCCTTATTGAATCTATTTCCGATTGCATTTGTTCCATGGAATTCTTAAGTTCAAGAATATTTGATTTCATTTGTTCAACTCCACTTATAGCATCATCTCTACTTTCTTTGCTTGAATGCAAATTCATATGAAACACTTGAAACCTAGTGACTTTAAATTCATTTTTCCTAAATTCCAAGTATCATCTATTTCCAATTGTATTTGTTCCATGGAATTCTTAAGTTCAAGAATCTTTGATTTCATTTGTTCAACTCCACTTATAGCATTGAATCTGTCACTTTCTTTGCTCAAGCATGTAAATTCATATGCAATAAAAAATCTAGTGACTTTAAATTCATTTTTCCTAAATTTTTCCTATCATCTATTTCCAATTGCATTTGTTCCATGGAATTCTTAATTTCAAGAATCCTTGATTTGATTTGTTCAACTCTAGTTATAACATCATCTCTTAGGACTTGGCCTAACTTACATATTTGCATTCAAATTATTTCTATTTCTTCTTGACCTATTTAAAGACATTCATTTCTATAATTAATTACATCCATCTTTTTAAATTTACAAAGGGCATGTAATGTGCCAACCCTTCGGTAATGTAAAACTTTCTAAATTTACATCATACGAGTAAATAAATGTGTCAACATGGCACTACAATAAAATTATTCTTTTCTTTATTAATAATAAACGAAGTAGATGCCATATCAAATTACAATAAAGATTCAATTTCATCATAATAACTTCACAAGTACATAAAACAAGAATACATACCTTTACAAACATATTTCCAACATGAGCTTTAGAACAAATAGTAGTAAGAAGGTCCAGGAATTCCACCTTTCAAATCTTGGTACATTAGTAACCTTTAGAGGAGGAAAAGCATCACTCAAGAACGTTCCTACCAACCATGAACATATAATGTGGTCCACTACACATCTATCATTCAATAGATGACCCTCCCTTCAACAAATAGATTGGTAGAGTAACTGATACTATTAACCAAATAAGCATAGTGTCATGTCCAACATAACTAGTTACTGTGCAATATGACATCCCTCGAGCTAGTATGTAATACAGGGTAACTGTGAACTGATAGTGTAATCATCAAATAGTCTAAGTGGATTTTTTGTACATTACACTACTTTGATCAAAGAGTTCCATACAATATTACTATTGAGGGTCATTTATCACATACACTATTTAGGGTTGATTTTACTTAGGGCTATCTTACACTACACATAGGATTATCCTCCAATGGATAGTTAGTCATCCCAGATAACCTATCACCATACTAACTACTAGAAATGAATGAACATAACAAGTATTTCATAAGTTCCCTCCTATATTGGAAATCTTAATCCTAGGAGTATCATAAGCTCTTCTGAGTTAACTTAATAACTTAGTTGTTGATCTTTACTTGACTTATGCCTTCATTTCAAACCTAGTATATAGTAACTAATGCCACAGGTACTATCCTTATATGGAGATCATACAATTAATACATAATACTACTAGAATACAACATTTCATTTCCTATGTATAGACAATAAATACAACATAAAACATCCCATGTTCAAACATAGCTAGTATAATTAAATACTTATGTTGTACCTTATGTAATATTAGTGAATTCGTTAGTCAAGTAATTTCTCCTATTATGGAGTACTTAAAAACACTTTATAAAAATGGCTCTAAGGCTTCAATTCCCTTTTCTGAAAGCAATCAGGCTTTAGCAAAAAATATCCATGCAAACAACATTCTCTTATTAGGGAGATCATTACAAATATATAAGCTAGAATTTGCTTCATTTGCCTTTTCCCAAAAGACATCATTTATGCACAAATAAAAAATACAATTCCAGAAGTATTTAAATGAATAACAATAGAGATTGATAGTAGAAGAATATCCCATGCACATAGTTAATTTTTCCTCAGATGATGATGTCTCGGCCTACACTCATAGAAATTCTAGGACCTCCAAATAATAAACAATTTCCTCTCAAGAATCCACTTTTCCTCACATAGAAATAAACATTCAGAAATGGATAATCAGACTGGTAATGCGTTGGACCAGATGAATATATGAAGCTTTGATAATTCAATAATGGAGAATAGAAATTATGAACTAAAACTCAATTCTTAGAGAAATGCATTTTTTAGTAAATATGGAAGAATACATAAGGTGAAATCTCAATCGAGAGTTGTGTGAGTGATCTCAAAGAGATAAGTCCCTAAACAATGAAGAATGGCAGCTATTTATAAAGCCCCAACCTCAACAAATCCCTTCTAAAAATGCATGTAGTTTGCCACCACCAAATTATGAATAATTCAACTCAGTATGTTGTGTAATTTCACTTCCTTACTTAGTTTCAATATGGTGAGTCAGCGTCCAATGATTGACAACAATTAGAAGATTAAATCAAAGGCACATGGAAAATTTTACAAAATTGACACCTATAGGTTTAATCATTAGTTTAGGTGCCAGGCTTAAGGAATGGAAATTTTTTGAAGATACAGTGAAAAGTTCATTTCCAAAATGATGAACACATAGCCTCTTTTACAGGCTGAGTCGTCATTGACTCAAAATACTTTGGCTTTAATTTCAGATTCTATTTTGACTTAGTCCAAGGTTTAAGTGCATTTCTATTTCATAACTATGTGCATATTTATCAGGGCGTGCGATTTCCTTAGAGCCTTGTTGAATAAGTCTACATCTCTCATAGAGCTATGAAAGATTTAATTCCAATGCCCAAATACATGAATGAAGTCTTTAGAAATGTTTCAATTCAAATATATTTTGATTTCCATAGTTTGGATGATAAATATTCAAAGGATTTGCAAATAATTTGATTTCCAAAGTGGAATGATAGATATTTGATGGATTTAGAATTTACCTAATTCCCATAGTTTGTAATAATAAATATTTGATTGAACTGGAAATAATTCAATTTCCAATAGTTTTCAATTATAAATATTTAATTGAATAGGAAATATGTCGATTTCCAAAAGAATAAATAATATATATTATATTATATATATAATTATAGTAATGAAATAATACACACACACACACACACACACATATATATATATATATACCATGGTATAATATAAATATATATATGTGTGTGTGTGTGTATTATTTTACTATAATATATATATCCATAATATTAATATAGTTTTACATATATATCCCACTATAAACATATCTTAAGCCATTCAACATATCCGATATGTATATGTAAATTTGTAAGGAAAAAATAATATAATATTATTAATATCATCATACCATAGGATGTGTGCATATATACATGTATATATGTTTATATATATTCCTCTATGTGCACGTATATGTAGTTATACCACATCGATGCATCTGTATATTGCATATCCATTTGTCAATGTATGTTTGTATTGATATGCATATCTCTATGCATACGTGCATATACTATATATATGTATATATGTTGATGAGGGCGCAACCCAAGACTTAGAAAATAACCACAAACAAGAGAATAATTTTATTATTCAGAAAATGGAGCTTCTTACATGCAGAGGATCTCAAATCCCCAAATTCTACAACACATGCAAGTTACAGAAAGCTACATAATAACCCTTTCACAATATGCGAGCTTGTCCCCAAAAAGTTACCCAAAAATTAGAAACCCGCCATAAATAGAGCTCCTCTTTAGTTTGGAGCCAAAACAATAATCAAATTTGAGTTTAGGCTGATTTGGCTGAAAAATTACAACTTGAAGTTCAAATTTTAAAGAACATTTGCAATTGTATCTTCTAGAAAGTGCCAACTTCAGGGCCATAACTTTTTTTTGATCCGAGGGACTCCAATTCATGAACCCGTTTGAACTGTTGGAAAGGTCTGAAGTCAACAATGTGCCCAAA
>VDFB02047230.1:310346204-310407959 GCA_007258455.2 Sequoia sempervirens
TTGAATTCTTTTCTATCCTCTCCCATTGTTTCAGTCAGGGGTCCACAAATACCACTGAAGTTTCTAATGAACTTTCTATAAAAACTAGCCAAACCATGGAAAGATCTCACCTCAGTAGCAGTTCTTGGGGTAGGCCATTCCAGAATAGCCTTCACCTTCTCTGGGTCCATCTTGAGACCTTCTGCTGAGACAACAAACCCTAAGTACACTAACTCCCTCTTCACAAAACTGCACTTCTTCTCGCATTAATCAACAATTCTCTAACTTCTCAAAGGCTCTTCTCGGTCATGCATCGATGCTCATCCAATGTCTTACTGAAAATTAAAATATCATCTAAGTACACAATAACAAAACTTCCCGTAAATTCTTTAGTATCTTCATTCATGAGCAAAGAGATGAATGTGTTTTGCATTGTTAGCCTAAAAGGCATGACTAACCACTGCATGCACTTCTTTGGTCTTGGAAGGTAGTCTTCCATTCATCTCCTTAACTGGATCTCAGGATATCCACTTTCGGGACACCTTTGTGAAGTACTGAGCTCCACTCAAACAGCCCATCAGGTCATCCATCCTTGGCAGGGGAAATTTGTACTTGACTATTATCTTGTTTATGGCTTGAGAATCTGTACACATCCTCCACTCCCCATCCTTCTTTGGTGCTAGTACTACAGGTACTGCACATGGACTCAAACTCTCCCGTATCAAACCCTTTCTCAACAACTCTTGAACTTGTCTGTTCAACTCCTCATTTTCTGTTGGAGTCATTCTATGAGCGGCCTTATTTGGCAAACTGGCTCCAGGAATCAAGTCAATCTGATGACTGATCTTCTTTATTGGTGGTAAACCCTCAGGTACATTATCAGAAACAATATCCTGAAACTCATCCAACATCCCAAAAACTTCTTCTGGAACCTTCTCACTATCCTCTTTACTCACTCTAGGAATCAATGCATAACATACATGCTCATGCTTCATACCTTCTAAAAATTTTCTTCCATCTACATAACAAATTCTAGCACTACTGCATACCTTTTCTTCGGTCTCCTTCAGGGGTTTCAACTTGTGACAAACCCCATCCTTTGTCAAGGAATAAGTGTTTGCATGGCCATCATGTATAGCTCGCCTATCGAACTGCCACGACCTCCCCAACAACATGTGACATGCATCCATGGGGATGATATCACAGAGTACCTCATCATGGTAGCTCCCGATCTTGAACTTTACTAGGCACTGCTCATTGACCAAAACTTTGTGGTCTTTCTGAACCAGGAATCCGATACGGATGCGGGTGCTTTCCCTCTTCAGCTTCAACTTTGTGACCTCATCTCTCCGACACCAGATTATTGGTGCTCCAATCTCAATAATGACATCACATTTTCCTTCACACTTGTACCTTGTGCAAAATAGATTCCCTCTGCGGTTCCTTTTCCTCACCACTAGGCTTCTCCCCTTCAGCATCATCTGAATGTTTAGATTGGCCTCCTCATCTACATGTGCAACCCTTCCATGACCTTCCTGCCTTTTTTCTGCCCTTCCTTGGTGTTGTGGACATTCATAGGCTCGATGCCCTTCTTCACCACACTGGAAACACATTCCTTTGAAACCACCTCTTCTAGATCCTTATCCATATCTCCCTCGTCCTCTACTTCTTTGATCACCACTGTTTTGATCACGAGGGCGGTAGAAGTTGTCATTCCTTTGGCTTCGGTTGGTACCCGCATCTTCACTTTTCCTTTCATCATCATTTCGGCTTCCTAGAGATCTTCCATTGCCCCTTCTGCTTTGACCTCCTTGTCCTTTTTGCTTGCCATCAAATCTTTTGTTCAGCTTCTCTTCCACCTTCAGAGCAAACTGATACACATTTTCAATGGTGGTCATTCTGACTAGGCTCAACTCCTCCTGAATGCTCGGTCGTAACCCATTAATATATCGGGCTACCTTCTCCTTATTGGCCTCTGTGTGGCCCGTTCTGATGATTATCTTGTGAAATTCTTCAGTATATTCTTTCACAGATTTGCTTCCTTGCTTCAACCCTTGCAATTTCTTTAACAGATCTAACTCGTAGTCCACTGGTATGAACTGCTTCTTCAATTTCTCTACAATGCGATCCCATCTGGTGATATTTCCTTTTCCTCTTTGATTTCTTTCTAACTAGACCTCTTTCCACCAAATACTGGCATGGCCCTTCAACTTCTTTTTTGCAAACTTAACCCGATCTGGGTCCTCTATTTCCTCATACTCAAAATATTCTTCTAGCTCGTTGATCCAGTCGATCAACTCTTCTGGGTTCAGACTTCTGGAATAACTGGGGACTTCTGATCTAGGTCTTTTCCCAATCTTTGAAATGGCCCTTATTATCCGCATTTGGTCTTGATCAATCACTTCTTCTTCCTCTTCTGCATTTGAACCTTCTTCCTCTCCTTCATCCTCACTTGCCTCCCTCGGGTTTAACCCTCTTCTCAACTGCTCTTGTAACGCATCAATCTGTCTTTGGAGGGCTGCCAGTGCATCTCTTCCACTAGCATTTCTACCACCTTGGCCACCTTTGGAACCACCACGCCTACCAGGCATCACTCTTGGAGGCATCTTTCTTGACCTCGACACACAACCATGGTCCTGGTGCGAACTACCTCACGATTGGCGATCTGTCCACACGCTCAAGAAAACCTCGCTTTGATACCACTTGATGAGGGTGCAACCCGAGACTTAGAAAATAACCCAAAAATAAGAGAATAATTTTATTATTTAGAAAATGGAGCTTCTTACATGCAGAGGATCTCAAATCCCCAAATTCTACAACACATGCAAGTTACAGAAAGCTACAAAATCACCCTTTCGCGATATGCAAGCTTGTCCCCCAAAAAGTTACCTAAAAATTAGAAACCCGCCCATAAATAGAGCTCCTCTTGATTTTGGAGTGAAAACAATATTCAAATTTGAGTTTAGGTGGTTTGGCACCAAAAAATTACAACTTGAAGTTCAAATTTCAAAAGAACATTTGCAATTGTATCTTCTAGAAAGTGCACCAACTTCCTGGGGCCATAACTTTTGATCCAGGACTCTAATTTGCGAACCGTTTGAACCATTGGAAAGGTCTCAAAGTCAACAACATGCTCAAAGTTTTCTATGCCAGTTTTGGCAAGTTTCAAGGCCGATCCAGGAACTCTAAGTGTCTCAAATCTAACTCAAAAGATTTTTAGGTGCAAATCTGGGCAACAAAAACTGCAATATCTTTCCACCCAGGAATAGAAAATAAAAACCATAAATTGGGAATTTCATTATGATGGAAAGGGTATCCACAAATGTAAAAACATCTAAAAATTTGAGAAAATTAAAATTTAACTATTTTTGGGTGATGCAAGATTGCCCTTACACCACTAGATGCTCCTGCATCATATGTCCACTCCCTATTCACTTACATCCATTCACGTTACCATCATAATGATCATAATACCACAACATAGATACACAAATAAACATCACTCATAAAAGCGTAAGAAGTAGACAAGAATCCTAATGCCAATATACAAGCTACAGATGACTTATCTAGAACCAACACAACTAACTCAATTCACTCAATCTAAGGTGACGTGTGTGTATGAATAGATAGTTCACTTTACTGATTAACCGACCAAGCTCCTCTCCTGAGTGATACTTCCCCTCCACCTGGAGGAATGGTTCATATACCTACATCCACTAAAACACACTTTTGGAAGTCATATGTTCATAACATAAGCAGTATATA
Source organism: Sequoia sempervirens (assembly GCA_007258455.2). NCBI lineage: Eukaryota > Viridiplantae > Streptophyta > Pinopsida > Cupressales > Cupressaceae > Sequoia > Sequoia sempervirens. The sequence continues at coordinate 310,349,949 of VDFB02047230.1, forward strand.
TAAACATGTCAAAAGTTAGAAAAATAATAATTATATAACCATCTACTCTCATTTATACAGTATATCACCATGAATAACATCAACTGACATAACAGAAAATGAAAACAACATCAAGTGAGGTAACATTCATATTGATAACAAGGTTTAAGCATCATTAATTCATCTTTAGAATTTGCATTATATTCGCATTAACCCTATCTAGTAATGCCAAATAGTAACTTCACAATTTGGGATATAACATACTTCCCCCCTTCTAAATCATCGTCCCCAATGATCTTATATATTTTTAACATATAGTTAAAATCAAGTAAAGTCTTACTTACAACTCTCAAAATATGTAAGATTTATAAATGTTCATCCTATGTAGCAATATTGTCCCTCCTAGACCTTGCTTCAAGTGTCCTCACTATCGCATAGGGAAATCTTGTATGCCTTATACATACTCTCCCAAGGAGTTTTACTACATATACACATCCAAGATATAATAGTAACTATACATAACACCAAACATGCAGTGATCGGAAATCATTGGCCCATGAGTTTATCCTTAGTATAATCCAAATAGAAGAGGAACATTGATGCATTGTACACTACATTGTGGGTCCCATCCTTTCCCTTAGGTATTTACACTTTTAGACAACTCTTAGACCAAGTCCATCCATCACTTACACATCCATTATCCTTACCATAAAGTACTTGTTCCTTATTTCTTGTCCATCTTGAACACATCATTGCTCTTGGACACTTGTCAAATCTTGATACTACTTTATACTTAAGCTTTGTATCAACAAAGTTTCATTGATCACTTCGATCTACTACTCCTTTTTGACATATTATGAAGTCTAGGGTTCACTCTATTTCTAAGCCTATTTCATCTTAATAGAGTTTCCAACCTTTCATTTCATATAATGGTCCAAACTTCAATGTTATAAGTTTACAAATCATTCAAGATTTAGTCTACCATTTTCTCTTATTTGACTATAATAATATATTGCACAATCGCTCAATTGAATGTTTCATAGTATGATCATAGTTTATACAACACTATCATTATTTGCTAAAATGAAATAGTGATGTAGAGCATCATACAAAAAGGAAGACACCAAACTTGCTCAACTTCAAAACTTAATTCACTTATGAAAACAAAGTTCCAAAAGAGCATTAGATCCATCAAACATCATTACTCAATTGAGTCTTCAAGTACAATCTTCAGTTTATGTTACAAGGATTCAAAACTTCATTAGTTCACCCTCCAAATGCATGAATCCATTCAAGAACAAATAAGAATCCTCCAATAGTCCAGACACAAACATGATCACCATAACCCTTAACACTCACCAAGAATCAAAAGAAACCATGTCAATGATCTATCCCACCAAATTCTATTGGTTCTTCATGACTGTCCTAAACAGGCTGCAAGTACTTTGTTCTTAAGGGACAATAAAAAATAACCAATTCAAGACTTGTATTCTTAATAACCCAACCTTGTAAAAGGCTTCAATGCATGTGGATTTTTTCCATGAACAACTCTTTAAATGTGTTTATGATTATTACAAACCAAACACCTTGTAATTCTGCCTTACTAAGTCTGCATTATCACTGTCAACACAAGACATTCAGTATAAGGAGAATTTCAAACTTGTTTATTCTCTAAAGATTGAAGGTAATGAATCATAATACCTCCTTACACCTTTTAAAAACATTTCCACTCAAAATTAAATTCCTTACATTCATCAAAACATGAGATACAGTCTGCATATTATCTTTTTCTTAGATTTTTGGTGAAAAACATAGTCTAGGGCTTCCTTGTTCACAACCAAGACCATAAGCTAAGAATAAAAAACTTTGGATTTTGAAATATGACATCAAAATAGAATTACACACAAATTTTTAGATGATTTCACTAAGCCATTAAAGAGAAACTTAATTTCTTTTATTCACTGTTGCCCTAGCATGGGTTTCAGAGCAGTTTTGAGAAAAATGAACATATCTTCCACAAATATTAACTAAAATGCATGAAACAAGATTCAATGGGAAGGTGATTGATAATATAAACTTTCAAGAAAATTATTGCACGTTTTCAAGTTCGTATAGGCTGTACACAAGCCTAAAAACAATGTATTTTCTGGAAAATGTGCAAAAAAATAGAGTTTTTCATTATTTCCTTCAAGGATTCAATCACCAATGAGTACAAAAGGAGTTCAAAGGCCTTTTTAAAGGAATTTTCACCATATAGAATTATTTTCCAACTATTTTGCAACTTCCTATTATTGATTAGACTATAATGACCTACTAACTCCCTAATTGTTGCTTTATGCACCTTTTACATTGTTGTGCAATTTTGACATTATTTGTTGACAATTTTGCATTTTTCACATTGATAGGAATTTAATACATTAGAAAATACTTAAATGACACTTATTACAAGTTGAAACATCAAATTGAACCAATTTCTCAAACTTTCCACTAGGAGGTAAAATTGTGTAAAGGTGCTCCTACTCCAAATAGCCTCTCAGGATTACTAAGCAACTACTTGCCCACAATATATTATTTAGGACCAAAAATAATTTAAGTCAAGTTTCTAAAAAGCATTGGTTTCTTCAATGAGTTTTTCCACTAGAACATTATGTCAATTCTACTAACATAGATAGATTGATCTATCTTGTGTTCTACCGTTTTCCTTCTTGATTCTTAAGAGATTATATATATGTCCTACCAATGATGACATCTCGTCTTCATTTCCTAGCATACTATACATTACCTTGCCGCATTCCATGTAACCTCTTACTCTATATTTTCCTAGGTTATAGTGGTTTCTCATCCTGACAATTCCTATTGTCATTCCGATGTGATAACTTTGACATTTATTTTCTCATTCATTCTTGAATCTTCCAAAATTTTGGGTACATAGGTTCTTTTATATTCAATAATAGTCTATTCCTTGACTATATGAAAACCTAACTTATTATCTTATGCCATCTTTTATTTCCATGTAATAATGGTTATAAGTTTTGCAGAGATAAATCCCATTTATCTTAGGATATCCATATTGTGGATCTCTTTTATCCTTGGATTATTTTAAAAGGTGTAATCCATCTTTTAACTCAATCAATTTTCCTAATAAAATTGGTACCAATTTTTAGTATTAATCCTTGTTCAATCATGTTGGTCCCTAGAAGATAGAAAATTTAATTACCTACCTAGTTACCAAGCATGAAAATTTCTCGTTGATTCCATTGATTCTCTTAATCATATAGGAGAGTCCCAACTTTGGTATGTCCTTTTTGAGTACTTGTAACAACCCCGGTGCTTTATTTCGTAACATTTTCCAACATTTCTTGCTAAGTGAAAATTCTATGATGTCACGACATAACAATTGGATGCTTTCCTTTGAGAGTGTATCCCTAAAGAGTCACTCAAAATAGGGTCTAGTCAACACTATGACTTCCTTTCTAGAGTGTAATTTAGCTTCTTTAACTCAATAGGTATCCCACCTATGTATCCACTCATAATTTCATAGCTCAAGTGATATACACATTTACATGGTGAATCTTAATCTCAATATTCCCTTCCAATTCTTAGGGTAGAGTCCTCAACTATTGACTAGTCCGATGTTATAGGTTTCTCTACTCCTATATCCAAATCAAGATCAAATGTACAACTCAACCAAATAAGTCATTTCCAACTTATAGGTGTTTAAAGAGTAGTTAAGTAAATAACCCAACACAATAGGTTAAATCTTATCCTAAGATCTCTCTCTTAATTCGAATGAACTTCTTGTCCTTAATTAGGTTATTACAAACCTAGGGTTTCATTCAAGAGTAAGGTAGTAATCAAATAATTATTCTCATAAAGAATTTTTTGATGTGGTTAACAGGTGTCACATCCTACCTTATCCTCCATTCCATCTCTATGGCTTATGGCTAAACCTTTTCCATCCTTAGGTCTCTTAGCATAGTAAGTTATCGTGTCAAGTCACTTTACGACATGGATATATTTCTTAATAAGTAGTAACATTACTTATGTATAGAAATAACATTGTTATCTAATTTCCCCATATAATGTATATAGGAGTGTATATACACTATCTCTTACTCACAAGTATCTCATATCTTCCCTTGCCAACCTTATAGGTAATTGATCTTCCTATTCATGATCAAATTATCCACCTATCCTTTTCTAAGACATCAATGATAATATCATTTGATCTTCCAATCAAATAATCATAAGGTTTTGAGATGTCAATAGGTCATAGTCCTTGACCTTACCATTTATCTTTTTACCAAAATCCCAATACCTTTATCCTTGTGGTCATAAAATATATGACTTAATTGACATTATGACTTGCAAAGAAGTCATTAATTCCTCCAAACATATCTATGTTTTTCGTTGGATGGGGTACTTAACTTGATTCAATCCATTCTCTTTCGATATCCTTTTTGGTAGAGGAATATCCATGCTCAAAAGCCTCTTTGTTGATGTCTTTTTCACCTTAGAATGTTGTTTTCCTTACAACTTCTATTGCTTTGACACATAGTGCCCCATTGCATTCCATTTCCTTTTGGAACCATTTCAGTCTTTTTTATTTACTCCTAAGTTCCTAACTCTTTCTTTTCAAGATCCTATCTTTAAAAAAGAATGAGGTTTATGTCAAGAGTTCTCCAACCTTTGTGGATACTTCCCTCATTGACTTCATACTTTGATCTAATTTATGTTGAATTTGCATATTCATAGATTTGTAGTTGTTTTTACCAAATCCAAAAGTTCCTGACTCTTTACAACTATGGTTTGCTACTATAAAAGAGTTATCTCATTCCTTCTCATTCCCTTGGAGTCATACATCTATATTGTAGGATAAGGTATATGCTAATTAATTTTCCTAACATGATTGCATAATCTTCTATAATCTTTAGATAATATCATAAGTTGTTCATTTAGGAGTTCGTAACTCCAGGAAAGACTCTTAACTAGTCCCAACTTTAAACAAGTTACTAGGAATCATATCTTCCTTTTCACTTCACTAAGTTCTTTTCTCCTGCCATTGTGGCACAAGAACTTTTCAACCACTATCTTTTGATAAGGTTTACACATTGTTTCGAAATGAGCTCATAGGTTTCATTGCAGAACCTAGTAGCTCTGATACCACATGTAATGTGCCAACCCTTTGGTAAAGTAAAAATTTCTAAATTTACATCATACGAGTAAATAAACATGCTAACATGGCACTGCAATAATTTTTTTCTTTTCTTTATTGATAATACATGAACTAGATGTCATATCAAATTACAACAAAGATTCCATTTCATTATAATAACTTCACAAGTACATGAAAAAATAATACATACCTTTACAAACATAGCTCCAATGAGCTTTAGAACAAATAGTAGTAAGAAGGTCTAGGAATTCCACCTTTCAAATCTTGGTACTTCAGTAGCCTTTAGTGGAGGAGAAGCATCACTCAGGCACCTTTTTTTCCAACCACGAACTTATAATGTGGTCCCCTGCACATCTATCATTCGATAGATGGCCCTCCCTTTGATGAAGAGATTGGTAGAGAAACTAATACTATTAACCAACTAAGCATAGTGTTGTGTCCTACGTAACTAGTTCTTGTGCAATACGACATCCCTCTAGCTAGTATGTAATATAGGATCACGGTGAACTAATAGTTTAGTCATCATGCAGTCTAAGTGGATATTTTGTACATTACACTACTTTGATCAAAGAGTTTCATATAGTATTACTAATGAGGGTCATCTATCATATACACTATTCAGGGTCAATTTTACTTAGGGCTATCTTACACTACTCATAGGTTTATCCTCCAATGGATAGTCAGTCATCCCAAATAACCTATCACCATACTAACTACTAGAAATGAATTAGCATAACAAGTATTTCATAAGTTCCCTCCTATACTAGAAATCTTTATCCTAGGAGTATCACAAGCTCTTCTGAGTTAACTTAATAACTTAGATATTGATCTTTACTTGACTTATTCCTTCATTTCAAACCTAGTATATAGTAACTAATTCCATAGGTACTCTCCTTATATGGAGATCATACAATTAATACATAATACTACTAGAATGCAACATTTCATTTCCTATGTATAGACAGTAAATATAACATAAAACATCCCATGTTCAAACATAGCTAGTATAATTAAATAATTATGTTGTACCTTATGTAATATTACTAAATTCCTTAGTCGAGTACTTTCTCCTATTATGGAGTACTTAAAAACACTTTATAAAAGCATCTCTAAAGCTTCAATTCCCTTTTCTGAAAGCAATTAGGATTTAGCAAATAGTAACCCTGCAAACAATATTCTCCTATTGTGGAGATCATTAAAAACATGTAAAACATAGCTAGAATTTGCTTCATTTACCTTTTCCCAAAAGACATCATTTATGCACAAACAAAAAATACAATTCTAGATGTATTTAAATGAATAACTATAAAGATGGATAGTAGAAGAATATTCGATGCATGTAGTTAGTTTTTCCTCAGATGATAATGACTCAGCCTACACTCACAACAAATTCCAACACTTCCAAACAATAAACAATTTCCTTTCAAGACTCCACTTTTCCTCACACATAAATAAACACTCAAAAAAGGATAATCATACTGGTAATGGTTTGCAACTAATGAAATATATGAAGCTGTAATAATTCAATAATGGAGAATAGAAATTATGAACTAAAACTCAATTCTTAGAGAAATGCATTTTTCAATCAATATGGAAGAATACATAAGGTGAAATCTCAATCAAGAGCTATGTGAGTGCTCTCAAAGAGATGAGTCCCTAAATGAAGAATGACGACTATTTATAAAACCCCAGCCCCAACATATCCCTTCTAAAAAGGTATATAGTTTTCTACCATTGAATTGTGAATAATTCAACTCATTATGTGGTGTAATTTCACTCCCTTAATCTGTTTCAATTTGGTGAGTCAACTTCCAATGATTGACAACAATTAGAAGATTAAATCAAAGGCACATGTGGTAAATTTTACAAAATTGACACCTACAAGTTTAATCATTAGTTGAGGCACCAGTCTTTAGGAATGGCGGATTTGTGAAGATACAGTGAAAAGGTCATTACCAGAATGATGAACACATAGCCTCTTTTATAGGTTGATTCGTCATTGATTCAAAATGCATTGGCATCAATTTCAGATTTTGTTTTGACTCAATTAAGGGTTTAAGTGCATTTATTTTTCATACCCACGTGCATATTTATCAGGGCACACAATTTCCTCAGAGCCTTGCTGAATAAGTCCACATCTCTCATAGAGCCATGAAAGATTTAATTCCAACACCCAAATATGTGAATAAAGTCTTCAGAAATGTTTCAATTCAAATATATTTTTATTTTCATAGTTTGGATGATAAATATTCAAAGGATTTGTAAATAATTCGATTTCCAAAGTGGAATGATAAATATTTGATGGATTTAGAATTAACCTAATCTCCATAGTTTGTAATAATACATATTTGATTGAACTGGAAATAATTCAATTTCCAATAGTTTGCAATTATAAATATTTAATTGAATAGGAAATAATTCAATTTCCTAAGTGAAAGATTATTATAAAATCAATATGGGAAATAATTCGATTTCCAAAAGAATCAATAACATATATTATATTATATATATAATTATAGTAATTAAATAGTATACAAACACACACACACACACACATATATATTTAGATACCATGGTATTATATATATATATATATGTATGTGTATGTGTGTATTATTTTACTATAATATATATATATATATCCATAATATTAATATATTTTTACATATATATCCCACTAAACATATCGTAAGCCAGTCAGCATATCCGATATGTATATGTAAATTTGTAAGGCAATAATAATATAATATTTATAATATCCTCATACCATAGGATGGGTGCATATATACATGTATATATGTCTGTATATATTCATCTATGTGCACGTATATGTAGGTAAACCATATCAATGCATTTGTATGAGCATATCCATTTTCCAACGTATGTTTGTATTGATATGCATATCTCTATGCATACGTGTATATATTATATATATGTATATATGTCCACTCCCTATTCACTTACATCCATTCATGTTACCATTATAATGATTGTAATACCACAAGATAGATACACAGATAAACATCACTCTTAAAAGTGTAAGAAGTAGACAAGACTCCTAATGTCAATATACAACCTATAGGTGACTTATCTAGAACCAACACAACTGACTCAATTCACTCAATCTAAGGTGATGTGTGTGTATGCTTAGATAATTCACTTTACTAGTTAACTGAACAAGCTCCTCTCCCAAGTGATACTTCCCTTCCACCTGGAGGAATGGTTCATATACCTGCATCCACTGACACACGCTTTCAGAAGTCATATGTTCATAACATAAGTAGTATATATAAACATCTCAAAAGATAGAATAACAATAATTTAATAACTATCTACTCTCATTTATGTAGTATATAACCATGAATAACATCAACTGAGATAACATTAAATTAAAACAACATCAAGTGAGATAACATTAAATTAAAACAACATCAAGTGAGATAACATTCATATTGATAACAAGGTTTAAGCATCATTAATTCATCTCCAAAATTCACATTATATTCGCATTTACCCTATCTAGTAATGGAAAAAAATAACTTCACAATTTGGGATGTAACAGGGCAACCATTCTAGGAAAATTTTTATTTAGATCATGTAAAATGAAGACCTATATTGTCTCAAAATTTATATATATATATAAATATTCCATTTGCATGCTTGACATATGAAATTCATCCAACATTTAGAAAAAGTCATAAATTCAATCCAACAAGGGGGTAAACTAGGACCTAGGTCCATATTAATTTGTCATCACCCTTATGGATTTTCAAATGTACCAAAGATCATAACTTAAAATAGGTTGCACAAGGTTCAATGCTTATAATTAATCAAAGGATGATTTGAACATTAATCAAGATTGACTAAAAAATTAATATGTGTAACTCTAATTTTTTTTATCAGTAATAAGATTTTATTTTATTGATAAAGTAAATTCAAAATACATCATCTTCTTGATTTTCATTATAGATCATATACCACCCAAAATTTCATCTACTAAAATGCCACTTTCTCAGAATTTCACATTTTACCTACAATTCCTTACTAAAAAATTCTTGTACATCTACTTCAGATTCAAAAAATACTCCAGATTTACATTCACGGTCCTTTCTTTCAACTACTTCCCACCCTGCAATAAGATGTCAACTTTCCCTACATTCCATGCAGGGCTTAACCCCTAAATTTTAGCAAAAAAGAAAAAAACTTGAGAGTTTCATGATAGAAAATTAAAATTACTAGGAAGCTTTGGCGGAGCTACCCTGGTCCGCTTCTCTTCTTAACCCGTTTATCTTCTTCTTATTCCAAGGACACAACTCCTTCCTCTCCAAATGCTCTACTTTTTCTTGGGCTTGTGCAATTACTGCTTCTACCTCCATCAGTTCCACAAATAGCTTTAATGCTTTCCACTCACGTTCAACCTCCTCTCTTCAGCTGGCTTTAAGTCTCCCTTCTGGCCATCTCACAAAGGGGATGCACTTCTCAACCTCTTCACTCTCTGCATCCTGAATCCCTTCTCTTAAGTCCAATCCTTCTCTTAGGATGGACCATTCCAAGATCGAGTCCATTCCCTCCAAGAAATCTCCATGCACTAGAGCTCTCATCACCCCCTTCACCACTTCAATCACCTCCCCCAAGTCTAAACCCCAAGTCATTATCAAAGAGTAAACATCCATATTCATACAATACCTATGTTTAAGGTCTTTGAACCCCTTGCCTAGTCTCAATTGCACTGAATGCACCAATCTCTCATCATTGTAAAGGAACATTCCTTTTAGCCTCCTTTTTGATGCTTTACCAAAGAAAGAGCAGAGTTGCCTCTTTGTCAAGTAAGCAAGAAATTTTCCTCCATCTTAATTCTATAGCTTCAGAGCCAACACCACTTACCAACCATTTTAGAGCTCTTTTTCCACTAGAGAACTCAAAAGAAGCATCAAGAAAGAAAAAATTAGAGAGTTTCATAAGCATTAATTTTCCATACTCCACCATTAATGCTAGATGTACGTTCAACGTCGCCACTTGACTCCACCAATTCTTTCAGTTGCTTCAAAATTTGGATAACACTCAATTATTCCTTTGCATTTATTTCTACATGCATAACATCCCTCTTAAATCTACCTCCTCTAAAACCAATCATCTTAAGTCTTTGATCCTCATTTCACCAACTTCTTCAAATGTTAAAGCCCACTTCGACAAGGTGTCTCCTTCTACGTTTCCAAATCTCCTTACATGACTTACATAGAAATCATCAAAGGATGTCAACTCCTCTTTAATTTTATCAATTACGTTTTGTAGGTGCCAAGCATGAATACTCCCCTTCATCACTTCCTAGATACTTATGAGAGAATCACCCTCCAAATGAATTTTTGAAGCCCCCAGTTTTTTGCCAAGTCTAATATCCATTAGTACTGCTAGGGATTTAGCTATATTATTAGTCCCTTCCTCCAACTTCTTTGATCCCAAAGCCAATACATTCCCTCTCTAATCACGAGCAATGAAACCTTCCCATAATGATCTAGGATTCCCTTTAGAAGCCCCATCAAAACTCAATTTCCACCATCCCTCCATCGGTTTTTCCAAACTGACCTCCACTGATCCCTTGGAAGCTAGATTAACCCAACCAAGCCCCTTAACAGGCCATGTGTAACTCTACTTTTGATCAATAACATATTTAAGGAAAAAAAATTAAGGTACAAACTTGCTAAATAAATAAAACTATAATGTGATGTAAACCATATAATGTATTTAATTTGTATATAATGTGACATGACAAACCATGTAATGTGATGTAAATCGTAACAAGTGTTCAAACCATAATAATGTGTATGTGCATATAACATGCCATGAAAAACCATAATTTGATGTAAACCATAATGTAAAATGTATGTAATATCATCCAAATTAAAATAATAGTTCAAACCATAATATTGTATAGTTCATGACATGACAAACCATAATGTGATGTATAAACCATAATGTAAAATTTATATATAATGTGACATGTAAAACAACTCAAATAGAAGGATATCTAGTATGGATGAATGAATATGATCCCTACCCTGATCCCTCTCTTAATCCATGTCCTGATCTAGGCTATCTCAATCCCTCTCCTGATCCAAGTTTTCTCAATCCCTATCCTAATCCAACCTGTCTCAATCCCTATAATCTTGTGCCTTGTCCCAAGCCCTGCATAAGTTCAATTACATGTAATTTAATTTAATACACATGTGTATATATGTAAAATTATCTAAAACTTACAATGTACAAGTTCAATGTGCTCAAATGTACATCAAGTAATTTAAATTTAAATTATTCAAATGTACCTCAGCTATATAATGCATGGGATCACCATCACGCTCCAAATCTTCAAACTCTAAAAAATCACCATATTGCTAGAAATTTTCAAACACATTATCTCAATCAGGAGTTAGAACTACTTTAAAATCAATTTTATTGAAATATGTACATGTAAATATTTAGAATGCAATTTATATATAAATTATTCAAGTACCTATCATGCAACATTGAGGGATCCCACTTATATCACAAGAATCCAAAGACACCTCGGGGACATTTTTAGGTGGTACAATACTATTGCCAAAAATAAGTGCACTATATGTGCCACAAACAAGATCCAGTCGTGTGGTAACCTCAACCTGATCTAGAACATGCCGAGAACCTGGACTAGCTGTAGGATGAATAGAAACATGTTGCACATGGGAGCCTATAGGATGGTTTGGAATATCTTGTGAAGTTTCCACCCCTGGCTCATATGTTTACTAGGATGTCAAAATCTAATAAGGGTCAGTACATGATCAAGAGGGATCCCATGCTCCTCATAGATGAAATGGTAAGCTACTAGTAGACCAGTAATGGAGACTACACACACATTATGCATAATTGTGTCACTCATACGAGAAACATCTGATGGCGATTGTAGATTGACATGAATAAATGGATCATAAGTAGTAGATGTAGCCTCAAATGGAGGAAGTCTAATCTTTCACTATAATAAGTATCTACCAATGCTATCATATGACATCTAATCAATCTGTGTGGTGATGGTGGAAATACTATAAAAAATAGAAGATTTGGTGGAGCATGCTGATGTATCCCCTACAACTGCTAATTCCAAATTTTTTGGTAGAACTAAAATGTTTGGACCAACTAATGCCCTCTTGTTCATGAGTGGTGGAAAATTTGGACATCTATACTCAAGTTTTTCAAAAAATCCACCTCTACCCTATTCAAAATGCTCAGAAAAAGATGTGTAGTCCACATCTATCTGCAAATGAAATTTTGCATTTAATTGTTTGCAAAACTAAAGTGACAAATCATCATTGTGAAGCCATCTATTATGAGCTTCCAACCATCTAGGATATATGAATAGATCAACAAGCTCATCTACACATCTATTAACTGTATATCCTCTAATTCTATCTTTTCCCTTATAAAAAGGGAACATGGTATGCACATTATCTTGTGAAACTAACTTACTAACAAGTCTCCATTTATTTGTGCTAGTAACACTCCTGACAAGAGATAAATAAATCTTCTCAATGCTAATATCATCGTAAGGATTGTATGATCGAATGGTCTCAATCATACACAAAATTTCATCTCTAATATTGACTAATATGTCTCTATTAGCCAAATTAGGAGAGTTATGAATGGTTTGATAAAAAAATATCAATGCTTTTTCTAATCTCCCAATACTCATATAAATTTTATCTATCTTGAGCATGATGCTTAGACTAAGGAGAATGGTGAGATCTCTGGTCATCAACCATATATATGTATATAAATAAAGAGATCTGCATATCATTAAAACAAAATATTTAAATTACAAATTTATCAAGTTTGAAAACTAAAACATATTTAAATACAAATCTATCAAGTTTCAAAACCAAATCATTTTTAAATTACAAATTTATCAAGTTTCAAAACTAAAACATTTTTAAATTGCAAATTTATCAACTTTCAAAATTAAAATAGTTTTAAATTACAAATTTATTAAGTTTCAAAACAAAATATTTTTAACTTTATATCTAATGAGATAAAAAGTTATCTCTATGAAATAGAACCTTCTACAACTTAGAGTTCAACATAATAAATGAAAACTCCAAAGAGACAATAAGAAAACAATACATGAAGGTGCAATATAGATAATATTGAAGAAGGTTATGACCAACTCATATGACTCTTTAGTGACCAAAATGAATGTCTATTACAACACTAGTTATAGGGGTTAGAGAAGGAAACCAAATTATAAGTTACAATGTGAACCAATTTTAGTCCAAACCTTTAAAAGTTAAATTAACATTTTGTGTCAGTTATGGCACAAGAGGATGGGGTTTTTGCATCACATAACATTTCCTAATATTATGGATATTGAAAAAAAACTTCCAAATTTCAATATTGAATAACATGGAGTTTGTAGAGGATGCATGCTTTGAAAGCATGCCAAGGTTGCTGCTTTCTCAAGCAAGGAGCATAGGTCTAATAAAATCCTAGAGTTAGTGCATTTGGATGTGTGTGGACTAATGCCAATAGGATCAATTATATGAAGCATGTTCTATGTTTCTTTCATTGATGATTTCTCTTGCAAGACGTGGATATAAATACTTCTTAAAGACCAAGGATGAGATATTTAGTAGGTTTGAATATTTCAAAGGTTTAGTGTTTATCATGCACAACCATCTAATAATTAGATCATGTTCTCTATTTGAATTGGTTTTAAAAATTAAACATGGGTGAACAAAATCATGTTTTTGATGTTGACACACAACTATACATACATATATACATGTATATGAATGTACATATGTACATATACATATGTATACATATGTATACATGTCTGTATGTATGTAAATATATGTATACATTTACATACATACATGCATATGTATATGTATGTATGTATATATGTGTATATATACATATGTGTATATATGTATGTATGTACATATATGTGTATGTATGTATGCATGTATGTATGTATATATGTATGTATGTATACATATGTGTATGTATTTATGTATGTATAAATATATGTATGTACTGTAGGCATCCTTTAAAATCTGCAAACACTAAACTTCATGTAGGGATTAGTATTTCACAAATCTACCAAAATGTCCCTATGAAATACCTTGTAAATGCTTCAAAATACAACAAATGATAAAAGAAGACTAAAAGCATCATGAAAACAAAAACAAGTTACCTATTCCATAGTGGATTGGTGTCACATGTGCAAGTGGCCCTTTCCCAATCCTTGATCAATAGCTTAAAATGATGAAATGAAATGGAGATGAAGAACAAGATTAGTTCTCAAACCAAGAGAGTAACCTTGCATAAAAGTTGTGGATGGATGGATGAGGATTAAGGCCTTCTTTTATAGATTTTCTTGATGAGAGATTGACCAAATGGGTGAATGTGGGACTAAAGATCCACCAATGAGAAGAGGCCACTTGTAAAGTGGTGATAGGCCAATGGATGTGCAAGATTTGGAAAGTGTGCCCATGAGAGGGAGAATTTGAATTCAAATTTGGCAATAAATTTTGAGAGGGGGACAAGAAAATGAGCAATAAATGCAATGTTGGAGGGAGAAATCAACTTGTCATGTTTTTCAAACTTGAGGGTCATGTTGAGTGAAAATATTGGTTTTAATAAATCAATAAATTGATTTATTTGTGCAAGTGGAGATATCTAGAGGATGCAAGTGGGTAAGATTAGCATTTAATCATGGTTAGATTAAATTAATGATGATTAGATTAGTTTGACTTTTAGGACTTGGATATTTGATTTATTTAAATCAGAAAAGGAGAAATATGAATTGGATTTCAATTAAATAAAGTCATGATTTATTTAATTAAATGGATGATGCAAGATAAAGGTTGAATGATGAAATGTTAGGATTGGATGTATTTAAATGAGGTAATGGTAGGCTTAAATCAAATAAAGTTAATTTATTTAATTTAAATGGATGATGAAACTGATTTTCCTACTAAATGGATCAATGTGAATTTTATTTATGAATGAGCGGATGCATATGCATAATGTTAATTTGACGTGTCTACATGTACATACATTACATACACACATATATTTATACATACATACATACACACACATATGTTTATACATACATACAAACATACACATTTTTATATGTACATACATACATACATACATACATACATACATACACGCATACACACATACACATATGTATGCATACATACACACATACACATATGTATACATACATACACACATGCACATATGTTTATATGCATACATACATACATACAAACATACATGTATTCATACATACACAAATACACACATGTATACATACATACATACATGTATGTATGCATACATGCATACATACTGGTAGAACTATAAATTTCTGATGTATTCCATAAGTTGTTTCATACCCCTGAGTTTCCAATCGAGTCCTCACCATATGCTCAGGGCCTCTCTTCATACTATTTTTCTCACATTCTGCCCATTTTTATCCCATAAAATCTATCTAGGTCTGAGTATTTCACATTATAGTCCATATCGGCATGAGAAATCAAGGTCTCCCTGATCCATATTGCATTTTTTGCTAATATACATTTGGTGCATATTATCGACAGGACCTCAGGGATGTCACACCGATTGGGATCATCTGCGGGAACATTTCGGCATGACACAAATCATTGTCTCGATGACAAGAGAAAATTTGTCCATTGGAAAAGGGGGCTATCATTGGCACAAGGTCTTATCGATCGCATTTTGTCTCACCAATCAGCGAGAGAAGGAGCATGTCGGTGAGAGATTTTCTATGGGGTGAAGTCTCAATGAATTGTTTGTGTCTCACACACTAGCATGGAATGACCAAGAACTTCGGCCAAACGAATTGTATTCAGTATGTGGTCTCACCAAATGGGGCGTGTCTCACCGACCAATGTGAGGAGGCTTATTGGCCAAGCTAAGAGGTATCGATGTAGGGTCTTGGCGAATTCATAGTGTCTTACTGACCGACAACAAAAAGAAAACTTCGGTAAGACTAAGGTGCATCAGAATAAGGTCTCGACGAGTACCTCCAGTCTCGCCGACATGCGCAAGGGAGTTCTATCAATAGTTTTCATAGTAAGGTTATATAGTCTTATCGATCTAAATGTCACAATGAAGTTTGCTCCATCAGTGAGAGAATGATATTGTCACTATGACCTATAAGTCATGCCGATGAGGATATGCATATTGGTAAGATTAAAGTGTATCGGAGTAAGGTCTTACCGAAGGTGTTTGGTGTTACTGACACAGTGGAGGGTTTATATCAAAGAACTATCAAGAGAAAGTCATGTAGTCCTGCTGACCTATAAGTCACACCAATAGAATAATTCGGAGAGAGTCTCACCGAATAGATTAATTTGGAGGAATAGGTTCGGTGAGACATTTGGCATCAGTATGAGTCTTTTCAAAGATTCAGTCTTGTCGATGAAATTTATTTCATCGGTAAGATCAATTTTATTGGTGAGAAACTTGAAGGTCATGCTAAGATATGGTTTCATCGGCGAAAAGGTGGTTACATTTCAATGACCAAAAAATTACCATGGGTTGCATCTCGATGAGACATAGGTGATCTGTGGAACCTCCCCCCGACTATGAGTTGTCTCAGCGACACACAAGATGGTAGGATGAATTTTGGTAAAACAAAGTATAATCTGTAGAACATATCCCTGACTCTGAAAGGTC
Organism: Sequoia sempervirens; assembly: GCA_007258455.2. Taxonomy (NCBI): domain Eukaryota; kingdom Viridiplantae; phylum Streptophyta; class Pinopsida; order Cupressales; family Cupressaceae; genus Sequoia; species Sequoia sempervirens. The sequence continues at coordinate 310,366,849 of VDFB02047230.1, forward strand.
ACAGCGAAGTGAATGAGATGAAAGGACATTCATCAGTGAGACTCAAAATTTTGATATGACGACATGACATCATAGTGATGAACAACAAGATGACTGTCGGTATAATGTTGAGGATCAATATGACTACAGAATATCTTGGCGAATCTTCAATGAATATTAACAAAGGCCCGAATACTATTGGCCGACATTTGGAATGCGAAGCGATGTGTCTTTTTAGATGCAAATATATAAATGTTCATTTCTGATTGTAAAGGGTGGAATGGGAGAAATTAGATATAGTAGGTAGATTAGAAATGGATCTAGTAGAATAAAATTCTCAGAATAGAGACTATGATGTATGATTTCAAAATGGAGGTATCAATGAAAATCAGTTGATGCGGCTACTTATTTCTGGTGTTAATTGTCTGTTGTGCTTATCGAAAGTATTACTAAGTTATCTCCAAGATTGATGCTTTTTGGTTGTTTAAATTGGTATAACAAGTATATATTCAATTTGTCAATGCACATTTGTTGTATTTGTGTGGTTAATTAATTGGTTCTTTCAAGGAGAGAGTAAATCCTTTTGGTTGATCACAGTAATCAGGGAGATTCATCTGGATTATTAAGAAGATCTTAGCAATCGCAGTCTTGCATGTTTATACAAGTTATAAACAAAACATATGCCAAACAATTTGAGTGTTCTTCATAAATAAGTTACCCATTTCTATTTCATTTGACTCTGCATACCCAATAAGGCACTAGTCTCTGCATTTCACCATTTAGATTCATTCATTTTCTTTACATCTATTAACTGAGCATATTAGGTTTTAGTTTTAATATTGTATATAATTTATACCAAATTTAATTTTATTTGTCCACTTCCATCTGCCATCATGGACAAATCACTACAAGAAGAGAAGATCAAAAGTCAAGTCTGCCCAATTCATATAGGTACACCTACCTAGGTCTAGCAACACCTGAAGAGTAGAAGGTTAAGCCATTCAACCTTGTTTGTTACCTTAAAATGTATCAAGAGATTGGCAGCCTCTTGAGGTACCCTTTACCTGCATTTTTGAGAGCTAACAAATTGGCGACTCTACTAGGGAATTACATATGAGGCTATTCATGATGTCGCTTATTGAAGAAGCTAGGGATTGGTTTAACAGCCTAACAATAGCCTCTATTGATTCTCTCCAAATATTTCAAGACTGATTCCTTGAGCAATATGGGAATCTAAGTGCACCAGATGCTGCTCTTCATGAATTGATGTGAATTCAGAAAAGTTAGAATGATTCAATTTTTGATTTCAACTGAAATTCAATAAATTGCAAAATAAAATACCTCCTAGATCAAAGTTGCCAGACTCTGTAGCATTAAGTGTTTACCTGAATGCCTTCGATCCTAAAATAGGATATGAACTAATAAATAGGTTCCCAAGAGATTTGGCTAAAGCTCAAAAGATAGCATTAACAATAAAAAACAATAGGAAGGCCGCTAGGATAATCAATAAAAGAGACAACCCTAGGGATCCTCAACAAACCAATAATTATTAATACAAACAGGAGAACACATACAAAAATGAAAGGCCTAGGTTACATGACATGCCCTATAACACAAACTAGAAAGATGGGAAACCTATAACATAAAGGCCTAGAAACAAAGAGACTATTGATCCATTAAGGAAGAAGGGAACTTATATGGTGAGTAACAATTATTTTTGTGAAGTTTGTGATAAGCCACATTCACCAGATTATTGTTTTTTAGCCCAAAGAATGCAAGAAGAAGGAATGTTGATGGGAAACGATGGAGAAGATCACACAATATATCTAACTTCAAATAATTTTCACCGTGTTGAGGAGAGGTACTCATCTTCAGAGGATAAAGGTTATGAGTATAATGTTTCAAATCAGAAGTACACATGGCTGAATAGCAGATCCTTTCTGATTCTGAGGAAGATTATACAGAGCAACATTCTAATAAGATGCCTACTCAGGGCGGCATGAGGAAACTCACTGAAGAGGAGATAGAGAGATTAAATGTTGCTGCAGTTGAAGAAGCGAAGAGTAAGTACTGGTTGAGAAATAGGACAGTGAATGAGAAGGAAGGTGTCTCTAGGGGAATCTTTATGAATAATCAAAAAGTGACACAGGGAGCTTCGAAGAAAACAAAAAACAAACAAAATAATAAAAGCGAACATAAGCTTGTCCAAAAGGAGGAAGTAAAGGAATTACATAAAGAAATACAAAAGACTAATCAGCCAAGTAAAAAGGAAAAAGAAGAAAACAAAGGAGAAACATTAGAACAAAAGAAAATGATTAAGGCTGAGGGTTCTTCTTTTGAATTCACTCAGGCTTTATCTCAGGTAAAAATGTTTGTGCCACTACTTGAGATGATGAAAATTAAGGAATGTAGGGACAGTGCAGTTCAATTGATAACACATGGTAATTCTGAAAGTAAGAGGGCCACTAAAATTATTAATCAGCAAGAGAAACTAAAATCCTAGAAGTGTGCCTTAGTAATTCAGTATTAAATTCCCCATCAGTTGAACATTTTTTCACTACATTACTAATAAATAACAAATTGTTGAGGAATTGCATGATAGATTCTGGCACTGCCATGAATATTATGCCAGTAGGAGTTATGAAACAACTTGGTATGTGGGTGGATACTACTAGAGGGAATTGCTATGCAATGGATAACAGACCTATTCTTGTGGTGGGTATAATGAAAGATGTTGAATTCAAGTTAGCTGCATATCCTCAAGTGGCCTCTAACATTGATAGACCAGTTATTGACACCCCTCCTCAATTTGGGATTCTTCTATCAAGATAGTGGACGAGAATAGTTGGTGGAAATGTCTAGTTTGATCTGTCTTATGAAACAATTCTGGTAAATAGTCAGGAAGTGAAGTTATATAGGGAACCAAGGATGAATTAGGTTGTTGACTGTGTGCCACAAGATCAAATCAATTGCTTTTGTGATGTTGATTTTGGGAGTTTTAAGATAGAACCAGCCTAGCCATAATTAACCAATAGTGATCCAATTGAAAAGCATGTGGCACAAAATTGCAATGAAGTTTGGAAAATGTATTTCGATGGAGCATGCAACCAAGAAGGTAATGGAGCTGGGATTGAGTTTTTTTTGCCTGAAGGTACTACATTTAAGTACTCATTCCTGTTAACATTTGAATGTACAAACAATGTGGTAGAATATGAAGCTTTAATAATAGGTTTGAATATAGCTGTGAAACATAAAATCAAGTTGCTGACTGTCCTAGGGGATTCTGAGTTGGTTGTTTCACAAATTAAGTCCAAGTATGCAGCAAAACATAAAATACTGAAACAATACAAGAATGTTGTATGGGACACAATTGAGTTGTTTGATGGCTTCTCAATTGAGTGGATTGACAAGTCAAAGAACATAATGGCTGATTTTTTAGCAAATGTGGCATTGAAAAGGGATGACATTACATTGGATGGAGTATCACAAATTGAGTTCAAGACAAGGCATGTTGTGCTCGATAATATATATAGTTGGTAGGTCTTTAATGATGATACTGATCTTTTGAAGTTCCTCCACTGCATAGATCAATATGAAGCACATGAAATTGATTTCAATGCCTTTGTTGAGGAAGTGGATGGGAAGCAAACAATATTTGGGAAGGATATCTTGTAGCTTAAAACAAATAAGCTTCCTAAGGGCTTAGTGGCATTGGAGAGGGTGTATGATGGAAATGATCGATCCCTCATAAAGCAAACACTAGTAAATAGGGAGGATATTGAAGAGATTAACTTGGGGACTAAAATTGCACCAAGAAGGGTGTATATAGGGAAGAAAATAAGCCCTACAATTAGAAGAATGTTGATAGAGTTGCTAAGAAAATATAAACATGTGTTTTCTTGGTCTTATGAAGATTTAAAAGCATATAGGGAAGATTTGTTTCAGCATGAAATACCATTGAAGCTAGATGCTAAGCCATTCAGACAAAAGAAAAGACCCATAAATCCAACATTGGAGCCTAAAATGCAGGAAGAATTGGCAAAGCTCAGAGATGGGGGAATCATTGAACCAATCAGGCAATCAACGTGGGTCTCAAACTTGGTCCCTGTGAGAAAGAAAAATGGAGATATCAGGTTGTGTGTAGACTTCATAAATCTAAACATGATATCCCTCAAAGTTAATTATCCTCTACCCAATATGGAGGCTATATTGCATAAGGTAATAGGGTGCGAACTGTTATCTATGATGGATGGGTTTTCAGGGTATAACCAGGTCAAGGTCAAAGAATCTGAACAATATAAGATGACATTTACAACTCCTTGGGGAACATATGTTTATCTGAGAATGCCATTTGGTCTCACCAATGCAGGAGCAACCTTCCAAAGAGCTATGGATGTGGCATTTGCAGATTTGATCAATGTTATCATGGTGGTGTATAAGGATGACCTGACTACTTATTCAAAGAAGGCTGAAGATCCTGTTCAACATCTGGAGAAGGTATTTATTAAAGCCTTAGAGTATGGTATCAGATTGAACCCTCATAAGTGTCATTTTGCAGTCACAGAAGGTGAGCTCTTGGCCAGACATATTGTTTCAAAAGAAGGGATTAAGATAGATCCTGAGAGGGTTGAGGCCATTGATAAAATTCCTATTCCTAAAACTATCAAGGCTATACAGTCATTCTTTGGAGAGATTAATTTTGTTAGGATATTTGTTTCTAACTTTGCTAAGATCATTAAACCCATATCAAAAATGTTGAAGAAGGGACAAAAGGTAGAGTGGACTGCAGAAGCCTTGGAAGCTTTTATATCCATAAAACAGGCCATCAAGGAGGCTCCTATCCTTAAGTCTCTGGATTTTTCAAAGCCTTTTCAGATTTTTTCATTTGCCTCAATGCATACTATTGTTGCTGTTATGTTACAGAAGAATGAGGATGGTTATGAACAGTTTGTGTCTTTCTTTAGTAAGTCATTACAAGGGTCTGAATTAAAGTATGATATAATGGAAAAATAGGCATTTGCATTAGTAAAAGCTATAAAAGCTTTCAGGCCATATCTTGTTGGAGCAAAGGTGGTTGCTTATGTCCCTCATGCAGCTGTTAAAGATATTCTGACACAGTCTAAAGTAACAAGAAAAAGATGTAGATGGATTAACAAAATCCAAGAGTTTGACATGGAGATACTAATTACTAAACTGTTAAGAGGTCAGGGCTTGGCTAAGTTGATGGCAAAGGCGAATATTGAAGCAAACCAAATTTGCAATGTAGAAGAAGAGACTGCAATTGCGAGCATTGAGCATACTCCATGGTATGCAGATATCATGCATTATCTTAAATACATGAAGTGTCCAAAGGAATTGAGTGATAACTAGAAAAGAACTTTGAAGTTGTAGGCATATAAGTATGTCTTCATGGATGGAGATCTGTTTTGGAAGAATAGGGATGGTATACTATTGTTATGTCTAGATGAATCACAAGCCAGACATGTCTTAAGTGAAATGCATGAAGGGGTTTATGGAGGAAATTACTCAGCAAAGACAACTGCGCATAAAATTCTTAGGGCAGGTTACTATTGGCCGAAGGTTTTTAATGACTCTTTTACATATGTAAGAAAATGTGAAGCCTGCCAGAAATTCTTTGGAAAATAGAAGTATCAGGGAGCTTTGCCACTATGACCCTTGCAGGCTGATGCCCCTTTCCATCAATGGGGAATTGATTTCATTGGAGAAATACAAGAAAAATTGAGTGGAGGACATAAGTGGATACTTGTAGCAACTGATTATTTTACCAAATGGGTTGAAGCAATCCCAACTAAACAGGCTACAAGTAGAGTTGTGACAAATTTTTTAATGGAAAAAATCATTACCAGATTTGGTACACCAATAAGATTGATCACTGACAATGGGATGTGTTTCAGATTAGATGAATTCAGAAATTTTTGTAGCACATATGGCATTACCATTTCTTATGCAGCCCCTTACCATCCACAAGCTAATGGTCAAGCAGAGTCTAGCAATAAAAGTCTTCTAAAGATTATAAGGAGGATGTTAGGTCAAAACAAGAAAGCTTGGGATTTAAAATTAAAACTAGTTGTTTGGGTTGATAGGATTACAGTAAAAAAAGGCAATTGGAAAATCTCCATTTGAATTGGTGTATGGGACACAAGCTAGGATGCCTTTGCAGAATTTGTTACTAGTCTACAAGTTTGTCCTTTAGGAAGATTTGGATATTCTAGAACCTATGGAGGAAAGATTGGAGCAACTAGCTGAACTTGATGAAATAAGGAGAGTTGCGCAAAATCAAAACATGAAGTTATAGACATAGATGAAGTATCTATTTGATAAAAAGGAAAAAGATAGAAAATTTGAGGAAAATGATTTTGTACTAATGTGGAATGCAAGGTGTCAGGAGAAGGGCAAGCATGGGAAGTTTGAAGCCTTGTGGCTGGGACCTTTTGTGGTTATTGGAAAGAAAGGTGAAGATTCATACTATCTACAAAATATGGCTGGTGAAGATCAGGAATTGCCTGTACATGGAAAATTTCTGAAACATTTTTTCTCTTGAAACAATACAGAGGATCAAGGATTTCCAGTGCATGGACAATTCTTAACAATCCTCTCAAAATTCTATCTTCCATGCATAGTAGTCTAGGAAATAAAGGAACAGGACTTGACAATACATGGACAATCCTAATTTTCCTTCTTTCAAAATAAAAATTTCCATGTGTAATAGTGTAGGGTCAAATTCATTTCCATTCATTCCATCTTGCTCACATAATCCATCATCTTCTGTCTGGTCTGCTCACCCAAAGATCTGGATCCTTGCAATGATTTTACAACCATTCATCCCCAGATGGAGCCACTGTTAGAACTGTAAAGTTTTGATGTATTCTATAAGTTGTTTCATACCCCTGAGTTTCCAATTGAGTCCTCACCATATGATCAGCGCCTCTCTTCATACTATTTTGCTCACATTCTGCCCATTTTTATCCCATAAAACCCATCTAGGTCTGAGTATTTCACATTATAGTCCATATTGGCATGAGAAATCAAGGTCTCCCTGATCCATATTACATTTTTTGCTAATATACATTTGTTGCAGATTATCGGAAGGACCTAAGGGATGTCACACTGATTAGGATCATCTGCAGGCACATTTCAGTGTGACACAAATCATTGTCTCTGCGACAAGAGAAAATTCATCCATTGGAAAAGGGGGCTATCATCGACACAAGGTCTTACCGATCACATTTTGTCTCACCGATCAACGACAAAAGGAGCATGTCGGTGAGAGATTTTCTTCAGGGTGAAGTCTCGGCAAATTCTTTGTTTCTCACCAAATAGCATGGAACAACCAAGCACTTTAGGCAAACAAGTTGTATTTGGTATGTGGTCTCACCAAATGGGGTGTGTCTCACCGACCAATGTGAGGAGGCTTATCAGCCAAGCTAAGTAGTATTGATGTAGGGTCTTGGCAAATTCATAGTGTCTTACCGACCGACAACAAAAAGAACACTTTAGTAAGACTAAGGTGCATCAGAATAAGGTCTTGGTGAGTACCTCCAGTCTCGCCGACATATGCAAGGGAGTTTTATCAATAGTTTTTGGAGTAAGGTTATACAGTCTTGCCGATCTGAATGTTACACCGAAGTTTTCTCCATTGGTGAGAGAATGATATTGTCACTGCGACTTATAAGTCACACCGATGAGGATATGCATATCGGTAAGACTAAAGTGTATCGGAGTAAGGTATTACCGAAGGTGTTTGGTCTTGCCGACACAACAGAGGGTTTATATCAAAGAACTGTTGGGAGAAAGTCATGTAGTCCTGCCAACCTATAAGTCACGCCGATAGAATACTTCAGGGAGAGTCTCACCGAATAGAGTAATCTGGAGGAATAGGTTCGGTGAGACATTTTGCATTGGTATGAGTCTTTTCGAAGATTCATAGTCTTGTTGATGAAATTTATTTCATCAGTAAGATCAATTTCATTGGTGAGAAACTTGAAGGTCACAACAAGTATGGTTTCATTGGTGAAAAGGTGGTTATGTTTTAGTGACCAAAAAATTACCACGGGGTGCATCTCGGTGAGACATAGGTGATCTGTGGAACCTCCCCCCGACTATGAGTTGTCTCATTGACACACAAGATGGTAGGATGACTTTCGGTAAAAAAAAGTATAATTTGCGAAACATCTCCCCAACTCTAAAACGTCACAGTGAAGCAAATGAGATGAAAGGACATTCATCGGTGAGACTCAAACTGTCGATATGATGACATGATAGCATAGCGATGAACAACAAGATGACTGTCAGTATAATGTTGAGGATCAGTATGACTACAGAATATCTCATCGAATCTTCAGTGAATATTAACAAAGGCTCGAATATTGTTGGCTGACATTTGGAATGTGAAGCGATGTGTCTTTTCAGATGAAAATATATAAATGTTCATTTCTGATTGTAAAGGGGGGAATGGGAGAAATTAGATATAGTAGGTAGATTAGAAATGGATCCAGTAGAATAAAATTCTTAGAACAGAGACTATGATGTATGATTTCAAAATGGAGGTATCAATGAAAATCAGTTGATGCAGCTGCTTATTTCTGGTGTCAATTGTCTATTGTGTTTATCGAAAGTATTACTAAGTTGTCTCTATGATTGATGCTTTCTGGTTGTTTAAATTGGTATAACAAGTATATATTCAATTTGTCAGTACAAATTTGTTGTATCTGTGTGGTTAATTAACTGGTTCTTTCAAGGAGAGAGTAAATCCTTTTGGTTGATCACAGTAATCAGGGAGATTCATCTGGATTATTAAGAAGAGCTTAGCAATCAAAGTCTTGCATGTTTATACAAGTTATAAACAAAACATATGCCAAACAATTTGAGTGTTCTTTAGAAATAAGTTGCCCATTTCTATTTCATTTGACTCCACATACCCAATAAGGAACTAGTCTCTGCATTTCACCATTTAGATTCATTCATTTTCTTTACATCTATTAATTGAGCATATTAGGTTTTAGTTTTAATATTGTATATAATTTATACCAAATTTAATTTTATTTGTCCACTTCCATCAACCATCGTTGACAAATCACTGCAAGAAGAGAAGATCAAAAGTCAAGTCTTCCCAATTCATATAGGTACACCCGCCTAGGTCTAGCAGCACCTGAAGAGTAGAAGGTTAAGCCATTCAACCTTGTCTATTACCCTAAAACGTATCAAGAGATTGGTAGCCTCTTGAGGTACCCTTTACCTACATTTTTGAGAGCTAACACATGCATATATACATACATACATACATACATACATACATACATACTTTTATGACTAGTAGACAAGGCATGGGCATTACTGGTGGCACTATATGTAAAACTAATCACTGGCTAAAATCTCCTTGTTATTCTGGAACACTCAGTTAATGCAATGAAACTTGATATGAAACATATCAATTAATTATTGATATATCCCAACTAAGGGTAGATTAATAAATATATATATTTATGCTTCGATTATAGTTTGAAGACTTAAAATGATGTTAGAACTAAATAGACATGGTTGTTCTTTAGTAGTTTTTGAGAAATGGATAAAATGAAATTACTTTGCTTTTATCCATAAAGGAACACTTTTAGATAGTATGAACTTCTGTATGTTTTGAATCTGTGTTAGGAACTTCAATATATTGAAGGATTTAAGATGTGTTCAAGCTTTATGATTGCTATATAATCAATAATGCCATGTTTTGCTAGATGAGTTTGGACATTGGAACATTTTAATTGTTTTTTCTACTTGTAAGAAATGTTTGTGAGTATGTTTGATCAAAATTTACTTGTGGTGGACATTTCATTGCAGCCCTATGGATTTGATGTGGGGGCATCTAAAAGAGGAGTTGTTTTAAAGGGATTGGACTTGGGAGTTCAAGGCATGAAAGTCAAGGCCTAGGTGAAAAATAGTATTATTTTCTACTAGATTGTTTCTCTTAAATTAATAAGAGATTTTTTGGAAGGGTTATCATTCTAGTGTTATTATATGAAGAGATTTTTTAGATATTAGTAAAGGGTTAACACAATTTAGGCATGGAAAATATAATTGTGTACAATGGAAATCTAGAAGAGTGGGTGCAAGGGTCCTTTATTGAACATTGCTATAGTGACTATAAAATGGTTAGGCTTTGAAGTGAATAGGAAAAATAATGGTAGAAGATATAGAAAATTACCTTGTTAAAATTTCTAGTTTTGAAATTTAGATTTTCCATCATCTAAAAAAAAAAATCATGTACAACGTTTGCTAATAGTACCACTTGAGCTTGCATATGACTATAAAGGAATTCAAGAAATTCTGCCAGATGAAACACTTGAGGTAATATTTGTTTTATATCATTATTTTGCATGCAAGAGGTCATTGAGTTAAACCATTTCTCAACTCTTTTCTACTTTAAAAGATGTTTTGGTGTTGTAAATTGAAATTTATTCTAGATGTAACTTAGAATAGTTTCTTCACAATTTATTTACAAAAAAAATTGGATGCTCTTCTGTAACAATAATGAGATCTTAGGTTTGAAATTTTTTAATATAATTTACAACTTGGGACTTCAGTGAGCAAGTATCAAAATCCCATAAAAACCTAGACATGGATTTTCTTAGAGGAAAATAGTGGCAATCCCAAAGACATTCTAGATCTTTGGCTAATAAGGAGAGGAAAATGCGAAAGGTGAAAGAAGAAAATGTAGAGCATATAAGGTTGGTCTCCAGCTCTTAGAACCCTATTAATAAGGGTTTATTCATTACCAAAATTGTTGTAACTGTAAATAAGGGTTTATTCATACCCAAAACTGAATATCTCAAATTTATTCAAACTATTCATAATTCATATGAGATGTCCAAAGTTCATTTCCAAAAACAAAATTTACAGTACCATTCACAATTTATTGCCATTTTTTTTCACAATGTCATTCTAACTTCTAGGCATTTTATTTAGAAAATTGTAAACAATCATATGGACACACTATTATGTGTCTATAATATCACCACAACTATCAAAATATCCTTGCAGCTCTAACAAACACAAGAAAAACCCCAAACTTGAATGCACAACCCACTGAGACCACATACAAAATATGCCAAACAAGAGAAGAAGAAATGCGATGAAACCTAGTGTTTGATTTAATTTTATCATCGCTAAAACCATAGCTTGATCGACCACGTCTCACCCTCAACACTTCTATCTGAACATGCAAAAATGGGGTGGGCCCCCTTTTCTTTTAATTTTATAATTGTTGGTTCTGGTTGAAAAGTGTTTGGTTAGAAGAGTTTAGGCTAAAACCCTATTGGCCGAATATGTACCACCATGTCGACACCATGTCACTGTTGAATGGTTTTGGCTGAAAACCTCTTAGTTGAACACTTTTTGGCTGGAAATAGTTCGCTCGGAATCATTTAGTTGGCCAAAAGTGTGACAAAACTTTGTGCTTTTACCCACTCTAACTATACCAATCAACATTAATGTAGAGTAAAATATCGAAACACCTATTGAAGATATAAATAATGGATCAAATTTACCAAATGCAAACCAAAAACAAGCACCAATCATCACACCTATTGAGACAAGGAATGATAAAACAAATGTACCAAATGAAAACCAAGAACACACACCAATCATAACATCTTGTCAAAATATTTGTAAAATACCAAATTATCTAATTGACAGATGACAAAAATTTGAAACAAATGCCCGACAAAATTCTTGAATACACTTGTTGAAGAATGACTAATTAAATATGGAAAAACTATTTTGAGAGCTTAAGTGAAACTAGAAGGTGTCAATTGTTTGTTGAAATGATTAAAAGTATTAATTTTAGAGACACTATGAGGATCTTTGGCTTAAGATCATTGAATACCAATGGTGAAATAACTATTGTAAGAAATCTAATTAGTGTGTATCAATGAATAGGTTTAACATCACACACTAAAGATAGAATGTTAACCAACACGTTCTTACATCAACTATATTAAGCAATAGAACTAAAAAATAGCATTTGATTACCAAAACAAGTAGGTCACTAAAATAATTAGAACATTATTAAATTCCATGGGAGATGTGAAGCAATTGAGGATCCTAATATTAATCCTCTATGTGCATTTTCGGCTAGAATTCCACGCAAAGACAAGGTTGTTGATACATTAAGAGTGTTAATTATTTTTTTTTGGAAGAATAACACAAGAGTTTTACCCAATAAAGGAGATGTGTTAGAAGGAGAATAGGATCCTGAAATCGTGAACCACATCTTAAACACTTGTTGGATACGACTCAAACTCATTTTTATGAAAAGTTTATTCAAACTTATCCTCAAGTGAGAATTAGTCAAAGTTTTTTTAAAATGGTCAAACCTTTTTATGTTAAGATAAGTCATGCATGCACTACATTTTGGTGTAGGATGCATATTGAATTTTCCATGCATTATGATATTTTTTGTCATATATGTGTTACTTTGCATACTAATGATATTTTGTAGGAATATGGCATATAAGTTCCTCCTAAATTATCAAGAGATTTTATTTCAAGTGTATTATGTAGAAGAGATGATAGCTATTTTTTTTATAAAAACATCGTGTTTGAAAAGATCATGTGCTACTTGTGGTAGTTTGCAACATTTAAAAAATTTCTACATTTAGAGAGTAGACATGAAATTGGAAAAAAAACTCATTACTTTTGGAAAATACAAGATAGTGACATTTGGGGTGGAAGATGGAAAAGTGTTGAAGAGATGTGAGTTAATGAATACAGATTGTAGGATAGGGTAAAATCAAGGTACAAAGCATGAATCAATAGTAGCAACCACCAACTACCTAAAACTCAAGCCCTAAAGACCCTAATTCAACAATGAAGTACAAATGACAATAGAAACATAAATAACAAAGCAATAATACCATAATTCCCATGCCATAGTTGAATCACCTTCATTTCTCTTCTCCAATTTTCTTTATATGCTTTCTTGCCCTCATATTTGTACTATGCAAGAATAATCCTTATGATAGTCATGGAAAAATATCAATGATAGTGGTTGTAAGGTTGAAATGAAAAGGATAGGTCTCTTTTATAGAAAACCATTTCAAAATGAAGGGCTAGGATTAAATGATGAATAATGATGATGATCAATGGATGCGATTGATTTGATAAGCAAGGAAATAGGGTTAGGGGAAAAATAGGGTTTAGTTAAGGATGGATAGTGGAGATTAGAAGGTAATAAAATCTTATCAAGGGTGTAGGTTAATTGAGATGAAAGAGGTAAGGATGACATGAAAAAAGAGGTTGTTGGAGTAAATTAAATAATAAAATTACTTAATTTAGGAGGGAAAGTGAATAATTAAATAATTAATGTAATTATTTAATTATAGAAGAAGAGGGAAAGGTTGACTTTTAATTAAAATAAATGAAAAACAACTATTTAATTAAAAGTGGAGGAAAATGATAAATTATTAAATAATTTAATTAATTATTTATAGTGGAGGGAAAAATGAGAAATAATTAAATAAATAAGATTTTATTTAATTATGGAAGAGAAAGCTAATGAATAATCAAATAATTAAAATAATTATTTAACTGCAAAAAGAAAATGTAAAATGAATAATTAAATAAATAGGAATTTATTTAATTATAGAGGAAAAAGTTTAATCAGTGACATAATTAAATAAATATCAAGTTATTTAATTAATAAAGGAAGAATAAAAGGGGAAATGAATTAATTAAATAATTAATTTTATTTAATTAATAGAAGAATATGACTTTAGAAAATAATCAATTAATTACAATTATTTAATTATGAGAGGAAGAACAGAAATCAATGTGAAAAATGGTGTTCACAGGCTTAGGACATTTTTCAGTGTCTACATTTTTCCCCTCTTTGATACAATGTGAAGTCATTTGAACATTGCATTAAAGAATAAATAGGAAAAAATTAGCTCAGAATATGCCCAATGAAGATGGGATAGACCTATGCTCCCTCAATTTCTTTTTTTCAAATTTTGAAAGAGTTTCAATTTTTTTGAGAAATTGTTCCGATAAGCAACTCTGATAGTGGATAACACATTGATAGAAAAATGTTTTAGTTATAGGACCTTCAGGGCATCTGCATTAGGTTGTGAACTCAACATTTGATGCACTCAACTAAAAGGATGGTAAAAATCCCACCCTATGGCAGTATAAATAGGATTTTGGGGGGTAAAAATGGTCATTTTGGGATTTTTGATTTGAGTGAATAGTGAGCTTTGAGGGTGAGCTTGTTGCGGAGCTGCTTCTAGAATGTCACATGTACCAGTTTCCTCACACCTCAGATTTAGAGTTTAGACCTACAGATGGCCAGAGTGCTCAAGGGCGATGGTATGTATACCTTTCTTTCCTCACAATTTTATCGATTTTTAGTAGATTTTAGGGATCAAAGTTGAGCAAATAGATATGGTACACATTGTGCATTGTAACTATTGTCATGTTTTCCATAAGTCTAGCTTAGTTCGCCACATTTTTACGATGCAACACAAGTTTCTATCAGAGTTTCCTATGTGGGGATGACTCACAAATGTTAAGTGCAATGCATGTGACTTTGTGTGATGCAACTATGATTTAGAATGGCACATGTGATATTATGAGTCACATTTTTGGGTTTATGTGACACGTGTGTTTGTGTGATGCAAGGTATGGTTCATATGCCACAATTGATTGAAAGCCTACATGTGTGTCATGGTTTGAAAAATTTGCATTTCTAAGTCACATATGCTGATTTGTGCAACACATTTGATTGTTTCTCTATAATAAAGGTCCAATAGGCTTTTTTAGGATTTCCAAGTGACATAATGTGCTTACTTGTGATCATAGGTGACATTTCTACATATCTACACTCATGAGAGTCAATCATCCACCTTTAGAAAGCAAGACCGGTTGACTAATGTAGAGAGGGATCAACTTCATGCTCCAGGATTATATCATGTCACTTTCATGCCCATGGTTTGGGCTAATTGAGGCCTAATGAAAACTCTTGCCGAGAGATGGGATTCAGAGACTAGTTCTCTTTATTTTCCCACTAAAGAGGTCATCATGACCATTGAGGATGTCTAGAGGATTCTGAGACTTCCTATCCATGGAGAGCATGTGGAATATGATCTCGACTATGGGTTTGTTGTCATTTAGAGGTATTTTGAGGATGAGGACATTGTGAAACTCAACATCAATGAGTATGAGATTCATTCAGACATGTTGGATGATAGATATGAGTTCTTCGTCATGGTTCTTTGCACCATTACTAGTGGTGTCATGATACTTGATCATTGAGGACATAGATTACCTATTGGATTGGGGGAGATGTTGATTGGCATGATAACTCACAGGATTGCCTACACCTCGGGATCATGCCTTCTTGCTATGCTTTACTTCCAACTACATGATGTGGTCTATAGACATGCATAGTTTATCAGTTGTGGCACTACCCTATGTTGGAAGTTGAAGCAAGTGCATCAAATGGTTGTCATTGATGTCAATAGGTTGTCATTGATGTCAACATAGTACTGAATGCATGTGTTGTTTACCACAAGCTATTTCCTATTGAATATAACCATTATAGATGGTCTAGTGTGTTGATTTTTAGGTCTAATTTCTACCGTGAGGACAAGCGATGATTCATATATTCAAAGATCTTGGTCAACTCAATGTGTGCAATATTTTATGTGGATATAAGGGTGACCTAATTGACAAAAAAGATATATATACATATATAGAGAGACTCTTTGGGGGGAAAAAAGAAGATAGAAAAAGAGTGTGATAGTAAGAAAGAGAAAGAGACAGTACAACATAGTAGAGTAAGCGAAGCAGGAAAAGACAATAAAGTGTACATGATCATATCAGAATTATTTAGCAATTATTGAAATATAGTACTATCTATATAGAGCTTCATCTGAAACTGAACTCTACACAACTAAGGTGTAATCTATCAGTTCACACTTTTAGCTGTAAGCCTTAACTTTTGTATCTCTGTAGCAATGAGCCCTCTGGGTTGTAGCCTTGTTGGATAGTGAGTCCTTATTGTAGGTAGTGAGCCTTATCTCAGGAAGTGAGACTTATCTTAGGTAGTGAGCCTTTTTGTAATCGGTTTTGATATTCTCTATAGTGCGAGTTAATCCTCATCGTGCTTTTTCCCTCATTGGGTTTTCCACGTAAATATGGTGTTATTGTGTTTGTGCATTGGATTTGACTTTCTACATTGGAATTTGATGATCAATCATTTAATTAGTTTATGTATTAGTTTCAGTAATTGAATTGAAGGTTATAATCAATGACAACTTATTCACCCCCCTCTCAGTTGTCCTATCCAACAATTAGTATTAGAGCTTGGTCCTTTGGAATAAATTTAACAACTTGAAGGAGATCTTGGTAGGTTGAACTAAATGATGAAGGGATTTGACTTAGATGAATAATTAAGAACATATAATTTAGAATCTAAAAAATGTAGATCTGAAATAAAATGTTAAGCAAGCAGGGGAATGCATTCAGAAACTAAGAAATTAGATCTAGAAGTTCAAGTTGAAACATTACCAGGAACTAAAGGAAGCAAAGGAGATTGTTAAAAATCTAAGGATGAAACTTGAAGAAAGAAAAAGAGTGGAAGAGAACCTGAAATTGGAAACTGAAAAAAGCAAGGCAAAGGAAGGATCCCTAAAAGAAATTGTCAATCAAAAGAAAGAAAAATGTGATAAGCTTGAACAAGAAGTAGTAACCCTTAAAGATGATCTGGAAAAAGTGAAAGCTCATGAAGAAAGGTCCAATACAAGCTCTACAATAATTGATGAATTGATTTCATCTCAAAAACTTGCAAAGGATAAAGGTGGTTTAGCACTTGAAGAAGGACAAAATTCAAAGACTAATCCAGTTTTCAACAAATTAGACAATCAAACGAAATTTCAAGGTAGTACTTAGCAAGGAAAGAATCAAAGGATCAATAATGGAAGAATACCCATCTGACAACCTAATTCTCAAAGGTACCCATATTTTAATGGCTTTTTTTTCTCATGCAATAAATTTGGACATAAAGTAACCAAATGTAGAAGTAGGATGAAATAGAATAGAATGAGTCAGAATGTTGGATTCATTGTTGGAAAATGTTGCAACAAGTTTGGACATAGAGCTATCGTATGTAGAAACCATATGATGATAAACATATTTGATACAAAAAGAAAAATTCAATCTTTTCAAGGCTACTGTTACATATGCGATATCTTTGGACACAAGGATAATTAGTGCAGGATAAAGGAAAAAAAAATCATTTGATCTTGGATATGTTATGTGCTACACTTGCAACAAACCAGGACATATCTCAAAATTTTGTAGAAGCAAAGTTGGGAAGAAATTGAATCCAGAACAAAAGAACAAGACTATGAACAAGGTAGATCTAGAAGGAGAGAAATGGAAAAAAATTGGAGAAAGAAGAACCTGAGAACAAGGATGAATCAAATGGCCCTATATCTATATCTGGTGCAAATATCTCTTATAAGGACTGAACCTAATAATGGTTTTAGGGGGAGCATTCACAAGAAAAATCTAGAAAACCCCCGATATATGAGGTGTCATGTAAAGACACATGGATATGTGATGATAATCTCTATTTGAAGGCATTAAAGAAAATTCCTATAGAAAAAATGCAAATCAGGAAATTTGCAGATCCCCTCTTAGGTCATAGTGTTTCTCAAAGATAGTTGTTAAAAGCTGAAAAATAATAAATGCAAAATTGATCTGGCAGCTTTGACAAAAGAAGGTACTAATAGACTAAAGTACAAATGATGATGTCACAAGTAATAAATTATATTTTATGATGAAACCCTAAAAGTGACAAGTTAAATAAGAAATATTGAGTAGTAATTTTCATCATGAAGTGAACAAGCTAAAGAATAAAGAGCAGCTAAGAAATATAAAGTTAGGGTTATTGGCAAGCGACAGTAAAGAGAACAAGGCTAAAAAATGGAGTTGAAGGGAATGGTGATATTTAATCTGTGCAACAATGAATTACAAAAATTAAGCAGAATTCAAGGTGATCAGATGATCTTTCAACAAACCCTATGAGATCACGAAGGAAGCAATTGCAACGATAATAGGATTATGCAATAATGAACTCGTTCAAGTCAAGAAGTCAATAAATAACAAGGAGGTTGAAGCCCTAACTAGGGTAACAATAGATCAAAGGGCACTTCTAATTCATACTATAATCCTACCAAGGATAAGGTATGTGACATATCGAATTTCATATAAGATTTATTTTAGAAATAGGGAAGGCTCTACTTCGGCGATTGCCATTTATGTTGCACATCAAATGGTTGAGAAGAAAGAGGATTTTGACTTGTGTGAGTTACTGAGGAATCAATTAATGGAGAATATAACTATGACAAAGAATGAATATTACCCTTTTTATTTTGGATCTCTAGTTATATGTTTGATGATATATTTTTTGAAATCATTACCATTGAAAGAAAATGTTTTGTGGAAGTTAGTTATACTAGTTGGGAAGCAAGTATACTAATATGAAGAAGATTGGAGATGAATGGTTGTTACGACCATCATATGAATAGGATGAGATTACAGATGCCCTAGATACTTACATAATTCATAATGATATTGACCTAAGTGTTGTGACAAGTTCTTTATCAAAAGTATTGATTGAGTAGATTGAAGAAAGACTAATGGAACAGTCACCTAGTGAAACAATAGAAAAAGACAAAATTCAATTAGCGATGGAAGAAAGATGTTGAAATGCATAGAAGAAATTGATTGAGAGTATAAATGAATTGAAAAACCATATCAAGAGTGTAAATAGCATGTATAGGTATTGTGTCTGGTGGCCTACTGCACTATTGGAAGCTACAGAGCAAAAATTGATGCTATTGAGCTTGAACTAAATTCTATTAGAAAAACATATGAGATCCTTAATGACAAGGATGGAGCGCAAAAAAAAAGGATCAATTCCTTACAATTTGAACTTGTAGTCATTATGGTATAGAGGGATGGTATTGTGAAGACCTTTTTGAAAGTTAAAGAAACAATTGAATTGATATTGGAACAACTTTTCGGTCTCCTAGTAGAAGTTGAGAATAATGCACAAAATATTGCTATTCTAGATACTCTTCTAGAAATAGTTGATTCAATAGCAAAGAACAATAGTATTTGTTTAAACATCAGGTTGGAAGTGGTTTCCTAGAAGACATCTTCTGTAACTAAAATAAAAATACAAGATATTTTAAGGGAGACAGATTGAGGTAAAGAACCATTTTTGATATCCTCTTTGAAGATTGTTTTTTTAAAATTTCCTAAAGTAAGGGGGAGATAGATCTTTCTTTTTGTCATTGATGTCAAAGGGGGAGAGGAAGCATGTCAAAAAGAATGAAAATCATTTCATCTCATCAAAATAATTAATGTAGACATAAAAAATATACAAATTGATATCGCACACTCGATCCTGATCTACTAACATCACTTCATTCTTAATTATCCCTCTTTCTAACCATTTAATCAAATAGCCTTATTTGATTAAAGTCGTCATAATTCTCCTTTTAATTAAATAAATCCCTTGATTTAATTAAATCATTATCTCTGTGTAATTAGCTAGGTCATTTCATCTTCCTATCTTTGTTAATTAAATAATTCATTTTATTTAATTAATCTCTAAAGTCATCTCATTTAAATTAAATAAATTAATCTTTATTTAATTTAAATCTAACACCATCCTTTTTAATTAAATAGATCAAAAAAAATATTTGACTAAGTCTAAATCATTCTTCTCTCATTTTGATTTATTTAAATTCTAAAATCTAAGTCAAAATGGTCA
The DNA here is from genome assembly GCA_007258455.2 of Sequoia sempervirens. NCBI lineage: Eukaryota > Viridiplantae > Streptophyta > Pinopsida > Cupressales > Cupressaceae > Sequoia > Sequoia sempervirens. Next base: position 310,386,683 of record VDFB02047230.1, read on the forward strand.
AATCAACTAACATCGTTTAAATTAATCAAATCATGATCAATTCTAATCCTAATCACTCAAATCCTCTAGATTTTGCAACTCGCACATGAAAATCAATTTAATTGTTTTATAAATCACCTATTTTCATTCAAAAAAGGCATCAAAGATGGAATATTCCTCAAATTTGAAATCTCGCCCCAAAAGGACTTGTCCATCCAATAAAGCATTTAAGGCTCTTACATTGTCTCTTACATGTCTGCCACTTGGTATTTAACTCATATTTCATCCCCCCTAAACATGTCATCTCATCAAATTCAAATTTCAAACTTGCACATGGATCAAAATGTGCTCAAGCTTCCTCCATTCACATGTTGACAAGTGGCATCATATCATTGGTTGAATCTTTGTCCCACATTGATCAAATTTGGACATCTCTTCAATTTATCAATCTATAAATGAAGAGTTCCTCTCCTCATTTCATCATCCACAATTTGAGTAAAGTTACCATGCTCAAATATCTATCAAGTTTCACACCATTGAGTTCTTAGCTAGGTTCTTTTGCAGATTTTAGCTTGGAGTATTCATCAATCTTCATCAAAGTGGATCACAATCTTCACCAAATCATCAAAGCTAGCATAGGAATTGGGAAAGGGCCAAATTTCCACATCAAATTGGCACCAATTCCCCCATGGGATCAAGAATTTTCTATTTAAATTAGGATTTCATCTTTGTTTTATCTCTGGTATTATTTCTTGCATATTTTCATTCCTAGTTTGAATTGTAAATGAATTCCATGGGGAATCCTTGTTTATGCTTGCAATATCTAACTTAGGGTGTTTAATCTCTTTGTTTTGTAGGTATTTGGATAGGGATTCACATTCTGGCGCTAGAAGGAGGGCAATGGATTACAAATCTAACACATTTTCTAAATTTTTTTGTCGTTTTAGCGCTCATTCACACTGTTTTAGCGCTCTTTAAGATTATTTTAGCGCTTATTTTAATTGTTTTAGCACCCTTTAATGTTTTCATAGCGCTCTTTAAAGTTTTCATAGCACTCTTTAATGTTTTCATAGTGATTTTTAAGGTTTTCATAGCGCTCTTTAAAGTTTTCTTAGTGCCCATGAAGTTTAGCGCCCATGATCACTATCTTAGCGCTTTTTAGAGTCAGTTTTAAAATGACCATATCTTGGTCATACGAAGGTATTGTTTGATGCTTTTTTTTTTGAAATAGGATAGAATTTCATAATCTATCCAATAGTGTAGGAATTTTTTAACTATTAATTAGTTAAAATTTTCAAATTTTCATCTAAAGTTAAAACACATGATAACTTGGCTAAGTTTTAGGATGTTTTGGTAAATGATTCATCTAACCCCTATATCCTTTTGTTTTTTTATCTCATCTAACATTTTGATCATTTTTGTAGGTTGGGAATTGAAATCAAAAGAAAGAGGAGCATGGGGATGATATTTTGTCTAATCAAAGTGTTTTTTAACACTTAAGTGTTTGTTTAACACTTCTTCAAGAATTTGTCATCCTTTTCTTTCTTTAGGACACTAGCTTTCATTTGGGTTTAAAAAAGATTCTTTTTGTTTATTTTTTGCAAAAGGATTAAAAAAAACCTTAGGATCAACAACTTACTAGATTTAGTTTATGGATTAAACAATTGAACAAATGTCTTTTCACTTGTGATTTTGTGCTCTAAAATGAACTAACACATTGCTTTGAGGGTTTAAAAAGAACAAGTGTAGCTCCACACTTCGATTTGGGCTTAAAATTGAACAAACTATTGTGCGAGTGTGAGTGGGGGCTTTGTTGCATATATTCTCTCTCCTTGTTGCCTACAAGGATTGATCGAGTTACGAATATTGTTCTTCATTCGCTTTTGTTTATCTTAGAGGGCCTGCCTTGGGGAAAAAGTACTCACCAAAGGGAACGACTCAACCGGTAACACTCTAAAGCCAAGAGTATTTCTAGCCAGGATATAAATGTGGATATTGTACGAAATGCCAATATCACATGGTTGACTCTGACAAGATGGATCCGAAAGGGGACTCTTGCCACGTTGGGTCAACTCCTATGAATAGAAAGTCCTTACTAAAACCCATGTTCTAGAATTTACCAAAATCCTTGAATCTATTTGTTGGTGCAAGAACGGTCATTCTGAAGCCACCCCACATTTTTACGGTCTTCTAGTAGAGATGGAAAGCATGCCATGGGAGTTTCATGGGTGTTGATGCTTGGTTGCCCCGTATAAGTGAGTGTCGTGGAGGGGAGCTAGTGGGGTCAAGCATCTAACCATCTGATAGAGATAAGCATAGTTGGACTTGTCCAAGTGGGAATCCAACAAATATTGTCTTACACATCCATAGGATTGTACTTATTCTTGGGTTACAAAATGCATTGCTTGATCGAAAACATCATGAAAAAAAACACTTAACATCATCATCCAAATTTCAAACCCTTTTGGAGACAAATACAATTGACTCGATCCATATGTTATTGCTTTCCCTTGGAATTAACATCCTTAGAGGTTTCTAAACATTGGATTATATCTCGATTTGTCTCCTTAAGTAAACAATAGGAAAACCCTTGCCTTAAGTTCATCAAATTTCCACGACATATCTTGTGGGATTTGAAGAAGTTAGGACATTGGAAATTTAGTTTGGAAATCTCATCAAGAAAGTGTTTGTGGTAAAAGAAATTCACTAATTAAGATGAAATCAATTTAACCCAATACATGTGCTTGTGTATCTTTTATCTTATGGTCTTTTGAGCAAACATTGATCTTTTGGTTTGAAGGGAAAAGCATGTTCTTGAAAACCTTGGCCTTGTAAACAAGTCCTTAGGTTCATTTAGGATCAAATCAAACACTTCATCCATTTCAAACATTTATCATCCCATCCCACAAGCAACTTTAGAACTTTGGAAACATCATTCTAGACTTGGTTAAATCATCAAAATCAAAATCACCTTGTTTAGTTAGGTGTATGGGAATGCATCCTTTCTCATAAATTTAATTGAATTAGAAATCCTTTGAACAAATTCATACTAAGATCACATCCAACATCTTAGGGTTTACAATTTCATTATCCAAATCAAACAATCAAAATCAAACCATAAGTCTAGCATTGATCCAAAGTCCCTAAACGTTCAACACCCATATCATTCACTCCTTTCATCCTCCATCTCATCATTGGTCCTAAACACCTTAGAGGTCATTTTTTAACAAGGTCAAAACACAAGAAAAACATGGAATATAAACTTGATTTTTAGAAGATTAGTTACCAATTTGAATTAAATTAATTCAAATTATGGATTTTATGAGACAATAAATAATCTTTTTCAGATTATTTACCAAAATGGACTGACAGTTAAGATTGTGATGATATTTTAAATAATTGATTTATTTAAAATGAGAAGAATATTAAATTGACAATTAAATAATTAAATTTAATTATTTAACTTAGAAGATAAGATTAATTAATTAAATAAATTAATGAATTCATTTAATTATGACAGTTAGTGACATATTAAATAAATAAATAAAACTTATTTATTTAATAATCATGAAGAATAAAAGGACATGAATTAATTAAATAATTATGAATTATTTAATCAATAGTTGAATATGGACCAAGGACATAATTAAATGTCATAATTATGCTAGGATGAAAGTGGTAAAAATGAAGCTTGCAGGCCTAGGTCATTTTTAGGTGTCTACATTTTGCCCTTCTTTGTCATAATGTAGCATGTCGCATTGTGACAAAGAAAATAAGTCAAAAATATGCCCGGTGCAAAATAAGATGAGAATGGCGAGGAGGGGTTGTGGTATGCCCCTGGGAGGGGCGGATGGGTTCCAGAAAGAACATGGGTGATAACTTCTAAAGTGGATAGGAGACTAGAATATGAAGAGACGAAGAAATGTTAGTGCAAAAGATATGGATGATGAGATGGATGCAATGCCTATATGAGACGAGTGAGAGAAGATGACAAGACTAAAGAAGATGTATGTTAGTTCCTAGACCAAATCCTTCAAAACATTGCCATAGGTCTAATGTTTATTGCTCTTAATCATCATTGGGCGGTAAAAAATGACACAAATGGACGAAAAGCAAGAAGCTTGCCATGATGTAGTGCAAGCCAAGGTGTGCAAAGGTCATCACTTGAAAAAGCAGATAGTCCTGAGACAAAGATGTCTAACTCATATTAAGGAAGTGAGGGAAATTGCGATCTTTGTAAGACAATCCGGAACAATAGTCAAAAAGAAATAAAATAGGTTAGGAGACGTCATCACACCTCTAAATCCTTCATGGGACATCCTCGAGGTAGCTAGTAGCATGACCAAAAGACAAGACAATAAAAATATAAGACAAAATAGCCAAAATAGTCAAAATATAAGACAAGATAGACGGAGAAAAGATAACAAACCATTTTATTTTGTTTGCCAATGTTTGTTTGCAAGATTGATTTCTTTCAGGTTGGCGATTTAAAGAGTTTTGCCAATTTGTGGTGTTGGCGGTTTAAGCGGGCTATTATTGTCGAGGGAAAGACATCACGAGGCAAAAGGACATTTGATGAGTCCCCTGCTCCAAAAAGGACACACATCTTGAAGAGGACGAAAGTGGCTTGAGATTGACATTGTTTTGAGTAATATGTTTTGGCAAGTTGACTGATGTTGACTGTATGATTGATTGGCTTATGTTGTCTAATTTTAACCAATTTTGACATTGATGTTTCAAATGACTATCTTGTGTTTGATTTTGACTGTCTAACTTATTTGACTAATGTGACAATTGTGACAAATGCCATGATTTTTATTTGGACCAACCCTAAAAAGAACTGACCTAATGTCTGCAGGGCTCGCTCGGTGATGGTCTTGCCTCGTAGCAAATGCACAAGACAACGTGGATTCAAATAATGACATGGATTAGTGACATGAAGCTGAATTTGGCTCCATTTTTAGGATTTTTGACATTGATTTGGATGTTTTGTGTTTTCTTCAAGACTTTTATGATTTTAAGGTCTTTCTTCGGGACATTTTATGATGTTTTGGTCTTTTTTAGGGACATTTTATGATGTTTTTGTCTTTTAGGACTTTTGTGATGTTTTTGTCTTTTTCGGGACGTTTTTTTTATGTTTTTTTCTTTTTTAGGACATTTTATGATGTTTTTGGATTTTGACGTTTAAGAGGATCATGACAACTGCATATGATTGATGTCTACACATGAGAATCCAAGTACAAACATGATTGTGCCCCTAGTCAAGCTAAATACCAATTGACAGGTGATGACAACGTTGTTTGACGTGGGAAGGATGCATCCCGAAACAACGTGAGGATGATGACAGTAATGTGACGAAAGTATGGAGGTCTACAGCCGGACTAGGAATGCAATCACAAAAGATTTTGGATAATGTGCTTGTATGGATTAGACTTGTTGCATTTGGAATGACTTGGTTAGGACTAGATGGGATGATGATTATCCTTAGACCATTTGACAAGGGAAAGCCAAGATAGGTGATAGGCATGAAAGGATAGGGGGTGGCCTTGGTAAAGGATGGGAGACATGAGACTAAGGGAATTGTCATATGATTTTCAAAGACTATATCATATAAGGACAATAAGACTATGATGGTCGATGACATGATGTTTCGTGAATCATGTATGACCGAAGGATAGACATGTCAAGAGTTTTCCCAAAGCATGATTTATGTGTGCTCATTTTATGTCAAGACCAAGGTAGGGAAAAATGCGTGGAAATGATAGGGCTTAGATGGACATCAATGTCATAAGGAAGGCATGGGAAATGAGATGACTTGCCCCCAAGTGTAAGAGTCCACATAGATGATTTATTTTACACATGACACCTGTTTGCCAGGTTTTCATCATGGTACTTATCTAGGGCACCCATTTGCTAGGTTTTCACCATTGGATGAAATTTTTTTCTTATTATTTTCTTGACTTTTTGATTTTTTTGGTGTCACCAAGACGCCTGTTTGCCAAGTTTTCATTAGGGTGACGATTTTTTGATTTTTGATTTTTTTTTGTATTTCTAATTTTGTGGATAGCCTGGATGCTTTAGATAACCACTGACTATTCTAAATCCACTGACGGTGCCGATGTAGAGACTGGTGCCATGATATGCCAATAATGACCTTGCTGAAGGAGTTGTCTTGTTAGGATCTGAGTGCTTGTATACAACTGATCGATGTCATTGTGATCCTTTCTAATACTAGAGTTGGCCTTATCAAAATACACACATCGCAATAGAGTGCCATGAGAGTTCTTGTGGTAAAGAGTTGCTGCCATGATGTGACAGATTTGTGACGTGAATTTTTTGGAGTTTAGGCGAGATGTAGGATTATGACAAATGATGGACATGGAAAGGTTGTTTGGACATTTGGACGAATCACTTTTTATTTTCCAAACTTGGGATGGTGGATGACAGATTTTGGAGGGATGGTATTTGGAACCAACACTTTATATGTCTTGATTGATGACCATTTTGAAGGAGGTGGACATGTGTTATATGTGGGAGTCCTCTTGTCTTGTGGCTCCACATTGTGATTGACTTTTGTATTTGACTTGGTGTCTTTGTTTGATCCATCTTTCTTTGGGAACCATTTTAATTTCATTTGTCCACTTTTCCTTTTGTTTGATTCAATGGCCTCTGACATTTGATTTTGATCTTTTGATTTGTAAGACTTTTGTTTTTGTTGGTCCCAAAGGGGAGGTTGATTCATAATAGAATGATGGTTTATGGTGTGGGTGGAGGGGGTGTTGGCAGCATTCTTATGACAAGGATTTTTCATGGATTCTATTTTGATGTTTGTATCTGACAAGGTTGCCTCCAGTATCGAGGAGGTACCACTGACATCATTTGATTTGCTGTCTAAGGAATAACCAAGACCTTGATGTCTGTAATTTTCCTGAAGCTGTATTGGTTCTAGAATTCCTTGCTCGTGTATGCCTAGTCCTTTTCCTTGATATTGCATACTTTGACATATTCTATTTGTGATGGGGTATTTATTATTTTGAAAGCAAGATGCTAACCCATCATGATGTCTATGGACACTGTCACTTGTAATATTTTCATCTGCAAGAAATCCTACTCTGACAAAGATAGATGACCCTAGTTGATAACGTGTCTTAGCTTCATTGTCATGTTGGACATCTTCCTAACTGATATCTTTTGTCTGATCATGTGACATGTCAGGTTTAGATGATTCTGTTGGTGCTTCCAAAGCAATGTCAAATCCATCATTATGTTTAGTGTCATAGAGTCCAATTATTTTAGCTATAACTTGATCATATGCAAGCATGTCCCTAGTGGAAGATTCTTGTTTTGGAGGAATATCGTCTATGTGTCCCATGAAGGCAAGTGTCTCATCGTGGGAAGTGTCAATAGTCGAGGCCTTTATAGGGTTAGCAAGTGTTTGATCATGAATGGCATAAAGGTCAAGGAGTGGACCATTTTGGATTTCTTGGTCAATGGTAGGGTCTTGCTCGAAGATGGGGTTGTCATGGATTATATAGTCAGAAATAGAGCCATTGTCAAGGAGAGGTGTGTTTTGGATGTCATGATTGTCTTGAAGGACTTCATGGATGGACTGAAAGATAGGGTCATTGGATGAACTACCTTGTTCTTGACATGAGGGTGAAATTATAAGGTCATGCTTTGGGCTTTCATTTTGACATGTATCCTCAAGTTTAGACAATGGGATTTAACTTTTAGCAATGAAAAAAATTTCATGACTAGATGTGGCTTGTGAGGGGATGACTTGAAAATGATTAATGGATGAAGGACTAGGATAGGACATGGAGACTTGGACTGGACTAGAATATGAAGGACTAGGATAGGACATGGGTACTTGCATTGGACCTGTATGTGAAGGACTAGGGTATGACATTGACACTTGGACCGGATATGAAATGGAGTCTTGGACTGGATATGTCATGGAGTCTTGGACTGGATTAACTGTTGAAGGACAAGGATATGACATGGAGACTTCGACTGGATTGGTGTAAGGTTGATTGAAATAGGACATGGAGACTTGGACCGGATCAGTATGGTATGATGTGGGGACTTGACATGAGTTGGTAGATGGTTGATAAGGGATGCAGACTTGGATGGGATTAATAGGTGAAAGACTAGCAGATGATGTGGAGGTTTGGAATGGACTAGTTGATAGTTGGCTTCCCTTGTCAAGGTTAGGATAAGGGTGATAAGTGGACGTTTGTTGTGAATTATTGGTAGGATTCATGTCAAGTGACTGTTGATGGTGAGGGTAGATGGATGGTGGCAAAGTATTTATGTCAAAGCCTTGTGGTAACTTAGCCCCTTCATCCAAAAGCATAGCTAGATACCTTTGAGGGTCACGTAAGACTGATTTTTTTACAAAGGAGAATATATCAGGATTTTGCGTTGTAGCTTCTATGTCTTTGAAATATACTCATCCATTTTGGTCTCTTTGTATGAATGGTTCAAAAATGTTTTTGATGAAGATTGCATGTTCATATTGTGAAATGGATCAGAAAAGGTCCAATGTTTGACTTAGTTGTTTCTAGATGTTTGACTGTTGTTTGGTTTGTTTCAGTATCCAGAAAACACTTGCAAGCACAATATTTTGACTGTAAGCAAGCACACATGAGACAAGTACAATCCTAAAATGCCAAAAGGCTAAGGGTTTGTATACTTGGTATAGCCCATCGATATACCCTGGATTGGTGATAAACACCTTTCCTTCTCGAGAGCGGATAGCTTAGAATTTTGGTGGCATTGGCTCCCCTCCACAGCTCATTAACGTCATTTGAGCACACCAAATTCAGATTCTTTGGGTAGTGACATCCCAAGAATTGCTATCTCTACTCAAGGGGATAAGTAGTGAGTGTCTTCAGGCATGATACTGTGCCCTGCACTATACCAAACAATGGCCAAAGAATGGTTGGACACTAAAACAAGGGGTATTTAATTCGGGCATTTTGTTCGTGGGGCATGATCCATGTGGCGAGAGTCCCTTTTCAGATCCATCTCGTCGGAACCACACTCGTGATTCTTGGGCTTTCTCCAAGAACCCACTTTTATATACCGGCTGGAAGTCCCTCAGTGTCAGGGTGCTACTGGTCTGAGTCGTCCTAGGGTGAGTACTTTTTTCCACCAGAATAGGCCCCAGTTCTAGAGTCAGTAATCATTTCTCTTACACCCAGGATCACACGAATGCGCAAGGGGAGAGGATACTTTGATATACCAAATCGTGAAGGGTAAAAACAAATAAAAATGGGTATGGTTTTCTGATCACCGAGTTTTCACAAGGTGAGAGCATACTCACCTACCATTTTGCAAACACATTCAAACATGATCAAATAGAGGTTCGTTTTAATTGCACCAAATAAAATGTGAGTTACACTACTAAAAATGAAAACACATTATTTTATTGTTTGGCCTTTGACAATCGAACCTATAAGACAATCTGTTAGTAGTTTAGTATTTCTCTTCAACCCATGAATAGTAACCACCAACAAGCTGCAAATCTTGATTAGTAACAAAAATAAAATAAAATAATAATTTAATGATAGCAGCAAATTAAAACAACGATAACTTGCTCAAAACTTAATGAAAACTTAAAGCGTAGATATCTATGGAAAGCTAAATGATAGAATTTAAAAACCCAGAAAACGTTTTCCATGATTCTGCACAAAGAAAACGTTATAGACAAAAGAAGATTCGGGTTTTAACAGTTAAAACTTTAAAAACTATGATCACTAAAATGGCCATAACTTTATCAAATCTTAATGAAATTTCAAACCATTTGAAGTTTTGGAAAGCTGAGACCATGATCTACAAAACCCAAATTTTTTTTTAAATGATTCTATTCGCCTATTTTTTGTGCTCAAAAGATGGTGACGGGATTTCATATGACTTCCTAGCTGTAACCTGTAAAACAGTGAAAACAAACAAGAAAGCACAATTTTTTCTACAAAATGTCAGGTTCACCAATGTAATCAATGGAAAATTAGATGGAGTTAGCTTATTAGATAATAAACATCAAAAATCCAAAGAGGCTATCAAGAACAATGAAAAATCAAAATAAAGAACAATTATACCTTCCTTTCCTTCCATGCTTCACCTTCATAGCACCTTCTAGTTTGCAGCAAATCGAATGAGGCCCTCAGATTTCAAACGAGCAACCTATGATAATTTCCAAGTCTTATGCAAATGTTGAAGGATTTATAGAATAATGCCTATGTCTATGACAGTATGCTAAAATGAAATAATGACTAATAATGCAAAATGACAATAATGCCTAAATTCAAAAATGAAGTTGTCGGATCCCGAAATTATGAGCAAAATTGTCTTTTATAGAAAACACAATTTTGAACGGACGGATGAGATTGAATTCTAAGAAAGGCCTAGAATAAGAGGTCCAGATTAAGTCTGAGAATCCCTAATTAGGGTTAGGGAAAAATCATTAATCGAACTGTCAAAATAATCTCAGATAATCGGATCGACGGTGGAGAATAAATGAGATAATATTAATTAGAAAATAGAGATTTTCAAAAATCAAGAAGATAAAGATTGTCTAATTTGTGAGATTCAAAAAATCAAGAAGATAAGATTTGGACTGGAGATTAGATTTGGAAAATCAAGAATCTGCCCGATTACTTGATTTTTAGAAGATTAGTTACCAATTTGAATTAAATTAATTCAAATTATGGATTTTATGAGACAATAAATAATTTTTTTCAGATTATTTACCAAAATGGACTGACAGTTAATATTGTGATGACATTTTAAATAATTGATTTATTTAAAATGAGAAGAATATTAAATTGACAATTAAATAATTAAATTTAATTATTTAACTTAGAAGATAAGATTAATTAATTAAATAAATTAATGAATTCATTTAATTATGACAGTTAGTGACATATTAAATAAATAAATAAAACTTATTTATTTAATAATCACTTAGAAGATTTAATAAATAAATGAATTTATTTATTTAATAATCATGAAGAATAAAAGGAATGAATTAATTAAATAATTATGAATTATTTAATCAATAGTCGAATGTGGACCAAGGACATAATTAAATGTATTAATTATGTTAGGATGAAAGTGGTAAAAATAGAAGCTTGCAGGCCTAGGTCATTTTTAAGTGTCTACACAACCTATCATGCCAAATCTGAGTATCATCCCAAATCAGAACATTTCCCAAAATCAAACACAACTCCAAATCTGCTTAAACAAGAGCCAAATCAACTATATCAAGGGAGTGAAGATCAAAATCAAGAACAAATTTGGCAAGATCAAATTGTGGCACTTTCCAAAATAGTTGAGGCATTGCGCCAAGGGAAATCTCCACCACCATTACCAACATCATTCCTTGGTTTAGGGCTTCCCCCTTTACCTAACACCAATCAAACCATCACGTCAAATCCTTTGAATATACCATCGACATCGCACCAATAGATGGTATCTAAGCAAATAACAAAGTCAATCCTAACAAATCAAAATATGGTCTCTCAAAGGCCTATCACCTCGATCATTCCAACCATCACTATCCCTTCAATCATTCCAACCACCACTATCACACCCATCACATTTCAATCCCTCACTACCATGATCGCTCCGAGTGTATCTCAAACACTTGTCACTACATCCAACATGATTCTAAATCCACCCCCATCCCCACCACCACCAACTTCCACCACATCAAGCCAATACAATGTGACATTACAAGCTGCTTTTCAAAAGGGATTCCAACAATATCTAGCCATGCAACAAGCAAGACAAGCTCAACAAGTGCAACAAGCCTCTCAAGCTACCCAACAAACGCAAGCGCAAACACAAAAAATGACAATTGTTGAAAACAATGATCAAGGTTTATACATCACAGAACACCTTGAGGATGTTTCCACCTCATCGAATGACCAAATTAACATACATCAAGAATCATTTTTCAATCATGATCAAAATCCACCAACGATATCCAACAATGATCCAATTCAAGAAGTGTCAACATCACTTGACCCTATGGTTGAAGGCATTGGCAATCTCACCACCACAATTATTGAAAACAATGTTCAAAATCTCTCAATTAAGGTGCACATTGAGGATGTTTTTACCCCATCCAATGATCAATTCACCATACATCAAGAGCCACTCTTTAGTGATCTCTTTCAAGGAGTGTTAAGATTATTTGATCCTATTGACATAATGCATGATCCATTGACCTATGATCATATTGAAAATGTCTCTACATTTCCTTACGAGTTAGAGGATATATCTCAAGAATTTATTCCAAAGTATAATCAAAATCTTTCACCAAGGTCTAGCAATGGTCCCTTCCAAGACATGTTGACCCCCTTTGACCTCATGGTTACAGATGCTGAAAGAATTCTCAACTCGACACTTGATCTAAGTCTACTCAAAGATCAAGAGGATATTGAGCTATTCCCCATGTCTAATAATGGCATCCAAGAACCATTTATAAGCAATCCATCCTTTGAAACTGATCCATGTCAGGAACTTGATCTAAAGCATGTCGAAAGCAACCCCGAAATCACTCAAGATCAAGAATTTGTATCTTCAAGATACTACAATAATCTAATGGATACTCTCCTATCTATGCAAGATGATCACATCCATACTCCTCCATCTACCCATGAGATGCTTTCTTTGGATGGAAACATAGATTATCGTTATTCAGAACAGGATCCCTTTATTCCTGACATTGTTACACAAAAATAGTAGATTATTAACTCCTACAGTCAAACTGAGTTATCAACATTAGGTTCAAATATGTCCCAAACTCAGACTAAGGACATCATAAATAAAGATATTGAACATTATCCACTCAAAGAAGCAAGTCAGATGGAACAGTATCATTCAAAGTTAGCAAAGCAAAAAATTGAAACAATGTCATCTACAATGGTCATTTGTCAGAGCATGTTTACTGAACAAGACATCTTAGAACATGCAAAATCAAAGCATAAAGGTACTACTACCACCATACTGGGGGCAACTTCATCTCAAAGAAAATGTCAACATAGGGAGCACGAAGAGTCCTTATGGTGAAACCGATGCCAATACTACAACCAGTCACATCATGAATCTTCATCCACCCATCACCCCGTCCATGAATTGGGACCAATGTCAAAATAAAGATTTGAATCAAAGCACAAAGGTCGTTATCAAAGCAAAAGAAGCTAAGAAGCATATCGGACAAATCAAATACAAATGGATACCAAAGAATACAAAGAAAGATCATCCCTATCGAACTCCATCAGTCAAAGAAACTATGGGGAAAAATCAAAAAGGGAAAAGTATCCATCAAAGATGTCCACAAAAGAAAAAGTAGGATTTTCAAGCGATGTACAAAGTGTATCAAGTAGTTGGTCCTAATTCCACGCACACTTCTGTATCCACCCATCATTGCTCATCTTCCCAAGTTTGGAGAGTCAAAGGTTCCAAACTGTCAACCAATCCATCTCCATGCATGATATTCAGTTCTTACATTAACCATGTATTGAAAACGACCCTTTATCATAAGGATTTCAAAGGCACTCTATCACGATGTGTGCATAAAGACAGAGTTAACCCCAATATCAATAAAGCAGATCAAGAATCTCAAAAGTTGTATTCAAGTGCACGTATCTTAGCAAAGCAACTTCTTCAGGCAAGATACCGATGGTACATTATGACAGGGGCATCTACATCAACAACACCTTGTGGTTTAGCATGAGCTTTAAATTTTTCATAGAAAATTACAAAAAAATCAAAAAAGCAAAAAATCCAAAAAAAAATAGAAAAAGGATTGAAAACAGTAAAGAGAAAAAAATCATCCTCTAGTGAAAACCACTACGGTGGCACTTTGGGCAAGACCATGATGAAAACCTGGAAAACAAGCGTCATGTGTGGAATCGAGCATCTATGTGTGCTAGTTCAATTGAAAGCATCTCATCCTATCCGTAATAAAGCCAACATTTCATCCATCTTAGCCATAATAAATCCAGTCATCCATGAACCATTTATCCAATCCATTCACATATATCTGCGTCCATCATCCAAGTTATCTTGATCTTGATGAAAATTGGGTGTACACTTTACACTTGCTTATGGTGAACATCTTGACATGGGCCTTTTTCATTGATCCTATCCTATGCAACGCTATCTAAGCCATGAAGCATTATCCAAATGGGCATTCTTTATCTAAACACCTTATCTTATCCCAAGATAATCCTTGGCATCCTTTGCATATCCATCCATCCATACACCTATCCAAGCATCCACCCATGACATTCCGTACATTGCTAGACACTAGGGGCAAATATTTACATCTTGCTTCAGGAACAAACCTTGATCAATATCCTCCAACTTATGTGGTAATCTGAACATTGGAAAATGTGAAATCAAATTGGTCAAAAACATTTGTGATCCAAAATCCAAGCCACTAGCCCATGGCACATTTTGACGAGAAGAAATTCCTTATCAGTCTTCATCTTTCATCAAAAATTGATCCAAACAATCAATATCAGTCGCATCTAATGCACCCTTCAAACGTCACATCAAATCATTCGAACAACTTTTGTTCCCAAATCAATCTTCATCAATTATGATCAATCAAATCCAATCAAAACATCATCATCAATCCATCACCATCTTGGGATATCCTTCCCGATCTTTGTGTTGCTTAACACTATCCTTGCATTGTTGTGCATCGTCAACAGTGTTATCGTCATCAATCCTGATCAATCAAATCCTAGCATTGTTGTGTATCCTCAACAATGTTATCATCATCATCATTAATTCATTGACCCGATCGATCAACCTTAGCTTGGTTTTCAGCAAAATCCCAAATAGAGAACTGATATCATCACACATGTCCATATCCAAATCATCAAAATCATGCAAAAATCCAAAAACATCATAAAATCAGAAAATCCAAAAACATCCAAAACATCGAAAAAATCTAAAAACATTCATAAAAGCCAAAAAACATCAAAAACATTGAAATTCAAACTACGTCGTCTCTGAGCTTAAACATAGGCAAGGCTAATCTTTGATCAGCCCCCGAGACATCAAAATCCAAAAACATTCAAAAAACATCAAAATCCAAAAACATCCAAAATCACATCAAAATCCAAAAACATTCAAAAAATCCAAAATCCAAAAATATTTGAAAAATCCAAAAACACCAAAAATAGCCTCAAAACATTTCAAAACATCAAAAACATCCAAATATTTGAAAAAAAATAAATCCATCCATTCCGTTTAACTATCACCCACAATAAATCAATCATCCATAATAAACTGATCATCACCTTCATCCTTTGTTAACATAAATAGAAACAATCATAGTAGTTAGCAAAATCAATCTTTAATCATAAAATCAAAATCGAAACAAAAAACCTTTAAAACAAAATCAAACTCTTGATCAGTCACAAACATGTCAATCAACCTTATATCAATAGCCTATCAATCAATTTATCAAACCATCATCATCCTATACAATGCATGTCCTAGGATATATCGTTCTAACAATGGGAATCATTTTGGGTATCACTTGGATTCTTATCCTATCAAAACACATCCCTTTGGCTGAAGGTATGAAGAACATTGGATTGGTTGCGTACTTGATCTTTTCTTTTGATTTATCTTATTGTGCTCATTCCAAGGACCTCTCGATGATATCCAAATGAAGGATTTAGAGAGATAGGAATGGGGCAACGATCATTATCTTTTGTCTGCTGTGCTTGTTGGACGTTCTTGCAAAATAACTTGGTGAATACTTGTTTTGTTAGGTATGTCTTAGCAAGGTTTTCGTATGTCAGGTGTGAACATGAATACTCCTAACTGTTTGTTCAGTCAAAGTCCATTGCATTAGGTACAACGCCATCCTGGTTCTTTATACCTTGATGCATCGTGCCTACGTGTGTTATCAAACATAAGAAAATTTGGCCCTTTGAAAATCCCAATTCCTTGGCAGGTAATCATCATCATCATCATCATCATCATCTACATTTGTGTCATCATGCATCTTGTTGAAATGACTTCTTTTCTTACTAATCACGCTAACATGGTACCATGACAGTTAATCATAAATCATCACCATTGCATCCATCTTGCATCCACAAACCATCAACATATTGTATAATGCATATAATACCATATAGAAAACATTAATCATACCACATGCATTCATCCCCATCACATACATAATATAGATTAGTTATTCTAAACATCTCATAAACCATACATTTATCATCTATTTGCATAATCATAAAATCATCATCATATCATATCATGTGCATCCATATCATCCATGCATCATCATATCACCCAAACATCATAATCATCTCATTTATATCATAAATAATGTAACTATCATGCTACAAATCAAGATCAAGTGTGTGTAATATATCAAAATAGGCATGAGACTACCCATGGTTGATGACTGTCTACATCATCAAATCTATCTACATCAAACACATGAGTTGATATGATCTTGAACCTCTTTGTCGAGAGATCGACCCTCAAATTGAACCTCTTCACCCGATCTCTCGAGGGGGCAGTATACCAACATAATTCTTCTTGTTGGGGCAACAGTGGGGCATCATAAAATCGGAGAATTTTGAACTTTGATCTCAACAAGATTATTCTTTGAACCAATGCAACAAGTGCATCGCTTCAAAGAGGGGAAAAATGTAGACATCAAAAATATATAAATTGATATCACACACTCGATCCTGATCTACTAACATTGCTTCATTCTAAATTATCCCTCTTTCTAACTATTTAATCAAATAGCCTTATTTGATTAAAGTCATCATAATTCTCCTTTTAATTAAATAAATCCCTCGATTTAATTAAATTATTATCTCTGTGTAATTAGCTAGGTCATCTCATATTCCTATTTTTGTTAATTAAATAATTCATTTTATTTAATTAATCTCTAAAGTCATCTCATTTAAATTAAATAAATTAATCTTTATTTAATTTAAATCTAACACCATCCTTTTTAATTAAATAAATCAAAAATATTTATTTGACTAAGTCTAAATCATTCTTCTCTCATTTTTGATTTATTTAAATCCTAAAATCTAAGTCAAAATGGTCAAATCAACTAACATCATTTAAATTAATCAAATCATGATCAATTCTAATCCTAATCACTCAAATCCTCTAGATTTTGCAACTTGCACATGAAAATCAATTTAATTGTTTTATAAATCACCTATTTTCATTCAAAAAAGGCATCAAAGATGGAATATTCCTCAAATTTAAAATCTCCCCCCAAAAGGACTTGTCCATCCAACAAAGCATTTAAGGCTCTTACATTGTCTCTTACATGTCTCCCACTTGGCATTTAACTCATATTTCATCCCCCCTAAACATGTCATCTCATCAAATTCAAATTTCAAACTTGCACATGGATCAAAATGTGCTCAAGCTTCCTCCATTCACATGTTGACAAGTGGCATCATATCATTGGTTGAATCTTTGTCCCACATTGATCAAATTTGGACATCTCTTCAACTTATCAATCTATAAATAAAGAGCTTATATCTGTATTTCATCATCCACAATTTGAGTAAAGTTACCATGCTCAAATATCTATCAAGTTTCACACCATTGAGTTCTTAGCTAGGTTCTTTTGCAGATTTTAGCTTGGAGTATTCATCAATCTTCATCAAAGTGGATCACAATCTTCACCAAATCATCAAAGCTAGCATAGGAATTGGGAAAGGGCCAAATTTCCACATCAAATTGGCACCAATTCCCCCATGGGATCAAGAGTTTGCTATTTGAATTAGGATTTCATCTTTGTTTTATCTCTTGTATTATTTCTTGCATATTTTCATTCCTAGTTTGAATTGTAAATGGATTCCATGGGGAATCCTTGTTTATGCTTGCAATATCTAACTTAGGGTGTTTAATCTCTTTGTTTTGCAGGAATTTGGATAGGGATTCACAATTACAAATGTTGTTGTTGGCTTTTCACATCTTGTGTTGCCATCAATGACAAAGGGGGAGATTGTTAGAAGTTGAAGCTTGCATCAAATGGTTATCATTGATGTCATTAGGTTGTCATTGATGTCAACATAGTATTGAATGTATGAGTTATTTACCAGAAGCTATTTCCTATAGAAGATAACCGTTATAAGTGGTCTAGTGTGTTGGTTTTTAGGTTCAATTTCTATTGTGAAGACAAGCTATGATTCGAATATTTGAAGATCTTGGCTTACTCAGCATGTACAATATTTTATGTTGATATAAGGATGACCTAATTGATAAACAAGATATATATACATATATATAGAGACTCTTCAGAGAAAAAAAGGAGACAAAAAGAGCATGATAGTAAGAAAGAGAAAGAGAGAGTATAACAGTGCAGAGTAAGCGAAGCAGGCAAAGAAAATAAAGTGTATGATCAGATCAAAATTATTGAGCAATTACTAAAATGCAGTACTATCTATATAGAGCTTCATCTAGAACCAAACTCTACAAAAGTAAGGTGTAATCTATTAGTTCACACTTTTGGAAGTAAGCCTTAACTCTTGTATTATGGTAGTTAGCCATCTTTTTATCTCTATGGTAGTGAGCCCTCTAGGTTGTAGCTTTGTTAGACAACGAGTCCTTATTGTAGGCAGTGAGCATTATCTTAGGTAGTGAGCCTTATTTGAGGCAATGAGCCTTATCTAAGGCAGTGAGCCTTATCTCAGGTAGTGAAACTTATCTTAGGCAATGAACCTTTTTTTAATCAGTTTTGATAATCTCTATAGTGTGAGTTAATCCTTACCATGGTTTTTCCCTCATTGGGTTTTCCACATAAATCTGGTGTTATTGTGTTTGTGCATTATATTTGAGTTTATGCATTGACACTTGATATGGGTATGAGAGCATATTGCAGTGTTTTGGCCTTCCATTTAGAGACATCTTGTAGCAGGATTACCATATGTGTACCTTTATGGAGTTGTCACACGGATCAAATTTGATGATGTCAAGTATTGGTGTCATGCCATTGATATTCTAGACTCTATTGATTGCCCAAAATATTGAGAGGGGGGGTGAATCAGTATTTCATTAAACCATTTAGTTGTAAAGCATCTAATTATTAAAGCATATTTAACTTCTAACAAGAATGAAGATATTGAAAAGAACATGATTCCATAAAACACAACACTATATTTTCACGTGGAAAACCTAAAATGGGAAAAACCATAGTGAGGATTAGCTCACAATATATTACATCTGGATATAGTATATTACAGGGGCTTACTGCTAGCACACATTGTCCCTAAAAGGCTCACAACCTATAATGATTACAAAAGAGTGTGGCTCACTTCCAAAAGGATGAACTGATACAAAGTGCACCTATCTTGTGCTATATTTCAGTTCCATTGAAGCTTTGAATATGAAGTACTTGCCTACTTAGTAGTCACTCAACAACTTTTCTTTGATTTTGAACTTCTACCATTGAACATCACTGACATCTGATATGACATTTAAGTTCGCACATCCACTTATCTCTTATGATTCCACACACACCATTTCAATTCCAAAATATATCATATATATACCCAAATACATTGCATACATCAATTCGGTCAACCGAATTAGATGTAAACAAAACAATCCAAAAATAGCTCTTGTTCACACCATACAAGATTTAAAACATGATTTTTCCAAGAAAAATTTGTGGTACTCAATTTCAAGTTGGCATGGATCTAAAATAGATTCAATTAACATCTACAAATTATAATTAATCTTCTCAAAACTTATCATGCATTAGGTTGGCTAGGAATAGGACCTAATCACAAAAACTCCAATTAGACACACACTTCTCAAAATAAACACCTTCCATGTTTGATATTACTTTATTTTCTATTTACATGGACATTTGTAAGACTACCATTAGAATAGTATCATCAAAATAACCTTCTCAAGAAAATGTGGAGTCTCCCACACATGTATATTGAACAGAGAGATGACTGTAATATATAGAGTTGAACTCTACCATTGATAACTTCTAGTACACATCAAAAAAATTCTCAAAAACTTGAATATAGCTGTATGAATCAGTTAGAATGATATGATTAAGAGAGCATAGTTACATCTCTTCTTGCAATGAAGTGCATACCAAAAAATTGACGCATTAGACCACAACACAATCAACAAGGAACACCAAACCTTTGATAGATCAACTTCTAATATAGATAGTATTGCACACCAAATATGCTTCTTGCAATGTTGACATCACTGAAAACACTAGGCCAGCTGAATCAAGCTATGTATGAACATCTCATGCTCATATTGGCAGGAAACATAAATGAAGACAAACTCCCAAACTTCCAACAATCCCCCCTTTTTCATTGATGGAAACATGCATAACAAAAACATTGTTCATACTAACTAAATATTCCCTCTTTCAAAATTAAAACTCTCCCTTACAAAATTGACCTTGACTTTCAAAACTTCCAAAAAGGTTTTCCAACCATTCAAAAATTGTTTTTCTTCTCACTATCTATTTCCACCCCTTTGACATCAATGACAAAGGTCATGTAGGGGTTTGGTATATTTCCATTGAATATATGTACGTATGCATAAAGGATATGAACCTATTAACCTAAAGATGAAGATCCCTTAAGATTCTTTAGGATATCCTATCATGTAGCTTTACCTTCTTCCCAAGAACCTTCTACATGTGCAAGAGTCTTGTATAGTAATTCAAGCTTTTTTAAAGACTCTATACCTTCTTCCTTAGTGATGGAGTTGAGATTAATTTCTGATAGACTGTCAGCACTAGCAAGGGCACTAGATATAAGAATGTGCCTTATTTTTATTAAATATCTAAGTGCCACATATTGCCTGATCACCTTTGTTCTTTGACTTTGTAAGCTAACAAATTTGTCTTGCAGTTGCATGATGTAGGAAAATCCCTAATTGTCCCTGTCATTTTCCAAGCTATAAGCATCTACTTGAATGCTCAATCAAATTTCATTCTGGCTTATTTTATTCTTTGCATCTAATGTTTGGTTAGACCAATTTAGGTAGAAAGATATTAACTCCTGAGCTTCTTCTTCACAATCTTGAACATCCTTCAATTACTTCAAGACTCTATGGTGTGCATCTGCACATTTCTTTATGATGCCTTCTATATTTTCTTCTATAGTTCTTGGTTTTGACTCATTTCCTATTTTCTCTTTTAGTATAGATATGTATTCTTTCAATGAATCAATCATACTCCTAAGATTTTCTAAAGTGGACATAGATGAATTAAAGATAGCATCAA